>WAAB01003711.1:55007-115939 GCA_013389865.1 Piaya cayana
CTGCCGAGTCCAGAGGGAGAATAACCTCCCTGGACCTGCTGGCCATGCCGTGTCTGATCCAAGCCAAGATGCCATTTGCCTTCTTGGCCACCTGGGCACACTGCTGGCTCATGTTCAACCAACACCCCCAGGTCCTTCTCCTCCAGGCAGTTTCCAGCCAGACTTCTCCTAGTCTGTAGCTGCTCAGGGTTGTTGTGCATGAAAATGTTGGTACACTGCAGAACTCAAGACTTGCAGTAACACAGTATTGTACTTTGTTAATAAGCTGAAGGGGAAAGTAGACGTTTTCCTTCAGTTGTCACTTCCCCAGATCTCTCTCCTCTAACAGTTGTATGTTTTCTCCACAATGTCATTATGTGTTGAAACTGGAATTGTATGTTTTTGTTTAATGTGTGACAGCGTTATTAAAAATGTATGTGACACACTAGTGGTCCAATTGAATACAGATAAGGGATAGTATAATATACTGAAGATCTATTTCTGGGAAATCCTCTAGACTTCTGTTAAAAAAGTAAGTCAGTAGATTTGGGTGATCAGATATTCTGACAAGAGCCCATGATTTAAATGACATTTTGATCTCTATTCAGAATGTCTCGCTGACCAGGATATAGGTATGTATCATGTAAAAGATAAAATGTTTATTTCATTTTCTTAAAAAGTGAGCATCTAACATCAAATGGAGTCTTATTAACTATTCTAATGTCTAAAACAGACATGGTGCGTAGTTGTATGTATCTTTTAGCATCTTTATGTTTTGTCAGTCCATGTGGCTTTATTTGCTGGTATATAACTAGAAAAAATACAATGTTTAGCTGTCATGTATTGGTTAGTCCTTGTGTGAGCTGTTACAAATGTGCACATAAGTTTTAGTGGATCAGTTCATTCAAAGTAGCACTAAGTTGCAACATTTAATCAGATTTGTTCTTTGTATTCATGATAAGTCAGCAAACATCTCTTTTGATCACGTACATTATCCAAGTTTCAAGCAGGAGGAAAGAAACTACCAAGATCGAGAAACCTTTATGCATCTTCCAGAACTCCCTGTGCCAAGTTTCATGTTTACTGCACATTGTTTCCAGGTGTGCATAGCAAAAATGCTGTTGCTTTTCTCTGGCATTCTGTATTATCTGTTTTGAGCTGAGGGATTGATGTTTTTAGTAGTTCACCTGAGTTTGATCTGCCCCTCTATGTTAGCTAACTGTAATATGCATTAGGAGGATTCCTTACAATTCCTGTTGCTGTTATACCTACAGCACCTTTGCGACAGAGGAGAATACCAACATCTGTCATTTGCAGGTGTGAAACAGAGGCCCAGAGAGAGTTCATGGACCAGACATATAAAGCTCCTAGAGCTTGCCATGCACAGTAAGGATTGTGGCAGTGAAAGTGTGGTGTGTAGGTACAAGAGCAGGTTTGCTATGTCAGTTTAGTCATCTAGGTTCTGCACTCAGTGAATTAAGTACCTAAGAATGAGATTTGCAGCAGATAATGTCTCTATAAAAATGGAGCCTTGGCACACACATGCAGCTCTTCTAGAGGTGGTTTTGCTCAGGTTCACCAATTGCTGCCTTTCCTGAGCTTATGTATGTGGGGCTTCCTTCTAGGCATGGATGACTACTTGTTTAACTACACAAGTGATGAAAAAAATGAAAGTGCTCGTGAAGAAGTGTTAAAGCACTTCTTCAGGAAGTGGGAGTTAAGGACAGGGTCACCCTAAGCCTCAAGAGCTTTCTTCTGTTTCTCATTTAGGAGGGAGTGACCTGCCCTTGAGCACCAGGCAGAGTTGGAGTGGCTGCGCACTGCTGTGGCTGCTAAAGGGCTTGGCACTAAGGCATGTCATTACATGGTCCTTTACAAGCTTATTTACTCATGCAGGCAACTCATTTGTGCTTAGAGGTTGGATCTGCCTAATCAAGATGGTATAGATCCAAGGGGTATGATATTTGTGGGTCAAAGGGAAGAATAACTGTAGTCCAGTGTGGACAGTTCATCTAGGAAGTTCTGAATTCACCTCATTTCATGAATTTGTGACTTGCTGACAATCACATCTTGAACAGCTGAGTCTGAACTCTACTCAATGGATTGCTTTTTCTTCCTGTATCTTAAAAGCGGACTTGAGACATTAAAAGAACTTCTGTTTCACAGACTGTTCTTTAAATGTGCTGCTGTTATTCCTTACCCAAGAGTTCACATGGTTGAAACTGATTTTAATAAACTTGCCCATAGTCCAGTGCCTTAAACCTGCAAAGGGGGATGCAAAAATAGCATCTTCCAGTATTGCTTACTTTCTGCCTCTGCTATGGCTGCAATGCAATTTTCTTCCCTTTTTTTTCTGTTTATCTCCCCTATTTTGCTACTAAAAGTTATTTTTTAAAGTAAAACTAGAGAAGGCAGATGCTGTGATTGCTGTGGGGAAGTACTGTGGAAACCTGCCACAATTACAGTTTCAAATGAAAGCGAATCTTCAGCTGTTTAAAAAGTCAAAAGTATTTGTCAGATTCTGGTGTCTCCTCTGGAGGCAGAGTTGTAGAGGAAGGAAGCTTATAGAGGGGTGTTAAAGAGATAATACATTTTCTTTCTTTTCACTGGGGGAAAATACATTTCTGGGCTCAACCTTGCAATTATATATCCTGCAATGTAGTTATTATCTAGGACCTAAAATTGCCTAATTATTTAATCTGTAATAATGCGGTGTTAGCAATGGTTGATTAGACACATTTGCTGTAAAATCTAGCTTATAAATGTTTCCAACTGTTATTTTTTTAAAAGAAAACATAGGCAGATGTTTCCCTTCTTTGAAGGAATTATTCAGAAAGCTGAAAAGAAGTTACCAGTGATGCATACAGCAATAACTAAATAAATATACCTTTCGCATACATTTCAGTTGTGGATTATTGTCCATATTTTCCAGATGGAAAATGCGAAGCATGATGTGAATGTGTATTAGATCCCAAGTCACTTGTCATTTGTTCTCTCTGCCCTTGCTAAAGAAAACACCATCAAATGCATTTTATTGTTATTAGTAAAGGATACGGAAGATAAAAAATGGCACGGCTGTGGTACTCCTGGTAACGTTGTGATTGATGGATTCTCTTTGGAGTCCTGTTACATTCACAGTGCCTTTTAAAATGTGTTAGTTGTTTCAGCACTATGCTGATGCCTAACGGTGTAGATGCATCTATATATACATCTATATTAATATATACATCCATGATTCTATATGTATAGGAACATGAATGTTTTTGAATTAAAATAAATGCTTGGAATGCCAGTGATTAATCACTGAAACACAATGTCCAGTGGCACTACCTGAGGGTATTCAAAAAATATGCAGTGAATTCATCTCTCCGCAGTCACTCAAGCTCGTGGGGGTATTCCATAATGTGCGTTGGTCATGTTCTTTTCTGTTAGAAGTATTGGAAAGGAATACCAAGTAAATAGGGAATATGTAAAGGAGATCTTTTAAATTTAAAAAATTACTTGTTTTCTTAAAGGATTAATGAGAAACAACAACAACAAAGACTTGTTCGTGGAGAAGTAATTCTAAAGTAGTAAATTAATCTTTTATAATGTATGAACATAGGAAAATAGATGCTTTGTTTTAAAATTATCAGAGGTTTTATTTTCATGTTTTGACTTCAATTTTTTACTGCTGAGTTATGAAGCCTTGAAAATAATAGACATGGGGATAGTCTTGTTTGTCCTGTGAGATCCTGACCTTTCAGATTTTGATGCATCTGTGTGCATTTATTAAAATATGTATACTGAATTAAAAACAGATTATGGGATTGTGCAGATTTTTTCTGCTTTCAGCTGTGATATAGAAAGCTTTACATCACTTTGTCATTGTACGCTTGCACTTGGATGTAATTTAGGAAGCTTAATGCAATTGATGCCTAACTGTGACATGGTATTTTTGTAGAAGTAAAATTCTTCATTGGTTCTAGCCTGTGTAAATGGTTAATCAAAGAGGATTGCCAGATTATGTGTCTGGGTCTTTTTTTCCATTTTTTTTTCCTGTAGGTGTTTGTGACTCATAAATGCAGAATTAGACCAAAAATCTGTGAGTGGATAATGAGTATTTCAGGTACTTTACTGCACTTCTCAGTGCAGCACAACAAATAACCTGCACTTTCCGGTGTTTATTTGTAAGGACTTATTATTCTGTGGGCCTGCTAATCCCATCATTTCTGTTCCTGTTTTTATGATAGTGCAAGAAAGTGGTTTATAAATAGTTTCTATAAATGAGTATTCCTGAAAGTACATCTGATCTGAAAAATATTTTTACATAACTGTCTTTTATGGTAAAGTAATAGCTGAAAATTGAGAAGTCATTAATGTTTTATATCCCTTCACTCTGCTATGAATCATCACTTAGCTGTTTGCCAAAATCCTTGTATTCTGTTTAGTGACAATTTTATATGAGAATCAGCTGGATAATTTTTAAATTCACACTTTGTCCTTTTCTTTGAAGGTTCATCTGATTAATTTGGCTGGTCACCAAGAAAACATTAAACCTTATCTTCCATCACAGAGGATGTTTTAAATACTTGTTAACTTAGAGCTAGATAATGCTTTTAAAGGAATTTGGATAGCTTTACTGGTCCAAAACCTGTAGATATTAAGTAAATTCAAAGGAATTAGTAGCATTGTACTCTGTCTGTGCTGGGGGGAGAAAGTCAGAACACTTTAGAAAGCTACCAAAAACCACCTTGTGTGGTTATTTTGAAATATGAACCAGTTTGGTTTCAAACCAATTAGTAAATGTCATTTGTGATCACTAAAAAATTATTTCTCATGGAATATCCATCATGAAAACACAGGAATGTTTATTAACATTGAGTTCAGCTTTCTTTGCAGACAGAAATTATTTTGAATTAGAGGCTGCTGCATAGTCTGCTGCTGTGTTCTGCTTGTCCATCTGTTTAGGTGGTTTCTCTGGACTGGAAACCCATTATGTCTTGGGCAGCTCTTACCACACTACAAAACTGAAATGTACTAAGACAAGCTAGTACTTAATTATAAGGGCAAGAAGATATCTGATTCTAATATTTTAAGCTAATTAATCAATTATGATATTGGATTCATCCATTTATATGCAGAGAGACAGGGACCACTGCTATGAACAGCTCAGCTGTGAAAGGCTTTGTAAATAAAATATGCCATAGGGGGACAGTAAGGGAGACTGAGGACAGTATGTGTTAATATGGGAATGGAAAACGAAGTTTAGGACTTGAAAGTATCTCCAAAGAGAATGATATCAATGGAAGGAGCTGTTATGAGAACAAGGCTACAGAAGGGCTGGAGGATGGACTGGAAGATGGATTAGGTGGAGCTATGAAATAAAGAAGCTGTGTTTGCCTTGCTACAGATCAAGAGAGGAGGGCTAAGATTAGATGTTGTTGAAAATAGTTGAGATAAGATTAGAATGAGAACCAGAGAGGCTTTTCTTTATTAGACATTGCAATGCCTTAATTACATGGGTCTAGTCCTCATAAAATGAGCTTAATCAAAACTGAAATAAGGTAGTCTTCTTCCAAAGTCCTTGTCCGTTTGAGTGTTCTATACCAAATTATTTCTGATTTGTTTTAAATACTCAGAGGTAAACACTGTGTATGAAATTCTACTAGAATTCCAGGGGTGCAGCTGAGCAGAGACTGACCCTGGCTTTGGCTGGGTCCCTGTATAATCCATCCCAGTCTTTTTAATTGGTACTTTCATGTATCTGTCTCTCTTCAAAACTAAGGCTACACTGAGGTTCTTTCTCTTCAGAAAAGATACTATGTTATTGTTAAATGCCTTTCTCAGACTGTAATTCTATTTGTGGTTTGTACTGTTGACTGTTGATTGTTAACAGGTTCAGAAATAATACAATTAAATGATCCAAGAAAAACATACAACGCATTAATAAGCCACATCTGCATAGAGCAGAGTGAAAAATATGATTGACTAGCCATGATACTCATCTAAATAAGAGAATATAATTCATTTTGCCATTTTCTCAGGTTAATAATCTGCTCTTTTTCTTAATCTTCTCTGAAAAATGGATGTTTCATCATGTTCTTGATCTGCTACTCACTGCCACATGAAATTCTGCGTTATCATACATTTGGATGTGTTTTTATCGTAACAAAAGATTTAAAGCTTTGAGTTAGCTTGAAATGGCATACAGAACTGAACAGTATGTTGCATTAGAAAGGAGAAATCTTGCATCAAAATACTGCAGATCCTAGATGATGAATAATGTTCTCTGTGTGGAACAAGTTATGCACTTAACTGCTTATTCTTCTCCTTTATCTCCCTTCTTCCCTTCTGCAGATGTTGCCCCCAGTAAGTTTGTACTTGTGTGAAGGTTTCAAAACGTGTCACTGGCAGATAACTCAAGTAAGAGGCGACCTTTTTCAGTAGCAAAACTGGATCCCAAATGCATGAGCTAGCTTCAGGCAAAACTAGGCACAGTTGTTCTTTTTCTTTAGATGACTTCAGATTTTTTTTTGTGTAATATAGCTTTGCTCATTTATTTTAAAGTCTGCATATTTTTTTGTAGAAGAGACTATAGACACATAAAATATATTCTTTTAAATGTAGCATCTGTAACAGGAGATCAGTCTGTCATGCTTCTCCCAGTGGACAAATTTAAAAGAGGGCTTGGAAGACTGATATCAAGAAATGGGTGCCACTGCCAGCACTGAAGAAGCGTTGTTAGGTGTGTATTCAGGTGCTTACTCTCTTTCAAGCTGGTGTCAGTGAAAATGACTGGAAGTGTCCATTGTTACGTTTTCCCAGAACTGTAATCAGAACTAGGAAGAGAAAATGGAGCAGGAGAACAATGTCTTCGGTCTTATTTGAATTATCCTATCTCTGCCTTACAAGGCCCTGAGGACCTGGGTCTGGTAGACCCTCTTTTGAGCAGGGAGGTGGTTCAGGTGATCTTCAGTGGTCCCTGCTATCCTCAGCTATTCTGTGGTTCTATGATCCCTCGCCAAATTATTTGCAGGCCTGAAGTTTTCTGTAGTTGGATGATGCAAGAATTTTAAACATTGTATTAAGAAGAAAAAAATTGTTTGTAATGTGATCTAACAATGCATCTAGCATTGATAGAGGTCTGTCCATGATTGAATATGAAAATAATAACTGTAAAGAATGTAAAATGAAGTAACTTTTAAAAGTTCATTCCTTTTAAATATTTGAGGGCACTTCAGAGCCGCTGACAATATGTGCAGAGATTCCAGAAATGAGATATTGTCACTTGCATAGATAATTATTATCTCGTTGCAAAAACTAGCAAGAGGAGAAGAGAACCCAGGTGGCTTTTGGTAGATCTTTAAACTGTTTGGAGCATACCATTTAAAGGATATTTTGTCTGAAATAAGATTTTTTTTTTTGTAAACAGAGAAAAAAGGTATTATAACCCTCCAGTAGCTCATTCCTATTCTTATTTGTTAAGACTGAACTAAAAGTAAAACTTGATGTTTCTGTTTTGTAACTAGTTAACATAGTAAGCATGTACATAATGCTATTGTGAGGACGGAGAAAACGTCTAGTCGCAAGCTGATCTCCAGAGATCAGAATTAATAACAAGATTTTGTGTCCTTAGAGTTCTGTACTTCAGTAAAGTTGAGATTGCACAAGGACAGGAGGTGCTGCAACCTTGCTCTCTGCTCTCTGACCTTCATTGGAAGTGATAGCTGTGTGATAGACACATCTCCAGATTAAATAGCCAACTGGTTTGTTATTGATGAGGTTTTTAGAGATTGGTCAAGTTATGTAAGAGGTGAAAAAAGCGTTTAAGAAGTTTGATTTGGCTTGGATGCCCTCATTTCTTTGTTGCCTGTTAGTTTTTATCACTTTGTATGATTTCTGCTCTGAATTTCTATTCTGCCTGCTCTCAAACACAGCGTTGTAGGATAAAATATGTAATTGTTATGGGCTAGTTGATCTAGCTGATCTGTCCTCAGAGGTGCTAGATACTTTCTTTGAAATTGCTGTCACGTTGATAGCCTAAGGCTTGGTAAACTCTGGAATATTGCTTGATGTCTCATGAGATAATTCTTTACAACAGTTCCTGATGCCTTTCTGTTCCATTAGCTCTTAGCCATCTGTTGCTTTGATTACACTATTAAAGAGAATAAGTGTTTTGGCAAGCTATTTAGCTGTGTTGAAAAATCTCGTTTCTTTGCTTTCTAGTATTTTATTTCTGACTTTTTTTTTCCTCTCAACCCTTATAGTGCAGTGCTTCTTGTTTTTTACTTCTTGTTATTACAAGAATCAAAAGTCTCACCTAGTCTGAGGATGTGATGAGGTTTATGGCTGTGCTTTATGGCTGTTTTCCTTTCCTATTAAAGTCCTTTTACCAAAAGAAGTGTATTCCAAACATGGGCTGACAGAAGGTAGATATTGTAACCTAACCATATTTAAATGTTTAGCTTTGGGATTCTTGCCTCTCAAGGCTTAAACTGTGCTTTTCTAGAGTCTGGCCAATGTGTTGTGTCAGTATTACCTTCTGTAGAAAATTATAACATCTTAACTCCTCACTTCTTCCAACACTGCAAAGGTCAAAACAGGAAGAATTAGACGATCGTTAGAAAGAAGTGTGTATACTCTGGATTTACATTGTCAATTTGACCTTTTCATGTATTGCTCAGATTTTGAAGATTAACAGAGGAAAAGACAGATGGGGTGATAATGAACATAGAGACGTGCTTCCCTAAGTAGGTTCATTTTTAGGAGTTGTGATATACCAATTAATTTTTTTAAGGCATGGACTTTTGGAAATTAAATAAAATTCTGTTTTTAGACTGCAACTGAATTTCATTGGCATTTAATTTCTACTTTTAGGTTTTTGTTAATTTTTCCTGCAGTTAAAATAGCTGAGTGACACTGCAAAACAAGAATTCCGACAATTCTTAGTAAATTACTAATTCTGCCCAGTAGGTCATTTTGCCTTGGCTGTGACTGAGCCAACTTGAGTTTCCTTCACAACTTACCTGCATGAGCTCTTTTAATTGAATTGCAACTTCTCCTGAAGTAGCATTTCACTTTTAGTGTCTGCAAGGCATGACAAAGAACTACTCCTAATTGGTAGCTGTGGGTGCTTACAAACCCTTCTTCAATCACTTGGTCTTCAAGTAGTCATCTTTGTGATTAGGGCTAGCAAGGTTATTTATAGGAAAATTATTTGAAGGAGGCAGTGTGTTGTAATGGTAGCAATAGGGTGGAAGGAGTAAATACTGTCCAAGTTTGAATTATCCGTATGAGATGCTTCCAAACTCTCATGTGAAAGAACATTTCCTCAGAGAGCTGTTCTGGCTGTGGTGCAGGCACTTGTGAAATGTAACTCTATGACTGTTAGCAATTAATTAGACTTCTAACACTGCTTCTTTATGAAAATATTTGTAATTGTCACAGGTAGTATTGACTGTAAATGCTCAGGCCAATTAACACATCTTCGTTTGAGAAGGAACTTGATGGTCCACACAGGTGAAACCACTGCAGCATGGGGTCATATGAGCAGGTTTGCACTGGATAAAGAAATAATGATGTGGTGTTCCCTAAGACAGCAGTGGCTGAAGAAGAAAGGTCCACATGGTAAATCCCGTACCCTAGGATGGTAGAGAGTGAGTTTGGAAGCTTTGTCTGTAGCACTTGAGCCAATTAGTTTTTCCTGTCATCCAGATTTCTTATTTTTAGTTCAGTCTTATGCTGAGAGTCCTCCTGTCCCCAAGTCAGCTCAGTGTCAGCATTGCACCCCCTTGCAAGGAGCAGACTTGCTCATCTAAGCTGTTTCTAATGATGAAACAGAATATTGGTCTTCATTAGCTATGCTTTTTGACAGTTGTTCTGATAACACTAGCAGATACCATAAAATAAGAGACTACAATGTTAGACATGAAAAAATAGTTGCAGTGTAGACAGATGACAGAAAAAAATTACTTTTTTCTAACCTAGGAGATATTTTTAAAATAGAAATGTGATATGTATTCAGTTAAGTCTCTAATGAGATTTTTATCTAGTGTTCACATGGTTATCACCTTTTTTGGAAAGGAAGTGACCAAATGACTGCATGTCAGTTATTTTCCTTCTTGTCTCTGATGGTCTGCTGAACCAAATGGGAGGGGATAAAATGAATTGAAAATTATTTTAGTAAACTTAGAATTTCTTCATGACAGAGAAAAAGAGCAAATGCATTTGCTATGAACATCTCTTCATAGTTGCTGCTGAATGAGTATCTTTCTGTTCTGCTAAAACATAAATTGAAACATCCATGCCTTTTTTTCAAGTGGTAGCTAACATCACCCTTCTGTCCAAACTGTTTAATATATTGTCTGACAGATGCTGATGCTGGTATTTTTAAAAATTTATGAGAGTTGCTTTCATGGTAGAACTTGCTTTTGAACAAGTTGATCATCTTTTCTTTTTTTTTTCATCTGTTGAACTCATGATTCACTGAGTCTTCCTAAGCTCTTAAATTTGTGGAATATAGTTTCCACATATCTGTAACATGTTGTGACATGCCAGATGGAGAAATGCTTTGAATGGAGAGGGATATTATTGGTGGACTTAATGAAGCTCCTTGCTTCATCACAATTTTCTCACTATGAAGATCACTGTAGTTAATCATCAAGTAGATAGTGGTGTAGGCCTGCAGTTTATCTGGTCATGGTTTTATTTCACTTTTATATGGTTGTGTTTATGCACACTAGATATACTCCTGGCATGTTACTAAATGTTGTACTGTTTTTGTTTGCTCCCTACCCTCTTGATTGCCATAACTTAAAGCTTATGGTGTACATACTGATATTTTTTGGATGCTGATTTACTGTATAAAAGAGTATTTTCTTGTAAGGCACTCCGTTGTGTGAAGCAGGATTGTGTCTCACTGTTGCTCTAACTGTCCATACATTTTTACAGAATAAAACCAGTCTGTTTGTGTTTGGTAAAAACTATTCCTTCCGAGCCTTCATTTACAAAATAAGTCACTTAAAGCAAGAAGGAACATAGGATTTTATGGGCAGAGATTCCTAGGAGGATGCTTACAAGTTGCTAAGTGTAATTGCCTGCAATGGTGGACAACTTGATTATAAAATACTGCTAATAAACTCATTAAATTCTGTCTCAAAAATAGTTATATTTATGTTCCTGTTAGATAGCTGTTTGGATAGCTGATGTGATCCTGTTTTCCATTGTAGATCACTTCTGTGGTCAGTTTTTGAATTTCAGAAATTTTTAGCTTTATGTTTTCTCAAATAGAAGAAAAATACTACAGATTCTTACAAAATCTGTTGGTAGTGGCAAATTCTGCAATACTGATTCTCAGTTTTTTCCAGTGTGTATTAATGATAAACAGTCTTAATTTTGAGATGTCTAAGCAAGCCTGAACATACAATCATTTATTTTCTTCCTGCTTTCCACATAATAATTGTTGTCCCAAGAGATGCTCCATTATTTTTAACGTATTGTCTAAACCTAGAAACTAGCTGTGCATAAAAAAGTGCAATTCTCTTAGGATTAGTGATAACAACAGTGGACTCATATAGCCTGTCTGGGGCATGTAAAATGCAAACTGTGAGAAAACTCCTATATATGAAACAAACAAAAAAGGTATTTTATTGTACATTGTCAGAGTTTTAATGTAGCTCTAATTTCTGTTATGGAAGATGAATGCATGAGCTAGAAGCCCTCTGTTAGTGGCTGCATTCACAATTTAAAGCAAATAAGAAATAGGTCACCTGCATAGTCTTTGTTCAACTCTGTTTTTAACTTTGGTACTAGCTTTGGAGATACTTTGAGTGAATAGCAGGTTTCCATGAGTTTTGGTTATTCCCTAACAGTTCCTAACCTTAGAATGAATCGTTTGACAACTTTTGACTAAAAGCAGTTATTTTGAAACATAGCTCAGACTCTGTTGGAGCACTTTTTTGTGTCTTTCTTGGCCAGTAGCTGCATAGTTAGTTTGCTGAACTGTAATGTAAGAGCTCTGAGATTCCTCTATTGCCTGAAATTGTTTGTGCCTATACTGTCTGTCAGGAAGGTGAGTATCTGACCATTGGTTAATCAGAGCTGGGTAGTGCCCTGCTCTCTATATGATGTTGTTCTATTTTTTTGTTACTTAGTATATGAACTAAAGCCGGACTGAAACATTGTTGAATGCTCTTACAATAGTAGTAAGGTATTTCATATTACTGACTTGCTGCCCTGTTTTATAATTGTGTAAATATTCTATAACAGTTAAAATAATTTCAGCAGGAAAGACTGGTAAATGCATTGAGTTTTTTCTGTCTTTGCTTTCCTTTCTTTCAGCTTCATTCTCTTTCTTCCTTCCTTCCAGCTTCTTTTCATTCTGTTCCCCATCCTCTACCCATTTACATTTTCTTTCTCTTGTTCATTCTGTCCCCAAAATCCCCTATTGCATTATACTACTCTTCATTTTCTGACATCCCATTAATCTTCCAGTCTTTATGACTTACTTTCCCACCTCCATAAGCACACCCACAGGATGCTTAGAAATTTTACAGCATATCCAGTTGTCAAGCTAAACCTACAAGTCCCAGACCCAGAATACTATGCTGGAAGTGCTCATGAACTCCCACACTAACTGGAAAAAAGAAACTGGTACAATTAGTATAAGGTCTGCAAACCATAATACATGCCGGATACTCCTTTGCTTTCCACTAAACCTGGGAACTCTTTACTGGAGTTGGGGGAAAGAGATAGGATCTGGTGGTTTTGGCTTCAACTAAGTTTCTCATCTTTGCAGAAACCCTTGAAAGAGTGACATGAATGTGTTATTATAGTACAGAGACCTCTGAAACATCAGGTTTGCACTGTTCCTCAGTGCATTGGGTAACGTGTTGCAGTGGGTAGATGTACCAGCGAAGGGATCCTTTGCACAGCAGCCACATTGTAGCTTTACTGCATTGGTATCAGTGCAAGTTCCCCACACCTGAGAGACAGGTGGGTGCACAGGCTTTCTTTGACTCAGGAATGTCTGGCTATGAAAACTGTGGCTTAGGGCAGATGAACCAGAGTTGCATTGGTCTTGCAGTAGACTCTTTTAATATTAGTAGCTACTGCTGCTGCAGCCACCATCAGGAAGAGTGCAGTGGTGTAAAGTCTCAGTGCAGGAGGAGAGCCGAGATGGGGTTTCTAATCAGAAAAGTCTGTGGTGTCAGATCTTTCTGTCCAGTCTGGGTGCCAGGATTTCTGCCAGACTGTGTTCTTGACTGCTGACAGAAGTCACTGAGAAAAATGAGAGAAGACTGCAGCTCTAATGTGTGTATGATCAACTGATTGCCCCCTCCACTAATTGCATATGAATGCTAAATAAAAAAGCAGTATTCAGTGTTGGGTGACAGTGCTTAGTTTCCAAAGACAATACTTTGAGACTTTTCTCTTGCTAAATAGCACCCGTGCCAGCATTAGTGTTGCTCAGTGGAATTATGAGATTTAATGTTAATCAAAGGTCTCTTAAACAAAGGACACAGTTTCTGGGTAGTTTTCACTCTCCTGTGTTGCGGAAAACCTCTGAAAAATACAGAGACACTTGAACTTTCTTTTGGCTTGTAGGCTTTGAAAATGATCGCTGTGTTGCTTTGTGCTCTTAATTCTACTGTGAGGAAGATTAAGTTATTGTCAGCATTAGAAACAGAAATGTAGAAATGCAAGCCTAAATTCTGCAGTAGTCAGTAGAAGGGCCTTGATCTGCTTGCCTCTACTTGTCTTTGATTAGTATTTGTTTTTTAAGCCCGTATCACATTAAATGAACTGTTTGGCACTTAAATGACAGAACTGTAAGTCACTGCATGTTAAAACAATATTACTACACCTTAGCTGAATATAGCTGTACTGTAACTAACCTCAGAGTTAGCAGTGCTACCAGTCCCTCTTTTGCTGTTCTTCTTATTCAGAGGATAACACCAAAGGAAGCTAAGCAAAGCATTGCTAAGCAATCAAATGAAATCAATCCCCTCCTTTATCCTCTATTCTCTGTTATGCAGTAAGGATGCCAGTTATTTTATGTTAAATGAAGTGAATTAGCAAACTGAACTTAAAGATGAACTTGCCCAGAAAAATTATGCCTCATCGCAGATAAAATATCCCTGTAGTACAGTTAAAGATAATAATTACTTTTTAAAATCTTCTTTCTCTAGAATCCGACTCAAGTGGGAACTGCTCTTCAGGTTTTCTACAACCTTGGGACTTTGAAGGATACCATTGTTAATGTGGTGGATGGATACTGCACAGTCCTGGAGGAGAACATAAAAAATGCTTTGGATATCAAAGTATTGACCCAACCATCTCAAACTGCTACAAGAGGTATGATACTAGTTTTACAGAATAATAACTGGTTTTTTTGGCAGAAGTACAATATGTTGTCAAATGGAAGAAACTTTCACATCCAATGCTGTTTAGGAATGTTTCCCTGCTTGCTTTAATCAGTAGAGGCTGGGAGTGGGCATGTCTCTGAAGTCATCTAAGAAAAAGACAAAATTGGGTCTGTCTGTTATTACTGGCTCAGAAGTTTTTATTTTATCCCCACCTTTCCACTTTTTCTTGGCTTGGCCAGAATATTGTCGTTATTAGTTTACAACTTTGCAGCAATTTCTTAGCAGTTTGTCATGGGAAGATGAATCCAAATTCTGCTTTCTCTGTGTTTGTGGGAGGATCATGGGTAGAAATTATTTGCAAGCAAAGGAACAAACCTGAAACTATATTGTGTCTATTTTGTCAGATGGAAATCTTTTCAAAGCAGTGTATTCAGTATGAAGGAGTGTTGCACTGTTAAACATTTAGTTCCCATGTGTTAGCTCAGATACCAAAGAATACCAAGGAACTGGACAGGCAGGCAAATTTGAACTTTGGAAATATGAACAATTAAAACTTAAAAAAAGTCTTTCTCCACAAGTTGGAGGTTCACCGCCATGGTGACTAGCATAGTAAAGGAATACAGCTTTTCTCAAGGAAAGTGGTGTTTAGAAGCTGTATGCCCTTCAGCTAGAATATCCTTTTTTAGCAGTTCACTTAGGCATTTTAGTCCTGAGCTGCTAATACCTGTATTTTTCACAGCTACTGTGTCTGCCATTTCACTTTGTTATTACATCCTATACTAGTGCTCATTGGCATTACTTCGGTGTTTCAGTGGAAGTCTGAGTTGGTAAGGAGGGTAACAGTGATGAACATTGAAGTATCCCCACCAAACTTTGGAGTTTAGTTGGCTTCTCAGTTGAGACAAGTGAGGCCATTCACAGAGCTCTGTTTTGAAGCTATTTTAGGCCACTTTGATTTTTTTTAAAAAAAATCGTATGTCAGAGGGCAGAGAGATCTTTATTTCTAGTATTATAATTTTCACATGTGAAAGCTGAAATGTGCTGCTGTGTGTGTTTTTTAAATCATTTAGGAGGTCCTGGTAGAGCTGCTATGCCAACACCTGGAAACACGGCAGCTTTTCGAGCAGCCCTCTGGACAAACATGGAGAAACTCATGGATCAGATCTGCGCTGCTTGTGGACAGGTACTCAGCAGATAGTTCTTGTTTATCTAGTCATGTAATTTTGCATGTATGATATTAGATGTCACTTTTCCTCTCAATAAATTCTTTCATACAGGTGCAGCATTTGCAAAAAGTATTGACAAAGAAAAGAGATCCTGTGTCACATGTCTGCTTCATAGAGGAGATACTTAAGGTAAAGTTTTAATTTAGCTGAATATTTTTTAGTAATGCTGTAAAGAAAATGTGATGAGGGGATGTGTTTGTTTACAATTTTACAGTTCTGTAACAATTTTTTAATAAATATAATGGTGAAAATCTTAAAAGTCAAACTAACATTGAAAGCTACATGTATGGTCTGTGAGTTACATCTGTAGAGTATAAACATGTTCTTTCTATAATGATTTCTCTTGTTTTTCATTAAAGGGAGCTGATAAGGCACGACTGTCAGTTTTTATTACTGATCATTAATGTCATACCATAAAATATCATGTGATTTGAGTAATTAATTAAGTCTGTTAGTTTACATAGGAGAATGTGTCTTCATCTAACACTTTCAACCATCTGTTTCTCTACTTCTTGGCAATTTCTTCCTTGAAAAATAACCATGGCTGTTCTTTTGAATACCTATTCTTTTCAATTCTATTGCATTGTTTTCTATTCATATTTGGAATAATTTGATTAATGATCGTCTTCAGTGTTGGGTACAGAATTACTGAAGCTATCTCATCTGCCTTATTAGATGAGAAGAAGCAAATGATGTGTTTATACAGATATCTCCTCTTCCAAGTGTATGGCTGGATTTTTAATTTACATGAATTTAATTTTTGAAATATGCCGAGGCAACTCTTCATATGCAAATGTGGTCTTCTCAACAGTGAGAGCAAATAATGAAGGTTAAAAGCAGCATTTATCTGTATGTTAATCCCATCTCCAAAAGATGTTGCACAGAACTTCAGTTTTCTATGAGGCACTCTAAGCTTCTCTTTCTGTGTTGTAAGAAAAACCCCCAACCAAACACAAAACACATCAGAAAGTTTATAAATTTCTAGCGTATTTTCTTTGTTAAAAAGTTTGATCGTGCAAAAAGTATCTATTCCTGCCTGGATGGAGCCCTTCAGTAGATCAGCACGTGAAAGGAGGAATGCAGAAACCAAGAGACAGAAGGAGGAACTCTGGAAGGCTCAGGAAGAGTTTAGGTGGAAAGGGAGCTTAGATAGATGAGCTTTTAGTGTTCATGAGTGGCTCCCACCCTGAGACTGTGCTTCTCACTTTCACTTTTCCCTTTTGCAGAACAGCACTCAAAAAGGCAATAGGAGTTTTCCAGTCGAGCATGATAATAGAGGGAAGTCAACAGAAATCTTTTATCATCCTGAGGAATAAATTAACAGGGAAAATGAATCTCAATAGAAGCTAGATGCAGAGTAAGGAAAAACTCATTAGAAGATAAAATAAAAGGCTTTTGGGTTGTCATATGCTAAGCATGTTCCACAGTATCTCTCATTACCCTTCCTTCCCTTTGGCTTTGTACTGCAAAATTGTATGTAAGTGACAAATTGTGTTTCCCACATAAAATATCATCTGTGTTTTTCTCCACAGTTACCACTCTTCCAATTAATTTGCTCTTCAACGGGTGCTTGGATATAGTATAACACCAAGCTGGACAGTTGTCATTCTCAGTGAGGCAGCTAAGGAGTAGTTGTACATCCCTGTCTGATACTACCAGAGCTCTCAGCATGATGGGGTACTGCTGATGCTTTACTTTCTTCTTATTGAGATGGTTCAGTGTAGCACAGTGTTCTTCTTGACCCTTCTCACAGTTGTACCATTTGCCTTAGTGTCCCTTGAAAAAAGTATGGCACCATCCTGCATATGGGTAAGGACACAACAAACAGTAGAGCTGTTTTTAGACAAAGCCAGTTAAGTGCTAGATGCTGCTGAAATTCAAAAGTATACGTACAGATGGCTGTATGGGTGAGTATGAATTGCTGTGTATGTTGAAAATAGATTTAAGAAGAAATTGGGCTTTTGCCATTTACTAAGGAAGATTTTAACTCATACAATTCCAAACTGAAACAACAGTATTGTGTTCTGGAGAGGGGCAAAAGTTGGATTTTCTTGATTGTATTCAATTTCATTAATAAACTGAGTAAATGAACAAAACAAAACAAACTAAAGGTATTAACATACCCATTCGCTAGGGCAACATGCCCACACCAGAAGATAGGAAAACAAATCATCTACTCTACAGTCTGTGCACTAATTACTGTTACTGATGTCAACATTATTATTATAGTCGTCATCTGCAGCAGCTGCAGTACCACTTTGCCTGTCCATCTGCTTCCTTGTTTTGATTACTGCAGTGCGAGTATCATCCTAGGAAGCATAAGAGAGGAGGAGACCCAGCCTTTTTAAAGCACAAGTCCTTTAATAGCAAGGAAGCTACTTGCCTTTTTCTTTTTTTCCCTCCCCTTTAAATTATTCTCTTTTTTTCTCATTGCGGATATTTTTGCATCTTCACAGATAGTGCAGCCTGCATTTTTCGAGTTTTTATCATCATCTCATACATGTGCTTTCTGGCCTTCTAATTACCTGTTACCATAATAATGTTTAGTAGTGTATTATCATGTTGTATCTAAAAATTTAGTTTTAAAAACACTTAATTACTTAAGGGATTCCCATAAACTTTCTGTTTAAAAGACAAAGGGAAAAAAAGCAAAATCTGACAGATGGAGAAACTGAGGCATAGGACTCGTAGAATTTATAAATAGCGTAGTTCAGCAGCAGGGCAATGACAACACCCACATCTTTTCTACAGTATGTTTTCTCTTACAGGATTCACTGCCAAGTGTTTCCAACATTAGATGTGGCCAGGAGTTAAGTGATGTACCCAGTCTTACATGACTATCATGGAAGAATCTGGAGATGACATTCATATTGCACTTTTTTCGACTACTTTCTTTTGCAGATTTAGATTTTGGTATTTTTCCTTTTTCAGAATATGAAATTAATGTGAAGGATTTGCAATCCATTTTGAAAAGAAGTCACATACTCACAGTGTATTGTAAAAACTGTTCCATTTCATACTTGTAATGAGCTATTGATTCTTTATTTTTCTGTAAATCTTATAATTAGATTTAATTTCCAGGAAAGATGTAGAGATATTTAAATGAGAAATACATGTATTTTAAGACTGAATGGACATTTCTGTTGTTTTATCTAAGAAAAAAGGCCTTTAACGACTAGGTTTTAGTTGAAGAGCAAGGCTAAAAGAATTCAGAATTCACTACATTCTAATTTTTAATTTTGGGGAAAACAGAGATTTGATTTTATACCTTTTGTAAAACGTAGGGTTATTGTTTTCATAATGTTGAGGGTAAAAATTACAAATAAGATTTAAATAATGTAAATTTGTTATTTTTATTAATCTAATGACTGGTTACTTATATCACTTCTTTCAATTGTTTAATTCACCTTCAGAGAACCTAACAGCTTACTATAGTTTACTCCACTTTATTGCTTCTCTATTTCAATATGTGGTGACTAATCCTGCTTCAGTGATTGTAATGCCTAAACTACAATTGACTTCAGTGTAAGTCCCAAAGAACATATCTTTATGTGACAACCACCTTCCTAATTAGATAAGAATCCCACTTAGCCCCTTGTAAAAGACTTGAAAATGATCTATGATCCTGCTCTATTTTGGGTCCTTCACTCCCTACACAGGCACTAGAGAACAGGCTGCAAAGTGAGAAGCAGCCTTAAAAGCAGCAAATAATTTTGTAGGAGGAGTTTGGGATGGTCAATAGAAAGGGTGAGCTCGAGTCTCTCAGCTGGGCTGAAGGGAACTGCTGTGAGAAGGTAGATCTGCCCTGGATGGCCTTTGATCTGCTGTCCCACTTGTTAGAAGCCAAGGTACATTGCAAACTCTGTCATTTATGTAAGCCTCTGGGTAAAAAGTGAGCTGAGAGTTGCAGGAGCATTATTATGTACTTCATAGAGTGCTGTTATCATTGCCTTTCTGGATGAATGCTTTGTGAGTAAGCAGGCTATTTTCTTGAGTTGTCAACACTGGCAATGTGAGGTGTTAACAATACAGAAGGAAGTGTCCTCATCATTATATAAGATAAAGAAAAGAAATGGAAAATGTAGAAGTCTGTTACCTAAAGTGTACTTACATTTCACCTTCTTATTTCTCCTCCTCATCCGGACTTGTTAAAAAATCTTGCTGCTTAGCAGTTATTCATATCTAGCATAACATATTCATGTTCAGTTGACCCAATTAAAAAATAATCCCAAGTGGAAAAACTTGAAAAATGATCTAATTACTGCCGTGTGTAAGTTCAGAAGATAATCTGGTTTTCAGCTATTATTACAAATAGGTGATTTGTTTTGCAGTGGGTTTTTTTGTTTTCTTTTTTTTTCTTTTTTTTGTAGACACAGAATAGGATTCCTTGCACTTAATTTTTACTGCAGTTTCTGTTTGTTATTTAAGCAATAACAAGGTACTTTTTGGAGATGAACAGGTTAATGAACAGGTTTTTGATCCCTCAAAGATGCTCTTTATTTCAGATATGCCAGTTGTCCCTCTGAATTCAATTGCAGATTTTTGAGACCTGTCTCAAAAAGACCAAAAGGTCTTACCAACTATAGGTCCGAATCCTGGCGTTGGATGGATCAGTGTGTCTAGAGAGCCACGCTAGAAGTAATTTGCTTCTACTTCAAATAGGAGGGTCAGAACCTGTGCAATGATTTTCTAATGACACTGTATTTTCTTTAGAACTTTAATTCTGTTTCCCTGACAGAAATGTGCAACCACTGGTAAAAAGGGAATGATGTGGAAGTTGCATGTGTTAGTAGGTTGTAATGACCTTTGTTCTTTTTCACTTTTGGTTTGGTGGGGTTTGTGCAAAGTGCAGTTTGGTGATTATGGAAAATTGTTAAGTCAGTTGGGTTTCAGGCATTGAAAAGTTGGAGGAGGAATACATTTACCAGAAGTGCTGCCTTTTTTTCATTGCTCTTTTCAGTCTTGCCTGAACAAGTACATGCTGAGTGGACGTGGTAATGAACCACCCCATCATCCTTGGAAGGGGTACATAGTAGTCAAGGGGAAAGTGTAGTTTGAATTGCTGCTGTACACACTAAATCACTTCTCTCGGTAGATGAAAACTGTCAGGTCCCTTGAGTAGTTACTGGCTTTTGGAAATGCTAAGTTCATTCACTTGCAGTTGATACATATCTTGCAGGAATATGAGAGGATTAATTAATGTTTTAAGTAGTCTTGAAGATATAGGGCACTGTTTAAGACCTAAGTATTTTTGCTCCATACAAATCAGTTTGTCTGAGGAATTGTTTAAGAATTCTAATATTCTAATAGGGAAATGCACAATCTTAACTTTGTTTTCTAGTTAAGAAAGTTATATTTTTGAAAAAAAAAAATCCAAACAAGCAGGTTTTGTTTCTTTTGTCAGCTGCATAAAGAACCCTTTTCAGAATGTTGCACTACTGCTAGAAGTCTAAAAACGATTACACCTTGGGTATAAACTGATCAACTCAGTGTAATGAAATTCTGTGCCCTGCAGTAGAACAAAACATCAAGGTCATTTTTAAAATTATGGTGTCATTTATTGACATCTGTTCACCTGCAATGTATAATGTAGACAACATTAGGAATTTAAATGCACTGTTCTTTTTAGTAATTTAATCTTGAGTACTTTGACAAGATAGAAAAGGTTTATTGAATGAAAACACATTCAGAATTTCACTATTTCTTTAATGATTAATTGTGCTACTGAGGATAATGGCTTTTTTTGTCACAGTCTAACATTTGACAGTTATGTTGCTATAGAAATAGTGCAAATAGATTTTCTTATTTCTGTTCCATAAGATCTTGCTCTACAAAATTGTTAAATAATTTGCATTGTTGCTTTATTGGTGGCAAAAAATATTTGGACTGTCCTTTAAATATCTTCTGGTTTTAGAGCAACATTCTCAAGTCCTGTATTTCTTTATGGTGGAGTCCCTTGATTACAGATAGAAAACACTGTATGTATTAGTATGCAAAGCTTGATTTCAGGACCCTGCAGCAACTAGCGGCATGGTAATATTCACTATATTGTTTTACATTTCAAAGAGGTTTCTCAATAAAGATGTTTTCCACATTCTACTCAAAGTATCAAAATTTTTACAGGGAAAAATAAGTTGGAAGTGATTGTCATGAAGTGGGAACCAGTTTAGAATCAGTGGGTCAGATTTATTATTTGAATGTTAGAATAGCTATTTTAGGCACACACAAATATGATAATTCACAGATGGGAAATTATACTCATTAAGTCCTAAATTTACAGTGTGGATGAAATAGTCATTTGTAAAAATAAATGTGTCTTTTCAGCATATTCTTGCATTCTTGTCTAATACCGAATAAGGGGAGGTACTTTCATTTCTCTTCGTTGAATTTAGATATAAAGTCAGATGCTAAATAGTTATATTAAGAACAGAGCTCAAGAGATTTCATTTCAGTATTAGTAAAGTTAATTAGTGGTTTGGTATGTTTTTTAAAACTGAGATAAGTTGTTCTGTTTCTATGTTTGAGGAGATCTTTAAATCAGTTTCCCATTAATGTTATTGTAGAATAATGGTGAATACAGATCTTCTAATATCCTTGCTCTTATGGTATCAGTACTCAGCCCACTGTTGTGCAATGGTTTGTTAACTTACTAGTAACTATTAGTGCAAATGGGTTATACTTTTTGAACTGTGAAATCAAGTCACTTTCACATAAGTAAGTGGGAAGGCTTTTAACACATGGATTCTGTCAGCCTGTAGTTGCTTTCATCAAAGATAATCTTGTAACCCTGTAAACAGGCAACTTTAATTTAAATTTCAAGTCTATACAGCTGTGTAATAATGTTGCTTTACACTATTAACAGGTCTGCATACATGGTATGCACTAAAAATTGAAAAACTACTGAGAAAAAGAATTTTTAATCTGGAAGTATAAACAGGTTTTTTTTTCACTGTTCATTCTATATCAACAAAAGAATACTGATTGAATCCTTTCCTTACCACCAGTCCTTGCACAGAAGTCTCTTTCAGTTGCACTGTGTGCTATCACAGTCCTCTTTCTGAAGTTCCGAAACTCAGCTTTTTATGAACATAGGTTTGCTGATGAATGGCCGGGACCAGAGGATGGTGGCCAATGGCACAGAATCTAGCTGGAAGCCTGTAACTAGTGCTGAACCCCAACGGTCAGTATGGGTTCCAGTCCTGTTTAACAGCTTCATTAGTGGTCTGGATGGTGGGGCAGAGTGTACCCTTAGCAAGTTAGCTGCTGACAGAAACTGGAAGGAGGGTCTGATGCTCCAGTGGCTCATGCTGTCATCCAGAGAGACCTCAGCAGGCTGGAGAAATCAGCTGACAGGAACCTTATAAAGTTGAGCAAAGACAAGTGTGAAGTCCTGCACTTGGGGAGGAACACCCTCAGGCACCAGTATGTGCTGGGGGCCACTCACCCTAGAAAGCAGCTTGGCAGAAAAGGGCTTGGGGGTCATAGTGGCCACCAAATTGAATATAAGCCAGAAGTGTGGTCTTGTAAAAAGCCAAATAGTGTCCTGAGCTGCATTAAGGCAAAGTGTTGCAGCAGATTGTGGAGATAGATTCTTCGCTTTACGCATGACTGGTGATGCCACAACACGGAGCCAGGCTTGCTCCAGTGGTGTCCAGTGACAGGGCCAGAGGCAGTGGGAACATACTTAAACACAGGAGGTTTCCTCTGAGCACTGAGAAACACTTTTTCATTGTGAAGGTGACTGAGCATTGGTGCAGGTTGCTCAGGGCATTTGTGGAGTCTCTGTCCTTGGAGGTATACAAGAGCTACCTGGACACAGTGCTGGGCAGCCTGGTCTAAGTGGCTTTGCTTGAGCAGTGGGGCTGGAACAGGTACCTCCAGAGGTCCCTTCTAACCTCAACCACTCTGTGATTCTGTTGACTTACAGCTTAAAGTCTCTGCCTAGAAGGCTGGTAGCTGCTTTGAATTTTGCATCTGCTAAATGTAGACATTTTCTGTCCTTGACTAGCAAAAGTGTTAAATGTGTTAGAATATTAAATTTTCCCGTTTACTATGCTAGTATTACAGGGAAGGAGTAAATTTCATAAGTTTACAACATAAATATTTATTTAAGAGAACCTTGTCTTAAAATACAGTTTGCTAGTAGAATGCAGAACCATATGTTCAACTTTGCTTCCCTGAGCACTGTCCACACGTCTCCTGGCATGTATTATCATGCATTATTAAATGTTTTATCTAAAAATCCCTCTGTTGTGGGGAAGTTGCACAATGTTACTGTCTTTGTTTGTTGACAATGGTAACTTTATAGTAAGAGTTGAAACTAAATAGTTATACAACATGAACACGTTTTTGCTGAGTGTTGATTATGGCCCTGATTCAGGAAAGCACTTAAGCACTTTCTTTAAGTTCACGTAAATAAAGTTTACCATGGAAGTCAAACAGACTGCCAGAATCTATTATTCTAATTAGGGTAAACTTCAGTGAATTATGACTTACACTAATGATCTTTGTCCAGTTCATGTACACAATAAAGTGTGTCCTACTGTTAAGAAAATTCTTTGCCATTTGTGGTCTGTCCTGCTGGATATACTTTGTCTGATTTATGTGTGTAATATCCATGAGCAAGTAATTCCTGTGTGAATAGGATGTGTGACGTGAGTACCAAATTTTTAAGCAGTATGAAAAATGGTAGAATTATAGTTGATGAACCAAACTGGAATCTAATTGTCGTGGTTTTCTATTTTACTCTACACAGATGCAAGTGGATTCCCTAGGAATAACATTTTCAAAAGAAACTAAGTGCTTATAGCTCAAATGTTTTTCAAAAGCATATTTATGTTGCCCTGGTTCTGGCCAACTGTTCATCCGGTCAGAACAGCAGAAAGTTGCCCTAGTTTATGTTACTGGGCAGCTGTTCTGTTCTTTTCTGACAACAAAGAGTGGATAAAAGGAAGACAGACCTAAGCTGTCTTGTACTGCCCAAGGAGTTGCACAGGGGCTACTAAATCAGCTGAGTGCCTGCTGAGCTGTATCAGTACTGGGGCTTAAAGTGGTCACTGGGTGCAGAAGCAGCAGAAACAATATTTTTACTTTCCAGTTTGGTTTGGAAAATTATTATTTTATATAAGTGTAGTTTAGGTAGGAGATTTGCACAGCAGATATTTTATGAAAAAATAGCCATTTCTGTGGCTGATCTTAAGCTCCCAACCATTTTGTAGTGGTGCAAATTGTTTTATGTGCAGTTTCTCTGCTGGGAGATCAAAATAAAGCTGTGAACAGATAATACCATTGGTTAAAAAATGCTGAGTTAAATGGATCTGTGATTAGGGGAAAATCTTGTTTTGCCATTATATTCCTACAGTTGCTTGCAATTAATCTTCATAGATCTAATTCAGTTGTATTCTATAATGGGAGAAATATCTACATGTCAGCTTGAATCTTGCCTGTCCTGAGATTTAAATGCTGTCAGTTGCTGTTAAGAATCTTTTGTTGAAGGAAAATAATATTGCATGAAAAGAGGGAATAGCATCCTGCTTTATGCTAAAGGGTAATAATTTCCTCTGAGAGACTTTAAATTATGCATGGGTGTTTTATTTATATTTCCTATGTATGCAATATGCACCTGAAACAATTTTGCCCTAGATAACAGTACCAGACCTCTTAACTTCTGAAGATTTATGTGTTCTCTGTGTTATTAAACACATACTCTGATGGGGAGGAAATATGTCAGAATGGTGACCTTTTTCCAGTGTTGCTGGTTATGGAATAGGAAGCTGTTGGAAAATGATTGCCACAGAGCTGAAAAGATAATCGGATGCAGTTCATTACTCATCTTGTCAGCTGCTCCTGCTACAAGGGATTGTATCACAAGATGTTAATCTGCTTGTGACTAGATTTCAAAGCAAGCATTTTTTTTTTTGGAGGGGGTGTAAGTAATTTAACATCTTTCGGTTTTATTTCATTTTCAGCAGTAAGAGAAATGGAAAATTCCCAGTTTAAAGTCTCAGAATATTAATTGATAAAAATATTGGTACAATCTTGTGTGTTCTATTATAAAAATATGATGTTAAGCTGCAGAAAGCTATTTAATTACACAAGTTGTTCTTTTTATGCTATTAATAAGGTTGTATATTCATTCAGTATTGGAAGTTAATCAGCTGGCACACTTTAGTGTGTACTGCAGGACAGGTAGAGACACAAGGCAGATTTGCACTAAAAAGAATCCCTTCTAGACACTGAATCACAAATGTGGATGTGCTCAGGGCTCCCATATGTCGTCTGCCAGTGAGGATATTTGGTGTAAGTTAGAGAAGGATCAAATTTGTTACTTTTACTCTACAGATGGGAAGATGACAAGAATGCAATTTTAGCTAGATGACGTTTTCTGAAAGTAAAAGGCCCAAAAGAGCAGTTACTTTCTAATACTGTAGGATGTTGCTCGCAGTGCTATATGAAGCATTGGGGAAGGCTTATAAACTTTCCATTACAGTAAGATGAGCCAGTAGATGTGCTGTATACATTTCAGGCAAGCAGTACTGCCTTTTCATTTTCCACCTGCATCCTGCCTGTCTTCTTAAGTCCCTTGAAGAAGTTGTCTGGTACAAGGAGAGGAACATTCTTTTAGCTTCCTGCTAAGCTGGAGAAAACCACTCATTTTGCTACCCTTTTTGTGTCATTTTCTAATATTGATTATTGTCAAATGGAATTGTACATTATATTTGAAATAGTTAAATTATAATTTCTGTTTTGATCTACAGGCACAGGTGTAAACTCTGTTAAATGTGTTATTTAGAAAACAAGCAGTCAGATCCTTTGAACTACTTAAAATAATACATTGAGTTAATATATAAGGAAAAGAAATTATAGGTTTAAACAAAACAAATAAAAGGTTTCTGGATACTCAGGGTTGCATATCGCACTTTTTATTCCAGCAGTATTATCTAATGCTAATGCCTCGCTGTGTTCCAGTTCTGGTAGCTACAGTCCACCCACTTAAAACTCCCCTGGTATATCTGTAAATGACAATATTCACTAATTCCTGCCACAAACACTTACATGGTCTTTTGTGTGCTATTAATCAGCAGCTATATTTCACCTCCAGAGTGACTGCTTCTCAACATTGGACAAAGCTAAGTATCGTATCTTACATTATAGAAGCAACCAGTAATGACTCCGTAAATAGTGGTTTTAGTTGGCTCAAAATTGAGTCATTAGTAATTTTTTATTCCTGAACAGTTTTGACAGAGTAGTCAATCAGTATGAAATTATTTGAGTTTTCCAGGTAGCTTTTTCCCTCTGTTTCTCCTCACACATAACATGATTGGTTAGCTGAGACATGACAGCCTTCTTCACAGCATAATTCTGACATAGTTTTTGAACGCCTCTTGCCCAGGTCAGAAGACACAGGCTGGTGGGCAGAGGCTTCATTGGTACAGCTGTGGCTACTATGCAGATGTTTACATGAGTGCATACATATAGATGTCTAACGTCATAGGGAATATACAGGTACACAGAAATGTTTTATCTTTTCACAAAAAACATTAAATGTTGTCGCACATACTTAACTGTTACTTCGTTACCACATTGAACCTGACAGTTAAGATAGAAATGTCAGTGTGGGGGGAGTACAGGCAAATTTGTTTTCAAGACCCTTTGATCATTGAATTTGCTGCTGAGACTATGACAGGGGTCCTTACAGTAATGAAAAAAAAGTTGTTTGAAAGTGCTCTGTAAGTATTTTCCACTTCTATTAGATTATTTAGAAATAGAACTGAGTTACCATGCTGAATAGGCAAATATTATGAAAGCTAATTAATTTACTCTATAGTTGATATGAAAAACCATTTGATTTATAGTGATTTTCATGTTTTACATGTGAAATTGTGAAACAAAGAACTGAGTAGTTTCACACTAATGCTGTAGTAATAAATTTACAAAAAACCACAAGATATTTCATGCAGTGCATCTTCTGAATCATTGTCTAATATTATAACCTTGCTTTGCCCATATATGAGAATCAAATACAATTTTACAGAAAATACAAATATAGCTATAAAACAAGTTATTTCAGCTTCTAAATCTGTCGGTGTCCTTGATGAGTCAAAACTGAGGTTACATCATCCCAGTTTATTCTATGTTAATTCTCATACATTTTAAAAGTATGAGTCCAACAGCATAAAATGCATTCTCTCAATTCTTAACAAACGATGTGTAATTTTTTTCTATGAGTATCTTCAGATAAAAGGGGTGAGAGATGGATAAATTCATCATCTAATCTCAGAATTTGTGGAAGCATTTTTGCTTTTTAAAAAATTTTTAGGTGTCTCAGCGTACCTTTGACTGATTTTTCAGGTTTTATATCAATTCCTTTATGATGATAGTTTTGGAACTGAAGCTTAAGCTTGAACTTGCAGTGTTTCAGTGACTGGAACTTCAAGTGGGATGCAGTGGTACCCTCTTCACGGATGACATTCTAAACACCTTCATTGCTTTGCATGTTATTGCCAGTGCAAGTGTATAGAATATGTTCTTTCTTCCTGTATTACCTCAAGTAGTAATTCCATTTGGAGCAGGTGGACTTCTGTATTTGATACCTTTTTCCTTCTTTTGTGGTGCTGGGCAGTGCAGGCGTTGAACTAACACTTCAGAAGGGCTTGAGATATTAATGAAAACTAGGATTGTTTGGTTGAGGAGGGATTTTTTTTCATTTTTTTCATAGTGAAGTCATTGGCAGTGCCAAAAGGAAAGCTGAGAAAATACATCCCTCTTTGACCATGATTTCAGTGTTGAGCCCTTTGCTTAAACCCCGTCTTCAGCTATGAATGTTGTACTTTGATTTAAAATCTTGCATCTTTCAGTGAGTCAGCATAGAAACAGTCAAGTGCCAGTGTAGGATCCTTAGAAATGCTCACATTTGTCACCACTGCTCGCTTTTGACTTCTTCATTCTGAGCACTTCTTGCTGATTATCATTACTACAGTGATTTGGTCAAACTGGTTAGTTTATGCAATAGGGTTGTGTACCATGTAAACCATGCAATGAAGAAAACTGTTCTGTCCAGAGAGAGCTCTCCCTTCCCATGAAAACACTGGACAGCCTTTGAAGTATCTACCTGGCGGGCAGGACAGGATACCTGTTATCATCTGTTGTAATTTTTTGTACGTGAGATACAGAGACAGGAAGAAAGCAAAAGAGAGAAAACAGTATCATGCTTTAATGCTTGAGAGTAAGTGGAAGACATTGGGGGGTGTAAAGAAAGGGCCTGCCATTCCTTGGATGTCTTTTTGCAAGAATATTCTATGCTGTTTCCATTTCTGACAGCAAAACCTGTTGAGAAAAGGTGGTGAAGAGTCAACTCTTGAGATTCACTGTGTTTTCATGTGGTTTATGCTTTTAGAAACAGGAAAGAGTTCTCCATGAAGCAGAGCAGTGTGTACTGGTTTTGGTCCCTGGTCGGTGTCAGCAAGCATGTTATAAAGGCAGGAATGAAAATTGCTGGGATGTAGCCATCAGGAGAACCCTCACAGTATGAGGATCCCACTGCGACGCAACAGAGTGCATGAGTTGCACAGAGCAACAGAGTGCTCCTGCCCCAAGAGAGCTGAGAGCATTTCAGTCAGAGTTGAAGGGAAATCTCCCATTTAAGAGAATGCTGAAAAGTTTTTATGTTGGCTTCTCCAGTGTTTTTTTTCCTAGCTCTAAACTCAAGGAAAACTTCTCAGACTTCATTTGCTTAGTTTTTATTCTGAGTGATGGTGGAACAGCACTGACTGGAAGCATTTGCATTGTTTAAGATTCTTGGAGAAGAGTATGTTTTGAAACTTCTATTTCTTTTATCCCTTGCTATCAGGATGGCCAGTCTGATATTCTGTATAAATTTTGGATGGCAGTAACTGAGACACTTTCCTCTCAGTTTCAGTCAGCAACAGACTGTAAGTATTCGGTATAAATGATCTGTAATGTGTTCTGTATTTACTTTGAACCTCTCCTTTCAGTAAGCCCTTTGTTCATTATCTCCTCTAATAGACCTATAACAGCAGTTCACCCAGTGCAGAGTCTGTGAGTCTAAAACTTATGGATTTGTAACCAAACAGCATGATCCTCCTAAACTGTGGTTGAATTTTCAGGAAGAGCTATTTTCTGCTTCATTAAGTACTCATTAGCTGATGGCAAAAAATGCATTTTTACAATTGAATGTAGAGATGAAAATGTTTGGAATGCTTATTATGTTATACTTCCCAAAGCTAATTCAGTAATTTGATTTTATAGAGTAGTTCTTAGAGTCTTTTCTAAGATTAGTTGTAAAAGTCTCATTTTGGCCATTTTTAAATACCTTTATAAATTGCAGTTGAGTTTCTTGAACATTGTGTCTTGTCTAAATATAGATAAATGGTTGGTATTCTAACTATACACAATGTTCTGTCCATGTTAATCATCAGTAGCAGGTATGATCAAGGAATGTTAGATAAAAATCATGTATAAACATAAGGCAGCACTATTACCAGTACATGCTAATGCAGCATGCAGTTTGATCATAGGGGAGTTTGGTGCTTTCAAAAGTATATCTTTAACATTTGTATACACTGTATAAAGTTAATCTTCTGCACATGCAGATAAAGGGCATAAGATTCGTGATTTGTGACCTCAGTTGCTGTATTTGCCCTTCAAAATTTGGTCCTTCCAGGCTTTATAGCAGCAATATAATTTTGAGGAACAAGCTGTTTGATTCATGTTCAGTGGTTGCTAAGTAACTAGATGATCCCAAAAGAAAATTTATTCATCTTGTGTTAAAACATACTAATTTTACTGTTTGCCTTATGCGTTACTTTAACAGCAGTATGTACATGCCCGGAATCACACATATTGCAAGCCAAACATGTGCTGCCTGCTTTCAGCACTCAGTTTTAAGACTGTAAAATTGTGACATCAGTTAATGGGGTCAGTCAGCATTTCAGAAGTAAGGGCACTCTTGCATTTTGTCAGCAATACTTTGTCTGACAACTATTCAACAGTATTATTTATGATTTTTAGTCATTTTGTAATAAAAATTTAGAGGGAGTAGTTGGATTTTTTAACTGTGAATGACGTTTTTACCTTGCTACAACTGAGTTTTGGGGAAACAGTGCTTAGAGCAAATAGACTTTTTAATTTTTAAAGTGACATCTGTATGAGAATGTTAATTTTTAATATGTGAATTCTAAGTGATTGAATCCACTGATATCAATCACAGACCTCTGGATCACATAGATGAGAGGAAGACTAGACAATATCAGAAAAATAGTGTAAAATTTGGAATTCAAGGCAGTTCACAAGACTTGGTAATAGATCATGATCTGCTTTTGTGAGGTTAGGACAGTTGTTATAAATATAGCTTTGTGACCTAAAACAACTCTGTGTTTGACAATAAATGTGAATCCTCCAGTATTCAAAATTAGAATATATTTGAACTGAAAGGATAGGCTGAGTGAAATAGGGCAGATGTCTGGAACCTGAAAAAACTACAAATGAATGGAACAGTATTAATCTCCTAATGTAATGGGAAATCCATAAAGTATGAGTGATGTTAGATCAAGATTAACATCAGTTGCAGAAACAGTTGTACATTTGTTTCATTTCCTGCTACTTGTGCTAAGCTTTTCAAGGCTGAAAATAATGCTGATTTTTCTGCTGGTTTTGTCATTCTTTATTTGACAAGTTTAGAGTTTGCGTTTTAGATGCCTTATTTTAAGAAGTGTGTGTAAAAGCAAATGCTTCCCTCGTCAGAGTTCTTAAGAGTTTGGCTTACAGAAGTTATGTTTGTTTTGAACGGTTATCCTCAAATTTCCACAGCCCCACACTTTCCCCCCATCAACCTCTTCTCAGAAAGTCTTCAGATTTAGGGAGTTCTAATCAGACCTTGGACTTAAATGAATGATACTGCTAATAATTAAATCTTATGCCGAATGTTTTATGACCATGATTAGTGTCTCTGTAGTACAAAAACAAGTTTTCCATGCCTAGTCTTCCAAATGTGGATTTTATGTTGGTGCTTTAGATATGTACCTTTGCCAAGTGCATTTAATGGGATAGCTCATACCACTTCAAAATTAATTTTAACCATTACATTATTAGTATTAAAGACAAGATAACATTGTATATCGTTCATTGATGTAAATGCAAGGATACAGGTTGTTTATATCAATCAAAAAAAAAAGAGCTTGAACTAAGCATTACATATTGTTTACTGCTTTATTTTGCAGCTTCCATGTTTTTGAAACAAGCTTTTGAGGGAGAATACCCCAAGTTACTGAGACTTTATAATGACTTGTGGAAGCGCCTGCAACAATATAGTCAAAATATTCAGAGGAATTTTAGCACAAGTGGAACTACTGATCTCTTTGCTGAACTACAACAAATGGAAGAAGATACACAGGACATATTCATGCAAAAATCCCAAGATTATGAGTATGTATTATGTATTATTGTAAGGCAATGAAATGTAAAGCTTTGTACCCTGCAAGAAAACAGAATGGTTTTAAGACCTTAGTGTTATTCAAATTGTCATAGTGGGAAAATTCTAAAGGTTTTTTTTCCATTTGTAGTTATTGCTTTAATAATATTTCAGAGCTGTAGGATTTTATTAGGTTATGTAATGAAGTGTTGGGTTGTTTTATCTATCACAAATCCCTGACTTTGGAACTAGTTTTATCTTTTTGTCTCTTTGGGTGAAAAAAAAAAAGCAGAATGATGCAAATTCAGTTTTACATGTGTTATAATTACAGTAGTAGCTTTCTCTTAATGATACCGCAATCACTGGAGTGTGACAAATACTCTGTTATGATTCACAATTTTAATGTTTATACATCGGAGAATAAGCATTATCTGAGTGGTAGATATGAGAAGGATCAAATTGAAACAGGTCTATATCAAGTCTGTTAGATCTCCTAGACTTATGTAAGAGAAAATGAGTGCTTTTAGTGAGATTTGTACTGACTTAAATGCTCCTGAGTAGTCAATGGGAGACTTAGTATTGACTTCAATGGAAGCAAAGTAAAAAGTTGATCAGACTTCTGACAATAATATAAAATGTTTGAGAGCTACTGCTTACTCATTTTCACAAACAGAAATACTGAGTCTGAAGCTTATTAAAGGTAGATATAAGAATAATCATTCTGTTTGAGGCCTTCTCTGTGCACACAAATACCAGAAGATAGGGGTTTTTTTTTAATATATCATTGAGTGCAAACTATCTATTAATGAAATATGTGAATACAGAAAGATCTTTCACTACAGTTCTGCATATCTCATTGATGTTTTGCAGTTTGTCCCAAGAACACCTTGCATTAGTGATTCCACAAAGATCTTACAGGTAGTGCTAAGAGCTGTATTGAACCACAGAGTATAGCTCCCTGATTAGTTATGTGGTTCAAGTGAAAAGCAAGGTGTTACATAATATTAAAATCTTTCCAAGTGCGTATATTTAAAGAGCAGAAAATAAAATCAGGTTCAATACTGTGAAGTCTTTATGATCTGGAAAGATTCAATGCTATTATGTATTTTAATTTAAAATGCAGTAATTTTGTCTTATACCCATAGTCCAGAAAAGGCCTTGAAAGATTCACTGCAACAATATGAAGCTGCTTATTTGTCAAAATCCTTATCTCGACTCTTTGATCCCATCAATCTTGTCTTCCCTCCTGGAGGTCGGAATCCTCCTTCTTCTGATGAACTTGACAGCATCATTAAAACTATTGCCAGGTATGCTCGTACCTTTTTTGGTACTTATTGCAAAATGTCATCTTCAACATGGTTTTTCTTATAAGTTACAATTTTGGAAGTGAGATTCCCTTAGCAGTTGAAGGTTGAATACTGCCAGCCTGTTTAGATCCCTTTGTAGAGCTTCCCTACCCTCCATCAGATCGACACTTCCACCTGGCTTAGTGTCATCTGCAAACTTGCTAAGGGTGCACTTGATGCCTTCATCCAGGTCATTGATAAAGACATTGAACAGGGTTGGACCCAGCACTGANGTTGACTGAGCCTGATCACCCGGTTCTCTTGCAAGTGCTTCATGATAGCACTCAAGATCAGCTGTTCCATGACTTTCCTTGGCTCTGAGGTCAGACTGACAGGCCTGTAGTTCCCTGGATCCTCCCTGCGACCCTTCTTGTAGATGGGGGGAATGCTGTTTTCCCTCATAAGGTTTTGGATAGGACTGTTCTGTTTAATACAGTCTGAAAATGATGGGCAGTATTCATAGTATGTTTGTGTGTGTGTGTGTGAGTGCTGACACTGTACTTGTGACAGGGAGTTATAGCTGCTCAGAACATGCCTGTTGGTGTCGTTATTGATGTTAATTTGCTTCTTGCAGAAGAGAAGGGAAAATCATGGAAATTAGAACGTTTCAGTTTTCCATAGTGACCTTAACTAATGATGTTTGAGGCCCTACAGAGTTCTTGGAGGAGGTTATTCCTATGTCAGGGTACCTAGTGTCTCTCCAGTTATTGGGGGACGTTAATCTTGTCACTAGCAGCATGGTGGTCCTTGCACTTGTCTGTTTTCAGTAGAGCATTTATGAGTGCAGACCAAGCTGACAGAGGTCTGCAGGGTTCTGTGAAAAAGAAGTGCTAGAAGTGATTTAGAAGTCTCTTCCTTCTTCTGTCTGTTCCCTGTCATTCCTCTGGGGCCTCTGTTACGGTAAAAGATTGCTTAAAACACAGCTTATTAGTTTTGTCAAGCTAAGGTCTCCCCTGGGTATTTCTGCACAGCTCATGTAATTCCAGAGTTGAATGACTGTGTATTCACCTGTAATGTTTGAAGGCTGCTGCCAGAGCTTGAATGTAGTTAATTGCAGTCAATATTTTTGAATGGCTTACTAATAGTGATTTCATACTGAAGTGTCATTCCTAAACTTTGCTCATTTTTACTAGAATAGGAACACTGCACATAAAATTCCCAAATGACTTATTAAATTGTAAACTGAATTACAGTGGTTAGAAAGACTTGGTGGTATGTGTAACTCTCTCTAAATTAACATGCCACCTAACTATGTATTCATGGTTATCTCTTTATCGATTAAATACAGTACTGTTCAGTTGTTAATTAAGATTTGTAATCTTTACTTCCAGTGAGCTGAATGTGGCTGCTGTTGATACAGACTTGAGTTTAGCTGTGGCAAAAAATGTGGCAAAGACCATTCAGCTCTACAGTGTAAAGTCCGAGCAGCTTGTAAGTAATTTTAAATTTCTAAAAACTTACGGCTTTCCATGTACAGTGTTCTGGGTTTTTAGATGTAAAACATAACAGTAAAGCAATCTAGTTAGACAAAACCTTCAAAGTGGATTTCTTTTTTATTTGGAAACATTTTTAGTTAAATTCTGCCTTCAGATAACCAGTCAATTGAAAGCTCTAAAATTTGTCTGTATGACTCCAGATTGAATTTGCTATATTAAGTTGTAGCTCTTGTTAAGTAAAATTAAGACAATTCAATTCAGTTTAATATTTACCAGTGTTTGATATTCCATCAGTTACATGATCTATCACCTGTATAGTATTAAAATCTGGACAATTCAATTATATTTTTTTCACTATTTGCAACAAAATTGGGGCATTTTTTCCATATATTTATTATTTGCAGTGTATTTAACTGGCCTTTGATTTGTTTATGTTTGTCAAATGCTTTCTGATTTGCCATGTGCTGTTATCTAGTGTTGAAGTGAACTGAGGAAGGAACCTCAAAGCCATATCATTTGGATAATGATCCCCTAAAAGCCAGTGGATAGTACAGTGAATGTTGTCATCGTATGAAAAAATAATTTTTAAGATCAACAATTTTCTCATGAAGTTTGTTGCTGAAATTTTAATGCTTTTTATGAAGAGAAGAAAATTAATTTTTGCAATATGCAGACCCACAAGCAATGACTAACTGCTTTTATTTGTAAACAAGATTTTCATTTAAACAAGATTAATTCTGAAACAAACTGGGACTCCTGTGACTTTAATTTACTATATGGTTTATTTAAAAAAAGATACTTGCTAACATTTTTTTTTCAACCATTGACTACAGAACATCGCAGCAATGAAGTTAGTATGTATTCTGTTTACCTTTTAGACACCTGCTGTCTCTGAATAGCTTTTAAAAAACTGAAATTTAATAGCATGTGCCTTGTTTGCCATGTCTGTTGGAACAGGAACACAGGCTGTAAAAGATATTTAAGATTTTGAAATAAAAATTTTTTTTTACATTAGTTTGTTATGTATTTAGAGCATTAGTTCTTAAGTTGACTCTTCCTTTATAGATACCAAATCATGTCTTCATAATTTCAGAACAAAATTTGGTCACAAAGGAAATGAGGAGTTTCTGTAGGTTTTAAGGGTCGTCATGAATAAAAAATATTACACTTGTGTCACTATTTATCATGAAGAGTAGTGTCAAATAGTGCCATTCCACAGGAAAAAAACACTATCAGATGTAACTGTAAAAGCACCAGGGTTTGTTATGCTCGTCATCTCTGTTAGAGTTTTAATCTGGCCAGTGGTTTGTTCAGAACTGTACATCATCTTGTGATGAGCCAGCTGGCAAATTCTTTAGAAATCCTGAAAAAAAGGTTATGTAGAAATAAGCTGACATGTTTATGATTTGTGACTTTGTATTAACTGACCTTAAACTAAAAGAATGTAGGAGTAAAGAGGGAGTTTGAGCCCTTGAAATCCTTGAATTTGACAATTACTTGAAATAATTTGAAAATAAAACCTAAAACTTTGAAAAAACAAGTGACCAAATTAGTCAAACTGACAGAATGAATGTGAATGTCCTTCAAGAATATACCTCTCAATTGTCAAAACAGTATCAACAATATATTGCACAGCGTAAAGTACCACTTTAAAGTGCTAAAATATGCCTAGCCTCCTGCTGCATCTCCAGAAGGCCATAGCTTTCCCGCTTGTCCTGTGCTGTGCATGCCAGCCCTGTGAATATAATCCAGAACTTCGTAACTTTTTGGGGTTTTGTACCTGGTTTTGGGCAAACAGATTGGGTCTGAAACTTTTACCACATATAGAACAGCTGTATCAGGCTGTTTCATAATGTTTTATTGGTGTAGTCAAGAGTGCAATCTTCATTCAGTCTCACAATCCAGCCTCAACAATAACTTCCTAATAACCCTTCCCTGAGAAGGGTTACCGTGTAACGTTTGTGTTCAGGTGCTTCATTTCTGATAGCTATAGTGAAGCAATGCTAAAGATGAGTACTAAAGTAAAAACAAGTAAGAAATTATGGCCTCTTTTTGTGAATCCAAAATGTCTGTATTACTTGTGACTTGATACACTGCTGGCTTTTGGTTTCAGCTTTCCCCTCACCAAGAACTAGCTGTTGCTGTGCCTTAGAGCTATTCTTGTGTTATCCAGTTCAAATGACTTCAGAGAAGATATAAATAACCCTTTGTGAGCAGTAGGTAGATGAATTCTGCTGTTGAGTGAATCTTCATCTAAGACCTTCCTGATTCTTGATGTGGTTAGTGTATTCTGTGAAGTGTTCAGATTTATTGTCCTAATTTCACTCAGTGCAATTGCAGGTGTTCTTGCTATACAAAGTTTGAAGGGATAATTATACATTGCATGAAATTTAAAGAAATATTGCTGTTAATTTAAGAGTATTACCTTTCATCTTCACCAATCATCCCGTGTTTTGTTAGATGATACTGAGGTAGGATACTTGATATATTTTCTCTGTGCTGTTATTATCGTCTTATTCACATTTTCCCTGAATCAGGCAGCTCAAACTTCTTCATAAGGATTACAGACACTGTGAGATTTTTGTTTAGTCACCATTTCTACATCCTTCTCATTCAAGATTGGAAGAGAGATTAACAAATCTGATGATCGAGTGAAATTTTCCTCTTCTGTATTTGCTCATTGTAAGCCATTGCTTACTTTTTAACATAATTCTGCTCAATGAACCAGGTTTTGCTCATTAGCCATGAACTTTTCTCCTTGATTTAAGAGTTTTCCATATGAATCATCCATTCCCTTTTGTAAATACCTTAAGTTGCCTGTCATGATCGACGCATTTAACATGTTGTGCTCCTGTTTAACTGGCCACAGGAAAATTAGCTCTTTCATCAAATGCTGATAGGAAGTACAGTGGAAGAGAGAGATTTGTGAAAAACCACTAAGTTGCATTTCCTGAAAACAAAGAACAAGTAGAGTAATTTGGGGTTTTTTAAGAATCCATGCTGCCTAACAAAAGACAGGAGCTCACAAATGCTTCTCCTAGAGATATGTTTTCCCCTTTGTGTAGGTGATAGTTGGGAAGAGATGTAAGAGAGCTTATATCTCATCAACATCTGCATTACAATAGAATCATAGAATCAATCACCAGGTTGGAAGAGACCCACTGGATCATTGAGTCCAACCATTCAGCCCTTCTAGCTTTTGCTCACAGCGCAGCGCTGCTTGAAATCTGAGCCAGTAGCACAAACCTCCCACCCAAGCAAAACACTACTGACTTTTTGCAAATTCACACGCATGAGCTGGTGGCACTGTTGGCTCAAGTCGGTTCTGTCAATATTCTTGTCCACTACTTTCCCACATTGTATTCCTTCCTCAGCTGAGTTCTAGGTTGCGATTAGCTCAACAAGAGTCAAAAAATGAAGAACTTGCATTGTCACTTTATGGTTCCCTCCTTGAAGCTCTAAACCCTGAGCAGAGTTTTGTTACAATGGGGAAAAGGAGCTTTCTTTTCCCATTACATACATGAGGCCTCCAGGGAGCCCTAGAGCAGCCTTCCAGCACTGCAAGGAGCTCCAGGAAAGCTGGGAAGGGGTTCTGGATGAGGGAGGGGAGGGATAGCACAAGGGGAATGGTTTTCAGCTGCAAAAGGGAAGAATAAGAGCATGCACCTCTGTTATATGTATATTTATCTTTTATAAATTATATACATGCAGTATTGAAGTTCTGTTATTTTTTTCCTGCACCCCAGTGGATTGTCTTGTGTAACCCCTGTGGTGCATGCACCTCATTTTGGAGACCACTTCTCTAGGGTAATACTCTGCAGTAATCTTCCATATTAAGAAGTGAAGAGATTTTGGCTCTCCATTTTTGGAAAAGATGCCCCATTGATTGCAGAAGTATTTTAAATTCACATTTGATTTTTGTTTATATGCTACTTTAAGTCAGATTTCTCATTTTTGTGTAAAATAATGAAAACTGTAGTCACCTGTTGACTGGAAACAAGATGAAACTGTTTTGCCCCTACTTTTGTCATTTACTGAGCTGAATTTTAAATGCACTTGGTATAGTAATTTCTTTCATAATTAAAAAACTCTTTGTTGCAACTTTGGAATTGCTGTGTTTTGGTCTGCCTCTTGATAGAGCTATTTGCTTTATTAATACTTAGAACTGGATATCTTTTGGAGAGAAGCCATGAAACATTGAGGGTTAAAAGCTTTGAAAGTTTACAAGATGTGTACTTTTGCCAACAAGCGGGAAAATAAATCGCGAGATCCATTGTTGTTACAGAGATTGAAGATGAAAGAGCTCTATTTTGTCATCTAGTCTATTCCCTTCCCAGCACAAAGACTATTTAAAATAATATTTATCGATGGGGGTTTTGTTGCATTTTTTCTGCTTTTAGAGTGATTTCAGTTACCTCATATATTGTGAGTAGAAATGTAAGTACTGTATGTTCTCTTACTTTTGTGCTATTTCTGTTCAGCTTGGCATGTGGGTGGACTGAAATACACTAACACACCCACCAAGTGCACATAGATGAAATGTGTTGTGCTGTGAACATGAAAATACAGTTGTTTAGAGAAGATGTAGTTCTCGTACTTTTTGAACCTGGAGACCTCTACTAGTTTTCTCCCTAGAGTTACAGTCATCCTGTCAGACTATCTTTATTAATTGCAATCAGAGTCCCACAGCAATCCCTCCTTGTCTTGCTGCCTCCTCCCACCATCAGACATCACTGTCAGAGACAAAGTGGCCTGGTATCTTTTGGCCAATAAACAAGCAAAGAGCAATTTGCAGAGGCAGGATTGTAAAAATCAGGTAGCCTACTTGCTTTTCAGAGCAGATGGGGGTGATTATGCTGGCAATGTCTGGTGGATCAAACTCTTAAAAACATTTTGATATGTGGATGTGTGATGGTATGTTTACATCATTTAGGCAAAGACAAACACACTCTGCTGTGCTCCTAGGTCACAGGGCACACTGAACCTCCACTCCATGGCAGGGTGACCAGCTCAGCCTTATACAACAGTCTCATTCAGCCTGGAGCAGAAACAGACCAAGTTCATGTCTGCTTGAAGCACAGACAAAGCAAGAATCTGCATGGCCAAGTTACACCAGACAGATTTATCCTAAGGTTGGGGTAGATAAGGCTAAAATCAGTGGGATCTGTGATTGCCTATAATTGGAGAGGTTCCTACATATGGAATATTGTATTTTATGAGAAGTTTGTCTAAAAAAAGGGATGTTTCCAACAGACAAGAGGCTGCAGACAGCTGATATAATGGAGATCTTTCCCACTGTCAGACTTATAAGCAATCGTAAAGAGGAAACACTCAGAAGATGGAGGAGAGTGGGTGTAATGAGGGAGGAAGGGAATTGAGAATTTGAATTGTTTTTTATTCCCTTACCTAAATGTGGTTTGACTTGTGTCATACATCTTCCAAAAGTAGATGAATGAGGTGGAGGCCCAAAATACAGGCTGTGGGCAGTGCTCTGGGAAAGCTACTAATCTGTCCTTTGCCGACAACTCATGGTAGTGGCTTAGCTTTTCATCAGGGTCTTACCTTGAGCAGTGGTTGTGAGTTGTTCTGATTATCAGGTTTACCTAGTAAAACCCACTTGGAAATTTTTAAGCACCGTAGAGAGAGCGCAGTCCTTCCTGGTATTTTGAAGAACTCTTCCCCTTTTTAAAAGAAAAGATCAAAGATTAAAGGGAGGATGTCTCAAAGATGACTCAAAGATTAGAGTACCTACACCAAGGTTCAAATAATCGTCCTATATCCTCAAAGCACAGGACATTGATTTATGTATTGCAGATCTCTGGTACCAGCAACACACCAAAAGACAAAGTGAGAAATTGCTGTTACCAACCCAAACCATTCAATGAATCTGTTCTCTTCCCAACACTTGGGACACAAAGGAATTTGTATGGATTTTCTTTGATGAATGAGATTTTTAGATTCTGGGTTGTTTTGAAGACGTCAGCATCAGCTCATAGCTGTGATAGAGAGTAGGCAGTCTCTTTCTCACTATCCTGGATCTCAGTAGTATATTGAGATTTATTTACATTTACTTCAGTAAATATGAGTTATGTAATGTTATATATGGGTTTAGAAAGTGCACTAGTCACTGAGTAATAGAGCAGCGATATGAGCAACAATATACAGGTACTGTGCTAAGTACAAAAGGTTCTTGGGAAGTAACTGAGAAGCTTTGATTTAGCCTGATACTGTTTTTTAATGCAATGATGAAACTGGATTGCAGATGTTGTAAAGCAACTCTGAATATTTAATTGGATTAATGATTAAATGTAAAGGGACTATGACATAAAAAATTCTACAACTAAAACTAATATATTATTTATAAACTTTATTTGTTCTGAGTTTTTACTGACATCTACTTTTCTGCTAACTGGTACAAAATAGTGTAACTGGGTCTGTGTTCTTGTAAAGTATTATTATCTGTCATAATGATGAAGTAACATGACAGATGGGTTTTGTGCATTATTGTTTAAGACAGTAAAAAGAGCATAGTAAGTAGAAAAGTGTGACGATTGTCGTTTCAACCCTTCCTTCAGAGTCAACGGCTGATATATCCCAGCTGCTTACTCCTTGTCCCCACATGCTCTAGATTTGCTTTTGCAACAGAGTATGGGTATGGAAAGAAAAACACATGACTGTCCTCAGAACAGTAAATGTAAGTGAGTAAATGAGCTTGGTCTCATCTGTTTGAAGGCAAATTTGTATCATCGAGGCTTGTTCTGATTAGTGTTGGCCTCGTTTCAAGGATCAGTGAAACGTGTCTGGTTTTCTGCAGAAAGGCTGTGTATTAAATTGCTCCACACTGTCACCCTGATGTTCTATGTTAATGTCTGCCTTTTTCTGTTGAGAGTACAAGGTCAATAAGGGTTTATGACTGACACTCAGGACTTAATTTTCTATCCTAGCTGTGAACTCTCTCAGTCTCCAACATGGCATGTAACAGTAACTCATCAGCAGAAGGTGCCTGGGAATGTTCCCAGGCACTGTGGCCAGCCGGTGCAAGGGTTCCTCTTCCCCAAATCCCCTCCCTGGCTGTCAGGTCTCTTTCAGGGATACTCTCTGTGATATTACATCTCCTGAGCCATGGCTGGAGATTATTTGGAAGAGTAGTTGTTGGCCCAGTCCAAAAACTTGATCCAGGAACCTTTCCTGGCACTGTTTAATTCAGTGCTATGGGTGTAGCCAAATACATGAATGAGACTGAAGAGAGCAACATGCAAAATCTGTTCAAGAGGAAGCTTAAAATGCTGACAGATTGGAGTAGTTTTTTTCTTGCATCTGGAATTCGTACTTTCTTAATTCTGATGTAAATAAATCTCTAAGGCAAAAGTTAGGAATTGCAGATTTCTTCTATAGTAACTTGGGTTTGGGGCTTAAGATTTTCTTAAATTGCCAGAGTTTCAAAAGATGCGCTTTCCTAAACATGTTTTTCTATCTGTAATTGTTGTCAGCCATACTTCATTTGTTTTCAGATAGCATTTGGTGCTTCTAACAGAGTTTTAGTCCTCAAAAAGATTACAGTTGTTTGTGTCATTGTGGCTAGTTGGCAACTCCAAATACTGCTGGATGGGTGCAAGGAAACTCTTGGGTATTAACTCTTCTCAGGAGTTTCTTCAGGCTCAGATGACACCTTTTTTGATGCTGGTGCAACCAACCTCCTCTGTAGTTTAATATTCTATTTTTAGTGAATGTAATGGATGAAGATACAGGCTGAGGAGCATCTATCTATCTGTCATGTTCAGATATATTTAGAGCACTGATCTTTGTAATGCTGATCAGCACCAAATGCATTACATAAGGTTAGCATCAAAATATATATAATGGAAAGTCAGCTCTGCTGTAGTTCTTCTTAAATTATTTTTAGTATTGCCCACAAAACTTGTACATCTTAGTGCATTATCCTGCTGTTGTGCTCTGTCTCTCTTCTATAGGAATAATTTTTAAAGATTAATTTATCTTCTCTCAGACCTTTTCAATCATAGGTGTCCTTTCTGAGGCTTCAGATAAGGTTGTCACACAGTGATATACATTACAAAGATTTTAATAAATGCCCATTTTCCGCTAGGACTGGGCAATCCACTTCAATCCACTTTATATTTGAATTTGTGATTTGCAGGTGTAAGATTCCAAATTCTGCTTTACTTACATCATCAGCTACTGTTGTGTTATTTAGTGCTGCTCAGGTGGCTTAAATCTTTCATAGTAACCCATAAACATCTTTTCCATTTCCCAGTTTTAGTGGCTATTCAGAATTATATCTCTCTATTAAACGTCTCTGATCCACTACCTGTCCATTTAGAATGCCATGGAATAGGTTATACGGAAGATTTTTTTGAGTTTAAAGAGGCGGCTGTGAGAATACAGACTGTATTCTTCTCAGACCCCACTAGAAAATTTATTTTTGTCATTCAGATTTTCTGAAAAAAGCTGATCTTTTCCTTTGAGAATGTTTAAAAACTAGTTTATAATTACTGAGGTTTAAAATAGATTACAGCTTTCTGCACAGCCACCCCATTATTGTAACTATTTGTGATATTGTGGCAGATGAGTCTTGATTTTTTCACAATTTCTTTTTTCGTGGTTTTATGGTCCACCTGATATATGATAGTTAATAGGAAACAGCCTGCTGTTTGGTTTTGATGATAGAGTTTTAAAGTGTAATTCTGTCATTCCATGGCTTCACAGATCTGCCAGGATTTCTCTTCCTAAGATTACAATTAATTGTGCTGTGATCTGGGTTTATATTTTTACTCTTTAAAAACTGTCTGTAATTTATTAATACTTCTGCTTGGTTTTTAAACCTTGTTGCAATAAAAGGAATGAGGAAAGAAAATACTGGAGTGCCAGGTGAAATAGAAAAGCAACAATTCATCCAGCTTAACCTCCGAACTGAGAAAGACCATCTTTACAAGGAATTTTCATAATGTCATTTGTAGAGATGTCTGTCGTGCTTGAACAGGGGAAAGAAGATATACAAAAGCTCTTTTCAGTGGGTTATTTAGATGACAAGCAATATGAATCGCATATTTTTGTCCAGAATCTAGAAGTGTTATAACTGATGGGGAGACTCAGAGACTGTATGGGAATATATTGGCTCAGTCAGTGAAATTGTTGAAGAAAAGCAGAAATGCAAAGGAAGATGGGATTTAAAAGTTAAAATATTGCAATGATAAAACAGTTGGATGAAAAGGATCGGTTCTAAGTTTTCTCTGAGTATTTGCAGAGATAGGAATTTTTGCTGAACCTTTCTGTCACTACTTAGTGGTTGACCAGGAAAAGGCAGAGAGAAGCTGGACTAAACAAGTTTTCCATTGATTGTGACCCTGTCTGCCTAGTGACGAGGAAAAATATCTTTAATGTCTTACAAAAAAAGATGTTGATTGAGGAGGTCTATAATTCTGGTTTCTTCTTAGGGAAATGAAAGAAATTAAGACCTTATTTATGGAGGAAAGCGTTTGTTGGATTGGGTTTAGTCATGTGCATTCCTAAGAAGAAATGTACCTTACACCAATCAAAGCATTGTTTTGCTCATTTAATTTCTACAAGTTCCCCAAGTGAAATATGCTGTATTAGTAAGAAAACTGATGTGTGTTGCATCACCATGTCTACTGGAGTTAACTATGGTATCTGTATTGTTATTTTTTTGTCCACCCATCCTCTTACCTGACACAGCTAAATTTGACTAACTGAACAGTTCAGCAAAGTAGGGGCGAACAGGGTGGAGGGAGAGAGAAAAGTTTTCCTGGAATCAGATTCTTCCAGTGAAGGGAAAATACTGTTCATGCATTGGAATTTTGCCACTAGATTTAAATTCCAGCGAATTTATGAGGCCAGTGATGGTTTTGAATTGAAAAGCATAATGATTTCTCATTGTGATAACACAAAATGGATTTTTTATTGCCTTTTTTATTATGTGATCTTATAAGAATTAATCCATGTCTTGTATTAGATGGTATTATTATGAATTGTGAACTTTCATTTGCGAGCGAATCACTGTTCAGGCCATATTCCAACAATGAGATTTGTCTGACAATTCCCGAGAAGCATATCTAGACCTGTCTAAATGTCAAATATTGTGAACTTTGGATGGAAGTATGAAGTGTAATAAGGTCACAAGTTGTCAAGAACAGTAGTGAAATTACACTTCAGGAAAGGTTTTATGTAAAGAACGGGTCAGTTACAATGGTATAAGTAATGTGAAAGATTATATTTTTCCCACATCTTATTGAGATACGTGAATTAATTATATTATACCAGTACCTTGAAGACATGTTGCTACTGTCATTGAAAAACTTGTATCTATGTTAACCTATTCTATTTAAGTGAAGGAACCCAAAAATATTAATTCAATATTTGGCACATTAAAGGAATTCATTAATAGGTATTTAAATAGAATGTGTGGGAGGCTATTATATTCTAAAATAGTTTAAGAATAATTACTATTTCACTGTACAGTAACAAAAGCTAAAGATGGCAGTAGGTCTAATTTAAAAATAATCAAAAGTCAGCTAAGGTTTTGTAATTTTTTTTTTTTTTGGTGGCAAGATCAGAAGAGTTTTGTTAAAACAGTCATTAGGATGCTACTTAGATTGGTCAGAGAATACTTAGGAATGTCTAACTGGTAAGCCACTTTAAAAGCATTTAAACTTTTAAAAATTGAACTGAAATTTTGAAGGAGAAAGTTGCATTAAAAAATAACTTCATGAAACATTTTCTTCATTCTCATGTTGTCTTTTACTGGTTAGATCGTGACTCACATAATAAAAGTGTGATTTTTATTTTATTTATTTTTTTAGAGTTACTGGCTAAAATCCAGGAAAAAATCATCCAAGCATAAAAGGCTGATTTTGAGAGTACTATGTACTTCATTTTGTCTTGCTGGGAAAGTGTTTAAAAGAATTCTTTAGATCTATCATGTAATTTTGCTCACAGAAAAAGAGCAAGATTGCACAAACCTTATAGTGTTTTACTATAGTATGCTCTAAGTTATTTCATACCAAATAAAATTCTATGATTCAGAAACTGATTTGGTTAAATGTATGTTGGTACGGTAAAAGCTTTGGAATTTTACAGTTTTGGAACAACTCTAATGCAAGTTGAACAATGTAAAGCTATTTATAACCTTCTGCAAGGTAGAAATAGTCTAATCTCTGTTAACACCTCAACTTGATACCAAAAAAGCAGATGTCAATTAAATCAGTTGATTTTTTTTTAATGTGTAGATGAGTTTGTGCTATCATGCTGGACCCACCTTACATGCATTTCAGATGGATATTTGCTCTTTGTCTCTGGAGGTGCACTACATAAGCTAGTTGGGACCAACAGCTATTGGAATGACATATAAAATATGATTAATCATTCAGTCATTAATTTGGCAAGCATGAAAAAATCAGTAAACTGTTACAGTCAGAGGTATCAGGATCAACACATGTTGTCCTTGAAATCCTCCTCAGACTTGGGCTAGATGGGTAAACCTGAGTCTGAAAAAATGTCAAATACAAAGGGCATAATTTTCATAACTTTAGGAATGATTCTGAGTGCTTCAGTTTTAGGTTTCTATGAGATTCCATAAAGGAACTGGTTTCAGGTGTCTGTCTTCTTTCTTGGTCAGGGACTTAACAGTCCCTTCAAATTTTTCTCCCCAAGGTAATAATTGTTTTTTTTCTATAAGATTTTGGATGCCTTCACCATAGAGCTCCTTTTCTTTATTCCTAGAACATAAAATTGTCGTTTTTCTGAGGAAGCCAGATGTAGATGTAGATGTAGCTATTCCTTAAGTTATAAAAACATCTTGAGGGTGTAATATGAATGTTTTTATGTACATTTTAAGTTATTACCTGAACTCACAGCTTATTCCTTTCTTTACATCTTGAAATATTTCTTCTTTGAAAAATTGTAAGTTGTTCCAAGAACATATATCCTTACTTATGATTTATTCCTAAGTTTTAGTTGGTTTTTTTCTTTATAGCATAACATTAATTTTAGTTTATCCTCATCAGTCAAGGACCTTATTTGCCCCACCACATTCATTCAAATCCTACTTCAAACTTCTAAATTATGACTCTTCTTTTGCAAGCTGTCCTCTAAGTAGCTAATATATTAGTAGTATAGCAAGTGGAGTTCAGATTGTAATGTATTTTTATGCTAAACAGTATGTATTTTTACAAAAAGTAGCAAACTGATTCTAGTAAATTTTTGTTTATCTTTGGTGGAAGGAGAATGTAAAAGGCTCCTTCTGCCATATGGAAAGCATTAAACCTAATAGTAAATCATCCCAGTTATTTGTGGATTATGGGAGAGGTCCCAGGACCAAGCCCTATTGACTCAGAAACTCTGTAAATGGATTCTATGCTTTATAATAAGTTGTTATGAGCAGGCAGGAGGCCAAGTACCAGGTGGATTGATTGCTTTCTGCCAGAGGAATGACCACATCGGCTGTCTCTATTAGGAATGCAGTTAGTCTTGAAAATGTCAGCTTAACAATTGGAATTCAATTCATGCTATTAAAACACATTTGTCTCATGGTCCTACAGTTAGATCAAATGCTTTGTTGAGAGGTTATGCTTTTGTCTTATTTTGATTTGAAGGCTTCTCTGCACTCTTCCTAAATCATGATGCTGTTTCCTGCTCTTCAGAGAGTGGGTTTGCTAAAATAATTTTAGAGTAATCAAATAAATGGAGTTTTCCAAAATTGTCAATAATAATTCACACAAGATCTTAGCTGCTTTGTGTAAAACTGAGTCTTTTCACAAAACGTTTAGTCTATGAAGAGAACAGTAGCAAACCAGCTCACAAATCAGTGTGTGTGCTGCCTGTTGGAAGAGGGGAACTTAGTCACTTAGAAACACTAAACAAATCACAGGAAGAGACCTATCAGTAGTCTGAGCTGTTCTGCAAGAAACAGATAAACTCAGTGGTTTTTTTATAACCTGAGAGAGAACAGATGATTTGATTGACGTTCTAATCTGAATTCTGCATTCATTGCTTCATGGTGAAAACAAGAACGTAATTCAAAGCAGTCTTATCATAGCACATGTTTCAACATGTGAGATGAAATCCATGCTGTCAAATTACATGTCTGTTCTGAGGTATTAAATACAGAAAAGTGTAAAATCCAGACCACTTGATCTAATTATTTGCAAGACACATTTCCAAAGCATCTCTGTGCAGAGAGGTGCAAGTACTTTAATAGGATGAGAGTTCATCTGACACGACTTAAGGCAGAATGGCTGCCTGTGTGTATCTGCAGTTCTGCTTTAGATTCCCTTTACAGTTAGTGGAGGGAGATAGATGTATACAGGGTGCTCTCTCCCTAAAGCAGGGGTCTCTAAAATAGGCTGGATGATTTCCTCAATAGAAGTGCTTATTTCTCTCCTCTCTGGTTTCCTGCATGTGGTCAGGTGAAGCATTCCTCAAATTTTCTGCACTGGGCAATTTACTAACCCAATATGAGGCACCTGCAATCTCTGCAGGTCAAGCGGTGTAACCACATTAATGTACTGAAAGATGTAAACTAAAAGGAACTATTTTCCAGAAGGACTTCTGAATTTGGTGAGAACACAGTGCCAATCATGGCTTAGTTTCTCAACCATGTCAGGCTGAAGCAAGTCTGATGGCCTTGAATCAGCTTGTTCCTCTTTGTGATATGTTTTGTGTATCAGCTTCCACAAATGTCCTTTTGGTTCAATAAACTACTCAACCTTCTCTGTAGTCATTATATTCTGTTGATTTAGATTTTTTTTTAAAAAGCGGTCCTCTAGGCAACTTCCTCCAGCTAGTCAGCTACTAGATTGAACCTGCAAATTTCAGCCTCCTACCTCAGAGTGTGTCCTCATATGCATGTCATAAAGGCAGTGTCTCCAGTATTTCTTTCTCATTTTAGTTTAACAGCTGCCCTTTGATTTTTCTTGAAATGCTGCATGGCACAAAAGCTTGCGTTCACATTCTTGAGGGTACTGTAAGACAGCCCTTGTCTTAGTGCCTGGATGCCTGCCACAGAAGTCCTAGCTAATATTCACTGGTGGGAGAGTTCTCTGCCTTGTTCTCTCTTCCTCACTAGCATCTTGTGTTGCCAGCATGCTGGTAGCTCATGTTGGCACAAGGAGCTTATACTGATCTGTTGTAGAATTGTTACTTGCTGGGGAACGGGGTGCCTGTGCCTTGCTAGTGCTTGTGAAATTGCTATAAATAATAGAGAGGCTTTGAGGTAAAAGCAGGAACAGTTTACCTAACTAAAGTTATTCTATTCTGTGAATAAAGTGGTGCACATAAGAAATCAATTGCTATACTAAAAGACAGATACAGCGAAGTGGAACAGTTGCAGTCCTTGTTGTTACTGCTCATTCAGGTCTGAGTTCTGCATGATTTCTTTTCCTCTGTTTTCTTTTCAACTAGCAAGCTCAAGCCAGACTATCTCCCAGGGTGACTGACGGTTCCCTGGAGATGGGATCTGGTCTTTCAGTTATGCTTTGTCTGTCAGTCGTTCTTCTCCCACAATAGATTCCGATTCGAGATGAAGTCACCCCTTCTGCCCTTCGTATTTCTGCTCAGCATAAATTTACCCTCCTGGTCTTCTACAGTTCTGGGTAGATCTAACTGATTAAAAAGGCATTAGATTTTGTCTCTAGTGCCCTCATCAAAAAGAAAGCTCTTGGACTGTGTCTTTGAGCTGGGTGGATGTGGCTAGGCTTCACACTTTTTTTACTTAATCTGTTTAACACAGCACAGCCTCCAGTGGGCAGATAAATACCACTGGGCTTAAATATGTAAGCTGTGTCCAGCATAGAACTTGAAAAGTACTTGGTGTATAAGTGAGGGTGATGAATGTGAATCATTGATAAAACCTGGTGTGACAGGAAATAAATTCAGGGATGATTTGTGTCTAAAGTAAATGGGCCTTAAGTGTGATTTGTTGGAACTAGAGAGATACAATAATGGTGTTTTCCTACATGAATGTGTGATTGTACAATGGATATTAGATACATCAAGAATTCAGTCTGAGGCATTAGAATATTGGAATAATGATAAACTACCTGAAATCCAGATACATGCCAGTGATTAATCTTGCTGGACAGAGTCAGTGCAGAACCTTCATGTCTCAAGGCATGGCCAAAGAAATCATTGTGGTGACAGCAAGAGTTGGGAATGACCACCTGAGACTTCTTCTGTAGATGGTTGAGCACAGCCACCCATGTAGGTGCCAGGTGTTCCCATGGCACACCTTCAGGAGAATTGGTCCTGGGGAGCCCTGGGCCACATAATTTCTACAGCTACTTATAGGAGTCAAATTTTCTGGACCTCTGTGTTTAAGACCAGTGATTTCAAGATAAACAAGGGATTGGTACATTTAGCTGTCGAAGTTCAAATTGATTCATTTAAGGGAATTTACTGTGAATTTTAGGAAGTTTAGGAAGTTTAGTTTCTTTAAGGCATTTTTAGACCTTGCCTGTGAAGCTGGTTTGCACTGTAGGAGACTGCAAGAGTTGCTTGTTGCTGCGGAAGGATTATGTTTGTACTTGTTAATGGTCTTACAGTTGAGCTTTTTCACCAGCAGAAGGGACACAATCTAACGATATCATAATGTCTAAGAAAAAGAAATTGTGAAAACTTTACTATAGACTCTGAGGAACTGAAATGTACGTGACTAGGTTTTAAAATTTTACTGTCTTAGTAGTGTCTTTTATGTTTAGTGGTTGTAAATGTGCAAAAGTCCAGTTGAACAGTCTTTATAGTTCTTAAAAAGGTGTGGGGGAAAGGGTTATAGTATCTGGGAGGCTGGTCAGTGGGATGGACAGGATGTTTCTCTGCACGACGGTTTTGTTATTAACAAATCTGTGAAGCTGTAAGAGTGTGAATCAGAATTCTTGAAACCAATCAGGTCTGTCAAATAGAAATATCAGGAAGGAAACAGAGATGTATGTTGCTCATGTGGTTGTTCTCATCAGGGAGGCAGGAAGCTGATGAGATGATGTATTTGTCAGCTAGTCTAAAGATGCCTTCTGATGTGAAATAATTAAAGATACATTGGAAAATATTTTTCTCTGTTCAAAGGCCTCAGAAACTTATTTATCCTGAAGTAATCACTAAATTTAAAGACAGGGAAACAAACTGATATTGTCACTGTAGTGCTGTGATTAAGTTTGAGTTCTTGCTTGCTTGCAAGAACTTGTCTAAAACTTCATTGTTAACAGTGCTGGCAAATACTATAGATAACTTTGGTTTTATGTTGTCTGTGTTTATGCTGAATGGAAGCTTCAGAATGTACAGGAATAGTCTTTCACTAGTAAAGATGCACTGTTTCCTCATAACTTTAAAATTTTGTTGTTATGTTTGTTTCTTTTGTTCTGAAACAGTTGTTACTGTATATTCAGTTTTACTTTAGGAGTGTTCTGTAGGACCTGTAACTGTGTTTAAAGATATACTTAATAAAAGTCACTTGATTACTTGTTAAACTTAGTTCAACATATTTATACTGAGAGATTTGTGGAGCCGGGCATCTTCAGGACTTTCCTGGAGGATAATTTTGTATCCTGAAATATAGATAACTAGTGAGATAATTATATCTCAGTAAAGCCTTCTGTTAATAGCTCTTCTCACTGTAATATTCAATGTACTTCTCCTAGAATTCACATAGCCTTTAGTCAGTTCTTTGTATTTCTGCACAAGAAAATTTCTGTTTATTTTCCAATTATTATATATTTTATTTTAAATGATAAGCATGCCCTGTGGTATCCTTAAGGGACAGTCCTTAAGTCATTTGCTATTTATGTATTGCCCTGGAACTTTGATTTCTGTGGTAATAATAAAAAATGCATGCTTTGTGGAGTTTAAATATGAAGAACTGTTTTGGTTTTTTTTCTGAGAGATTCGTGGATAGAACTCCTTTTAATGACAAGACTAGTTTTGGTCCTTGTGGTTCTATTTTCCTGTTAATTTACAAGCCACTAGTATGTACAAAGCTGTAAGACATCTGTTTGAAGAAACAGTTTTTAAGCAGAGGCTTGAATGGTTGTTAAGAAGTAGGGACTGAGATGATAGAGAAAACTATACCTTTTCAGTTCTGCTGCTGCTAGTTTATACTGCATCCTCAGGTAGGTGACTTCACCTGATAGATTACAAAGTTAAGGTTATGCTGGCATTAGGTATCTCCAAGAGATCTGGGTCCAAGTGTTGTGGTTTGGGAGCAAAGACAGCAATATCTCATGGTCCTTTTTGCTCAGTTTGTATTATCTGGAGATGGAAATCATGTGAATTAAAACGAGAACTGAATGGAAAAACATTGGTACTGAAGACCTATGTCTTTCTGCTGTTACCAAAGTTTAGTTAACCATAGTTTTGTGGTGATGCACTGTTTAAAAAATTAGTGCTGTTTTAACAGTTTCTGCAATCCCTGCAGCTGTCTACACAAGGAGATGCCAGCCAAGTGATTGGACCACTGACAGAAGGACAGAGGAGGAATGTGGCTGTAGTTAATTCGCTATACAAACTGCATCAGTCAGTTCTGAAGGTAGATTTCCTTTGGTATTTCTCTTCTGGCCATAATGTTGTCTTCTTTGCTCTATTGCATGCATATTCTTCCAGAAGCTGATGAGAATTTTGGGTTAAGAGCTGCACCTTGCTGTGTACTTGTATAACTCCTTCAGACTTGGTGGGCCCTTGTAAGCACTGCTACGTGATAAATTGTCCGTGCTGGGAGTGAAAGATACGTTTATAGAGAATAATCACATTTCACTGCCATTGTTTTGTGAGGTTAAACAATTGAACTCTTTTTTTTTTCTTGTCACTTAAGCTCTGTCTTTGAACTGGTCAGGCTGATAGCCCTTGTCTGCATCTGTCCCAACACAAGCGTATCTTTCTGAGAAGACCCTCATTGCTTTCTCATGATTGTGGCCAAACAGAAAAGGAGATGGAAAGGGTGAAATCAAGAAAATCAGCACCTCACAAATATCTCCTTGTGTTGTTGCTGTGGCCAGAGTCTTCCATGAAAATATTTTCAGGACTAAGCGTAATTATGAGTAATTCTAGTTTACTGGCTTAGTGATGCCAATGGTTATGCAGTTTCTGTAAAATAAAACAAACAAATATAGTGGTAGTTGTAATTAATCATGTGTAAATCCTAGCCTGATTAGAAAAGAGACCATGAGTATTCCTGACTCTGGATATGTTTAAAGAATGTTACAAAATGCTAAAAACCCTATAAAATTTGCTAGGATTTTGCAAACAGATGGTAGATCAACTTTTAAGTCTGCTTTCCTTGATGTATTTAGTAATGAACCTCATGTGCCTTAGTGCTGGATGGAGATCTGATATGATTCAGTCTTTGAGTTCAGTACTTATCTGGTTTAAAAATACAATTGTATAGCATGTTCATAATTGTAGGGAAATACGGAGAATATTCCTTCAGATCATTCCTTCACTTTCAATTCTATTATTATTGTAGCTGTATATAAACAGCTATTTGACACATAGTATTGTAATAGTCATAATACTGGGAAAGAACAACCATTCTTTCAAATATTTGCCGTAGAGTTGCTTGTGTAGTTCTCCATAAATTTTATGCTTAGCAGTGGGAAAATACACCACTTATTTTTGTTCTGATTCTGTTAACCCTTCAACTAAATTTAAGTTGAACTCAGTTGAATAATTTCTTTGCCAAGGCAGAAGCAGGGTCCACAGGAGATTTGAAAGCAAAGAACAGATACTGGTGCAATGAAGATTTTGTCTATATAGAATGCATTTTATAATTCTCTAACTATGTAAACCACTCATTACTAAGGATAATTCAGTATGCTTTTAGATTATATTAAATATTATAGAGTACAATAATTTGTTGAATTTGGGTTATTAATAATTACTTTAAAATTTTTAGGTCATTACCAATCAGAGCTCTTTTCCAGCAGCTGCTGAGCAGACAATCACAACTGCCTTAAAGGTAATTGAATGTCCCTGTGCTACAAGGGTAGAACTTTGCTTTGTTTGTTACACTTAAAATCAGCGCTTGTCCCAGGTATTATTTTATGTTAGTATATATTAGTCAAAGATACACAAATAGTCTTAAATTTATATTTTGTTGTATCTGCAGCCACATATGTGTTGCATGTGCCAAATCACTGCTTGAGTAGCGTTTGTATTCAAGAATGTTCTTGTAATGGCAGAAACACAGATGTCATCTGACTGTGAAAATAAATGTCTTTCTCTGCAGCATTCAGACAGCAATAACTGAATCCATCATCATCCTCCTTACACTCCCTGACACACATGTAAAATTATGATTTCTATGCTGCCTGGTGCTTTTCTGGGGGGTGATGTGGATGACTGTGCAGTCCTCTGTGGATGACAGCTCTCCGCATCCATCCTGCTCTGCACTCAGCTGAGAGGTGTTGTGTGCAGAGAAATGAAGGGTGGCTTGTGTGTCTGGGGAGCGAATGGCTGCATGAAGTCTGTGCACCAAAACACGTACGTTTACAAACCAGTAATGCCAGGTCATTGTGCAGCTTTTGTAAGGGAAGCTTTACCCAGCCTTGTTTCGGTACTTTACCAGTAAAATCAATTAAAGAGAAACGTTACCTTAGGCTTTTGTCCTTCTATTTAGCAGTTTCAAATGCAGAATAATAAAAAGCACTGTTGACATGTTTGTCAAGGTATTTTTGAGGTGTAAGAATGCAAATGCCTCTAGTTTCTGTTTCCTTACTTCTGCCCTTTTCTTCTATTTTAGGCAGTCTATGATCTGATGGGTAGTGCTGTTCAACCATTACTAAACTCTGTAGGAGATTCAGTAGAAGCTATTATCATCACTATGCACCAGGAAGACTTTTCTGGGTAATTAGAAATAATTTTTACATTTACCATTGCTTTGGAAAGACATCCTGGGTATGTGTAATTGATTGTTATTACCACATCATCCTTGGAGCAAGAACACTTGTTTGTTGGGGGGAAGCCGATGCTTTATGGTCAGTGAACACTGAAAGCAGAATAGCACCTATCTGTTGAAACGAATTAACCAGGTAGCATCTGTCTTCTCCTCTTCCCCAGCTTTTTTGTTTGTCATATCTGTTGAGTAAAATTCATTTTAAACAGAAAAATAAATCCAAGCAGAGGCCCTTTTTGTGCTTAAAAAACTTAATTGCTTTCAAAATTTTTTTTTTTAGACAATCTTCAGAACTGTCAGTATTGTCTTTTCTCCAAATAAAGCATATAACCTCTGACCCAAAATTACACAGTTGGTTTTTTTTCTAAAATATTATTGGATATGCCATGGTTCAAAAAATCTTCTTTATTGAAAGCTTATATTTAGTGTACCATGCTCTTTTCCCATATAATTTAATTAAAAATTCCAGTGTTCTTTATCTGCAAAGATCTTGCATCCTATCTATAATTGAGACTTCCTTCCTGAGTGTTATTTTCATTGTTATCTCTGTTCTGACATTGCTTATATTGTCATCAAAAATCCTGATTTCCATCTTGGAAATTCACTGAAAACAGTATATTTTCAGAGGTGTTTTAAATTTTCTTCTTGAAATTATTATATATATATATTTAATATTTTTCCCTCTCCACCTTTGTTTTGCCACAAGTAGCAAAATACCTCTCTAGGTGGATAAACTGATTGGTACCAAAGGCTAAGTTTTGTTAGGTAGCCTGTATGGTCGATGTTCCTGAGTTTGGAAGAGCCCTTTTGCCTGGCTCTGATTTAAGAATGAGAAAGGTGATTGATTTCTATGTCCTGCAGCTTCTGTGCTGCTTTTGTGATAATTAGATTGACTTTATAATCCTGGGCTTGAGGAATCTAGGAAGCTAATTCTTTACAGAGAACAGGTTTGGAGTAGGCTAAGCTAGTAACCTCATGACATGTGCTTGTATTTTCTGATCCTTTATCAGAGTTGTGAATCAGCAACTGGGATATTTAAATTTTGGGGATGGTTTGGGCTCCAAACTGGTGGCAGCTCTGCAAGTTGGGTGGGAATGGGGTGATTTCCTTTATCTTGTTAAGATAGGAATGGCTGATAAAGAGATGGTTTTGACTACAGTTTCAGAGAGTGCTATGTGGGGTTTTTTTCTGACTAGAAATGAGACTACAATTCATGCCATGGCTTCATGTGGTAAAGAAAAATCCAGTCTTCACCATGAGGTGAAGAAGAAAAGAATCCAATGTGTTCTGGTTGTGTTTTAAAGATTAATTTAGCTGTCCCCATTTCTTTTTCCTTTTCTGTTTTCTTTTTTTTCTTTTTTTCAGATCATTATCCAGCTCAGGAAAACCAGATGTCCCTTGTTCTCTGTACATGAAAGAACTGCAGGGTTTTATAGCAAGAGTCATGAGCGACTACTTCAGACATTTTGAGTGTTTTGACTTTGTCTTTGATAACACTGAAGCCATGGCTCAAAGAGCAATTGAACTTTTCATTCGCAATGCCAGTCTAATAAGGCCCCTTGGTGAAGGTGGGAAGATGCGGCTCGCGGCAGATTTTGCACAGGTACCCATAATACTGATTTCTGCTTTTTGCCGTTACTTCACTGTGTTCACTTAAAAGTATCAATACTTTTTTACCCATCGAAGTATAAACAGGCAGTTGTAGCAATTGGTGCATTCCAGTTCTAAACGTCCTTTCCAACGAGGTACTGTATCCTGAGAAAGGCATCCACTAAGTAGTTGAAGGTCCCTTTTCACTGTGAGGCACATTCAGGGAGGTCCAACAGCTTCCTATCAAGTGACTGTTGCATTTAAATTCTGCTGCATCTTGAGATTTTATCGTGCTTGTCAGATCTCTTTGGAATGTCCATCATTTGCCACCATTCATTAACTTCATCCTTTCTCTTTCCTCTAATGGAACGGTGTGTCGCTTTCTTAATCACTTTATATATCACAGTGCCCAGTGTGGTTAATCTTTTAACTCATCTGCCCTGCAGTGCAGGAGTCAAACTAAAGAAATACATCGTTAGCTGTCCTTTCTATAACAGAAGGACAGTTTTCTTGTGAGATTCTCTTCATGACCTGATTGACTTATCTGCCTCTTAGCTTTACCTAGCTCTTATACTGGACTAAAACACAAAAAAAATTACCAGATTAATATCCACTACCAGTCTACATTATCTGCTATATTCTAATTGAATTTGTCAATAGTATCACTGTGTGATTAACTTACCAAAGAATACAGGAATCCCCTAGATTGGTCTGTGGTTGTTATCCAAGTGGAAATTAAAATTAACGCCACTTGCCTGCGTACTGAGTGCTGCTTTTTGCTGGTAGATAAACGAGGTAGGCAGGGAGGTAGGAATCACTTCCATCTGCACTCCTGCTTGTGGCTGCTTTGTATCTTTTGCCTGCAAGTTACAAAAACTTTATTCAGGAGTATGTATTCATTACTCAGAAGCAGCAAATCAGCCTTTCACCATGGAAGATAAGGGGAAGTTTTCAATTGCTTTTAGTAGGAAGGTTCTATTCCTTTTTCAATTTTGAAGACAATGACATAAAATTGGATTAAAAAAGGATACTTGACTCTCCTATAGGAGGAATGTAGAACATTTTTGTAATTTATGCTGCGGTACCAAAGTAAGTTGAGTAAATTTGGGAAATATCTTCACCTAATTCTACAGTAAAGAACATCTGATCTAAGCACCTATTATAATAATACTAAAAATATCGCTCATTTATCTTTTTCAAACACTTATTTTCTCATCCTAACACGGGCTGCCTTTTAAGTGAAAACTGAAGGTAAGTTTTCATCTGATGTAGAGGGTTTTATGTGTTCTTCCCCACTGTGCTGTGTATAACTCCTGAACAGACAACTGTGTGAAGGTAAATGTTCTGATTTCTCTTCTTTTGTATCATGGAAGTTACAAAAAAGATCAGCTTTAGATTTCATTCTTGTCTGCTGCCTTCAACTATTACTGCATCCACAGGCTGCCTTGTGTTTTTCTCATCTTCACACTACACCATATTTTTGGCTTGTTTAAAAGTGGGTTTAAGACAAGAACTGTCTGTGTCCAGCCAGCCCCATGCAGCCACCTCACTGGCTCACCCTGTACCTTTGAGTGTCTCTGTACAGAAAGCTCCTACACGGGGGCTGTAGTGTCCAGAATGGCCTGGATGCTCTATCCTGTTGCTCAGGATAACAGAAAAGGACTGAAACATTTTGTATATGGAGGCTGCCTTACATCCACGTTTTCTGTGATGTGTCTGTCCCTCCTGAAGACCTGGTGGGTTTTAGGCACGTGCCCATGACGCCAGCTCCTGATAGTCCCATGGGGGACATTGTAGTTGCTCTGACCCAGCTAGGAGTCCTGGGCATATTCACCAAAATGAGGCTGTAATCCTGAGCAGGACTCAGTTCATTTCCATGCTACAGTTCCATGGCATTGTTGAGGAAAAGACTTGATTTCTCCAAGGAGAAAGGAAGGCTGCTGCTGCTCTGGGCTGAGAACAGGGAGCAGTTATTTAGCTGGGCCTCAGACTGGATGAGAAGGATAAATTTTTCCAAGTGGCCATAAATACTGCTTGCAGAGTTTTTTTCAGTCCCAGAAAGGCACTGCAATGTTGGATTAAAGCCAAATGTGAAGGAAAGGACCTGCTTGAAAAGTCAGTGTGTGTGTAGGAGGAGGTTTGTTTATAAACCGCTTCTACTTGTGCTTTCTCTTATAGAGTCATTTTGAATTTTTGCTTGGAAAGATGTTGCACGTTCATGCTTAAAACTGGCTTTTGAGATCTAAAACCCCTTTGATGGTTTGGAGTTACTTGCAAGCAAAAGACCTGGGCAGAATCTGATGAGAAGCTTTGGTTTATTTGAGGTCCCATTGTAGCACACATGCAGTAAATCATATAAGCCAGGGTTGCATTAGATTTTGGGTATTTCATGTGCTTCTGTGCAGTTCTTTCAGAGTTGGAGTTACAGCTGCCTTATATTCAGCAGAATGGCTTTAGCTGAGAGTCACATTTGAAATTTTTGCACTGGAAGCATGTTTTAATGATAAAAGTGCCCCAAAACAACAGGTATCTACACATGAGGGGGAAAACTGAGGCTTAAAGTTCTTTTCATTCAGAACTGGGTTTGATGAGGAGCACAGTAGCAAATTTTCTTAAGTAAGGAGTAGCTACTTATACAGTTAGGAGTTATTGCTGTAATTCTGTTGAACTCTGTCTTATCCTGTTTCCAGTGTCAGCATTGTGTTTTGCTGGCTTGTGCATTACAGATATTTAAAGAGTAAGACTAGGTGTGTGCTAGTGTGGTGGCTATAAGCAGAGGTCTGATAGGCTTGAAATATGCCTGAATATCATTTGTATGATTTCATGAATATCAGTGATTACAGTAACACAGAAACACTGTAAGCCCTAGAAAATGTCTGCAGTGCTGCAGGATTATTATTGCATAGTGTGCTGTTCCTTGGGACTCTCATTTGATATATTTCAAGTCTACAGGCTGAATTTCATGCTCTCGCTTTTTATGCAGGCAATTGCACAAGATTACTTTTCAGTTCACTCCTATAAATTCCTGAATCAGTCTGTTTTCATTTGGTTTCATATTTTTAAGGCAATCATAATTCAGTATTCATGTGTGTAATACCACATTTTGCTTTTTAATTCAATACTAGTCAGGCTGAAAAAAAATATCCTCCTGGAGGCAAGCAAGCCAGCAAGCCCTGATGTTTTTTCAACATTTATGTTTCTGGGGTGTACCAGTTCTTCTCCAGAGAAGCTTTTAACTTGCTTAGTATTCAGAATTGTTACAGCACGTACACTGAGGCATGCTTTGGGATTGGTTGTTCATGCCATCCTAAAACCCAATGAAAGTACTGGACATTACAGCAAAGAAAGAAAAATACAAGCATGATCAGTTGAGAAATCTATTTAGAAGAAATGAGAAATATTAAGAAACGAGATTTATTTAATATTTGACATGGAAATTTGTAGTCTGCTACATAAAGTTTGTGGGAAAGTAGCTGTTTATTAATAGCAAATACAAACCATAACTGCAGTGGAATAAACTAGACTAGAAATTCTAAAGACTGAGTAATCTTTATGCTTCATGGCATGAAGGCTTGACATGATTTCCCATCTTTCATAGTACAGGTGTATATTTGGAATGGCATATAAGGCAGGAATCACTGTCTGCACCAAGAAGTCCCTCTCATGTCATGACTTTATTTTCAGCCTTGTTGCAGGAATTATTTTTACTGGCCATGTTTGAGTTGATACTATTCTGAATACACCTTCATACATTTCTACTCTAGGTGTGATTTAAAGTTGAGGGTTTTGGCATTGTTCAATACTGTGTTCAGATAGTTTTTATAGGGCATAGTTGCCATCAACTCTTCAAGTCTTTATCTCTAAATTACTGCAAAATGTTTTGATTTTGTTGAATTGTCCCAGAAAAATGTTTTTACTGGAGAGGCTGACAGTGCTAAATTCTAGTACAGAAGAAATGTTTCTGTCTGCTGTCTAGTCTATGGTCAGAATCTAGTTACCTGATTCAAAAAAGCAATATTAGGCATTTGATTTTAAAAAATGTAACCATATTTGCTCACAGAATCACTAGGTTGGAAAAGATCTCCAGGATCATCGAGTCCAACCATTCCTATCAATCACTAAATCATGCCCCTCAGCACCTCGTCCACCCATCCCTTAAACACATCCAGGGAAAGTGACTCAACCACCTCCCTGGACAGCCTGTTCCAGTGCCCAGTGACCCTTTCTGTGAAAAATTTCTTTCTGTTATCCAGTCTGAACCTCCCCTGGTGGAGCTTGAGGCCATTGCCCCTCATCCTGTCCCCTGTCACTTGGGAGAAGAGGCCAGCTCCCTCCTCTCTACAACCTCCTTTCAGGTAGTTGTAGAGCAATAACGTCTCCCCTCAGCCTCCTCTTCTCCAGGCTAAACAACCCCAGCTCTATCAGCCGTTCCTCATAATACTTGTTCTCCAGCTCCTTCACCAGCTTCATTGCTCTTCTCTGGACTCACTCCAGAGCCTCAACATCCTCCTTGTAGCGAGAGGCCCGGAACTGCACACAGGATTCAAGGAGCTGTCTCACCAGTGCCGAGTACAGAGGGAGAATAACCTCCCTGGACCTGCTGGTCACGCCGTTTCTGATACAAGCCAAGATGCCGTTGCCCTTCTTGGCCACCTGGGCACACTGCTGGCTC
>WAAB01003711.1:116127-148472 GCA_013389865.1 Piaya cayana
TGTCAAAGGCTTTGCTGAAGTCCAGGAAGGTACATCCACAGCCTTTCCCTCATCCAGCAGCCGAGTCACTTTGCCATAGAAGGCAATCAGGTTAGTTTGGCAGGACCTACCTTTTGTGAACCCATGTTGACTGAGCCTGATCACCCAGTTCTCTTGCATTTGGTGTATGATGGCACTCAAGATCACCTGTTTCTTGTCTTTTCCCAGCACTGAAGTCCGACTGACAGTCTGTTGATTGGATATGATGATATGAGTGTGAAAATGCTTTTTATAATTTTTTACCTGAAAGATTTCCTCTCTGGTTTCCCATGGAGAAGTGAGAGAAGCAAGATGCTGTGATCACACTTGTAGTCATAAGGACAGGAACTACCAGAGTTAAAAGCACTTCATGTTTAATGCCACTGTCGTACTGGAAGGAAGATATTATTTTCTGATGTGTGATATTTCAGAGGTATTTCAGCTGAAGTATTTACTTAGACATCAGTCATTTTGGAATTGCTGAATGGGGAAGAAATCAAATTCCACATCGCTTCAAGGGCAGCGTCTTTCATATAATAGTTCAGATCTCTTCTGCTCTCTTGCTTGTTAAAGCATTCTTTTGCGGTGAATGGCTAGAAAAAAGCATTTTGAGTTAACATTTAAAAACCTGGAATTCATCTTGGCCAGGAGGAAATGCAATTGCTAAAAATTTCATGTTAAGATTTTCCAGCTGACAAAATAGCTGTTTAGTAATGAGAGGATCTTGAAAATACCACAATGGGCACTAAACAATAACTTCACTATGAGTTTTTTTGAAGCGCTGTCCAATATATATGCATTATCTGTATCTAGACTATGTATTAACTTCACCCTTGGGTTGCTGAACATAATCCAATTAGAGAAGCCAGCCATGAGATGTGTTTTTTACAATATAGCTAGCCAGTGAATAGTTCAACAGATAATTGACCACCTAACCATGGGCTATGGCAGGGGCATAGAAGAAGAATAGATAATATAGCCTTTTGGGGGCTTAGAGAGCAAGAATCTTTGAGAAGAAGCATATGTTGGGAAGAAGTCTGCCACTGTGTTCTGTGAAGCGTAGCAAAATGACATGAATAAATCATGGAAAAGCAATGGGGTTTGGACGAAGTTATAAGAAACGGGGCAGAGTTGTTATTCCTTCTGTTCTAGCTGTTCCTTCATTTTCATCAGGCATGTGCACTTCCTACTGCTTCTCTTGGATCCCATCTAAATTATGATCTCACATTAGTCCATCAAGAATCTGTGGTTGCAAATTACTGCTTGGACACCTAATTTATCACAGAATTTAACCTGGTATTCTGAATTTTCAAATTTGCAGTTCTAGGAGAGAAATTTGGACAAGAAACAAAAAGTACTACCTACCATTCATATGTACAATCCATAAGACATGACTGTATGAAAGGCCTTGCACACATGATGCAAATACTGTCTTGCAAACGGCCAAAACCAGAACCCAACCTGTAAAACCTCACTAAAATGCTTTGGAAACCATAGCTGTGTATCATAGCAAAATCTGCTACAGTATAAACATGATGCATGAATCAACAGTTGGTGCAGCTTCAGGTGATGACAGATACTGAACCCAAGAAGTGATGTGTGCTCAATCCTCTGCCCAATTCCAGCACCTTAAAGACAGCAGCTGTTCCAGATGAATGATTCCTCTCTGGCACTCACTCCTAGGCCAGTGGAGCTGCCCGGCTGTGCCTCAGCAGAGGCACAAAACCCTGCTCAGTGAGCATGCAGAAATGAATGTAACAGCAGAAAGGTGCTGTAGCATCTCACTACATCATTTGGCTCAGACAAATAGCTTCAAGTGAAGACAACAATCTTAGTTATTATGTATAGTTTTTTATTGGAGAGATGGGGTTCTAACACAGAGCAGACTAGTGTTGTAAATTAAAAAGAAAAAAGTTTCTGTGGTTTATGTAGTTTTTACCACATTAGTTTTCACTCATTCCCACTCTTTATGAGTCAATTTGAGATGGTATAGTATGCTGCAAAGCTTAAAAACAATTTTTTTCTTTGGCAACTGGTACTTCACGAATCAGCCATCTGCTGCCATTAAATCTATCTAGTTCTAGCAATACTAATAATTTCCTACAGTGAAAAAAGGTTGAAGATGAAGTAATAGAATTTTCCAAAGTAAATTTTATTCTTTAAGACTAAAATTGTTGATTTATGGAAAGTGTGTTCAGGATAAATTGTTTGAGTTTGTTTTAATAAGGAATTGGTTAAGCTGCAGAAAGTTTCACTTAAATCTCATTATATCATATTATGTTTCAGGAGTGAAACAATAATTCGAAACTTATTAAGCAAAATTATATTTTTCTACTCTGGGGTTTCTTTCCCATCATAAGTACAGTTTGATCCATGCATCTGTTTCCACAAATCAGACTGGCAGTTTGTTGCCTGTTTTCAAATTCTGTAAAGCACCTAAAAGAATTATCTTTTCCCTGGTTCTTCACAGCTACCAGCCCACAGCTCCCACCAGAGCTGGGACACCAGCTTCTGCAGGAAAGCAGTTACTTCCATCTGCCCCCAGCCAATACTGATGCCTGAAAAGAAACCCTGGAGAAATCGGTGTCCTGCTCCAGTTTGTTTTTCAGTATCTGTAGAGTTTTTGTATCATGATGCAGCAAAGCCTGCTTAATTAAATACTCTTTTTGGCTACTGAGCCCTGATCCTGTGCAGCAGACCAGCCTCTTGACTCCCATACATGCTCAGAAGTGTCCTGGAGGATCTAGGGGAACAACATGCTGAACTTGCTCTAAGTTTGATCACAATCTGGAGTTGGAGCACCTCCCTGCAGAAATCCCCATGGACAGTCTGCTTGCACTGGGAGCACCTCTCTCCTCTGTGCCAGCAAATTCTGCACCCTGCACAGCAGCTGACAGCTCCTTCTCATGTGTGAGGACGTTGGCTCCCCCTTTGCATGTCTCTTGTGCTGTCGGGTGGTTAGCATGCTTGCCCAGGAACTGCAGAGTTGCGTTGTACATGCTCTTCAGCCAAAGAAACAGGTACCCCTTGCACCTGCATGTGGGAGAGGTGACCTGGCTCTCGCTGAGAGGGTTACAGGAGGCAGGGCAGGGACTCCACTCAGCTGTAGAGAAGAGGACAGTTCATAGCTTAGAGTAGAAGATTTGGAGGCCAGAAGGACAGCAGGCAGGAGGGAGCCGGGCTGTTGGCTACCACTGGAGCATTCATTTGAAAACAGAAGACGAAGATCCTTATTTCCACTTGCTGGATTTTTGTTCACTTTCTGCCTCTGCAAGTTTCTGTTTGATATAAAGAGCAGATTTCAAGCAGCCTGGAAGTGCTTGATGTGGGGCATGTACACCAAGGTGTCTAGGTTCGTGGAGCAGCATCGCACTGCCTGTAGGCTAGCTCTGTGGTGCTTTCCCATCACCTTTCAGAGGTGCCCTCCTCTCCTTGTCTGTAGAGGAAGTGTAAATGCCCAGCTCTGTCTGAGGAAGTGCTACAGCTGGAAAGAATAATAGTATTAAAGATTTCGCTGTAAATAGTGCCTTATCATAAATGCTTTGAAACTCAGCAATGTTACTTAAATGCTAAGCTCATTGTGGTTTTTTTTCTTAATTATTTTAACTCTTGTCCATTGAAACTTAGTGTAATTGTGCATTATATGGAAATCAAAGTCTGAATCGTCTTTCAAGTTGGGGTTTTAAAAAGCATACGTAGAGAATAAGGCTTGCATCCCTCATTTGACTTTCTTTGTATCTGGCTAAAATTACCTATGGGGTTTTTCAAGTGCTGGTGGTTGTATTAGTGTGTATATTAACTGAAATTTTGGCATGTCATGTCCATATCCAGTCTGGGATCTGAAAGTGAAATTGTTCTGTCTTGCTTCTGTGTCCTCACTGTTAATGAAGAGCCTGTGACAGAAATTAGTGTCACGTGAATGATATAAAAACCCAAGTAAAGCCTGGCTCTTGTTCAGAATGTCAGGTGAATTCTTGAGACTTTTAATATTTTTTTTAAATGGCTGCTGTAACTCAGAAACTGAACAATATGAAAATAGTTATGAAAATTATACTCTTACATGTTGCTCTTTTGCCTATGATTCCATACAGCCCTGTGGCAATAAATCCCAGCTGCCTTCTGTCTAATTTGCCTGTGTTTTGTGCCCCAGAATTTGGGGCCAAGTATTAAAAAAGGAATCACTTCAACCTTGTTCTTCACCAAAGGAAAGGATGCCCAGCTGAAATGCATATGGATTTTTACTGATTTAGGAGTGGTTTGTGGAGACTTGTGTAGACTTGCTTCCTTGCCAGGCTGCAGTCAGGTGTTTGGGGTATTGACCTTAATGCTTCATCAGGAAGCTCATCACCAACAAAATAAACCTGCTGTGAGGAACAAAGCTTCAGTCTCAGAAAGCTCATGTGACCCCATCTGTTCTTAGCCATGGATTGTCACTGTCATTTGTTGTGGGATGCTTACTGTGTTGCCAAGAATAAGGCGAAAGTCTTGGCTTGGGCAATGCAGTATGAAAGGGAAGCAGAGCTGCTTGTCTCAGATTCAGCCACCAGTGAGAAGCCAGTGACTTGGTCTGTGCATTTGGATTGTTGCTTAGAGGCAGGCTACTTCAATACTAAGTTTTATATTTTGAGACAGTCTAATTCAAATTAAAATGTTTGGTTTTATAGATGGAGTTGGCAGTAGCACCACTGTGTCGGCGAGTCTCTGACCTGGGAAAATCTTACAGACAGCTGAGGTCGTTCAGGTGAGTTGCAGTTGTAGGAACCAGCAATTGGCAGTATGACCAGATGGTGTTTCAAAACTGATTCATTACCTCATGTTAGTTCTGATTGAACTGAGAGGGTTTTTGGCAACACCCACCTGAAAATTAGAAATAGATTAAAGTTCTTTTAAATTTTATGCAAAGTATAACTATGATTTAACAATCTTTGTCATGCAAATGTTGGCCAAATTGTACTTTTTTTGTGTTGCTTTCAGTGCAACTTCTGTATGACAGTGAGTTCTGTAGTTACCTGAAGTGTTTTCACTGAAATATAAAATGTACGGTCCTGTGTTTTTTTAATTAAAATAGACAATTTCTGTAGATTTTTACAAACTGGACTTTCGTTGAAAACCTAAAATGCAGAGTAGTTTTATAAAAATGGGTGATTCTATGCTAACATAATAATGCTACCATAGAGGCATCTTTCTAAAACATAAGATAAGCTTTTTCTTCATTTCACAAGTATATTGTTACATTTTTCCAGACCACTGCTGTTCCAGACCAGTGAGCACATTGCCAGTAGCCCAGCGCTGGGAGAGGTTATTCCATTCAGCATCATTCTTCAGTTCTTATTCACAAGAGCACCACCAGAGTTAAAATCACCCTTCCAGGTAATAAGATCAACCTGTCTTTCCTTTCAGGGTGCCCTAGGGAGGAGTGAACATTGTAGTTTGTGATAGTTATTTTAGTTAAAAAATATTCAAGCTCATACTTTATATGATTTGTTGGGTTTTGTTTTCATTGTGGCAAAGGTGTCATGGTCATTGACTTCTATTTTAATTAATTAACAGTAGGAAGGAGATAACCTGATTTTTTAATAGGCTCTCAGTTCTTTAATACTCTGCCAGCTTATAAAAGAAACTGCAGGTCTTATCCCAGACTGCAAATTGCCTGGATCCTGCTTATATAAGATGCAGGAAATCTTGATTCAAAACCCTGTCAGGATTGGGCATACAGCTGATGTAGGAGATCACCTCTAAGCTCCCAAATAATATATTGGGCTTTTCCTGTTAATTGTCTCTAATCACTGCATCTCTGCAGTATTAAGAGAGCCTCATGTGACCTTCATTTATGTCACCTTAGATTCTGAAATTGATGTGTGTGTTTCCTTTTTCACATTTATATGTAATTGGTGTTTGTTTTATGTTTCTCTGGATCAGAGGGCTGAGTGGTCCATTGCCCGCTACTCCCAATGGCTTGATGATCATCCATCAGAAAAAGACAGGCTTGCTCTCATACGGTAAAAATCATGCTTCTTCCTTCTCTTTATTCGAGATGGTGGAGTAGTAACTTATCTGCACACCAGGTCTGGTCTTGAAAAGTGAAAAAAATGTGCTGTAGGTTGGGTATCATAAATACCCTTTCTCCACTTATGAGATGAGTTGCAAAATGGGCGAATATATAAACCGAACACTCCCTTCTGTCCCCTGTACCCAAACCCACCAGTGTCTTTGGAATGAACACATAATCCTCTTAGAAAATAAGGAAACTATGCACAATGATGGTTTAAATTAATACTGTCTCTCTCGACTGTTGGTAAGTCAAGGCTTCAGCCATCTTGTCTTCTGTATCAGCTTAAGCAATGAAAAAATACATAGGAATTAAAAAATTAAGGTCCTTGTTACAGCCCTGTTGTTATTCTTCAGGAAATCAGCCTGGGATCTTTAGGAAGTAATAATTATGTCAGATTTTTTAAATCCTTCTAGGGTAAATTACTTTATAGCTAAATACTATATCGCATCTTAAACTGTCAAGAAAAGTTGTGAAGAGTCTCGTTTTTCAAACCAGCAGATTTTTGTATGAAGCTGATAAAGCCAGCCTGAGAATCCTCAGGATTCAAGGCTGGGATGATCATTTGGCTCCTAATACCCTAAGTCTTCCAGCCATCCTCTCGATGTCCAGTCCTGACCTTGGTATCACCCACTCCAGTGGCACAGGAGATGTTGTCACACAGAGCTGTGCCAGACTCCATCTGGCCTGGAAGCCAATTCTCTCCTTGCACTTCTGCACGTGCATGTTGCCAGCTTTTGCTGAAATCGTAAAAGCTGGCTTTTAAGTTCCCGCCAGCAGTGGTTGTGCTTGAGAAAATCGCCCATTATCTGTCCATGCTTTTAAAGCGGCCAAGAAGAGTGTGCTATAAATATTTACAGTTCTTGAAGCTGATAGCACTATGTAGTCCAGTCTAGTGCTTGGGCCAATTAAGGAAATACTAGTTGATCACCAGAAGATATTAGCAGGATTTATTTCCAAAATATTAAAATGCAAACTGCATCTCTTCATATGCATGTTAAAAGAGTGTTTTTTGAAAATCACATGTTATTAATCTGGTTTGGCTACAAAACTAGGTTTTCTTGCATCTCAAATCATGAAACCTTGAATTACAGGGGAATAGATATCAGGTACAGAGGTGATGCAGCTGTGTATGTAGCATAGTTATGAATATTTGGATTGTTTTTTCTGTCCTGTTAGTACTGGCAAAACAGACTACATTGAACTTCAGATGCATTTAAGGAAAGCCAAGAATGCAAATCATTTGAGAACTGTTGGGATTTTATTATTTTCAGTCTTTTTACATGAATTTGAAAATGCCATCCTTAAATTACAACACGTTTTTGTCTTTGCTTGCAATTAAATTTAATCTAGACTGATTTAGTTAATTGGTGTGCGAGTGGTCATGTTCAGACACTGATAAATTGCTCTGACCATAGAGGTATTAAGGAACAAGCCTTGGGACAAGGTTTTTAGGCAGAGAGAGTCATCCATTGGTCCAAGCAGCGTAGCTGAAATACTTGAGCTTTTCATTTGAATCCTTTCATTGAATCCTTTATCCATTTTGCATGAGATAAAACTATTAAGATACTTCAGTGTTATTATCCCAAGAATCTGATGCTGCAAGGTTATCACTCAGCAAGGTTATCATGAGCATTTTACAGTGAGATTGTGGTCCTTTTGCTTTGCACTGTGGTGTGCTCAGATATCTGTCCTTCCAGGGCATGGAGAGGGCAGCTTTGAAGGTCTGTCCTTCCCAGAGGCCTCTGCTGGCACTCCAGTGGCTCCTGGTATGCCAGCACAAGGCTGTTTGTCACTGCCCATGCTTGGCTGCTTCTCCATTCGTCCCCAGGCCCACTGCTTGCAGGAGCCACATGAATTAACAGCACTGGATTTGTCAAGCAGACTCTTCCCTCGAGTAGTTTTGTTGGCAGCTCGTGTAGCATGTCTGGGAGCAAAGAGCAGGGACTAGCTGACTGACGCTTGAATGCAGAGCGAAGGGACTGGTTCTGCTTTGCAACGCCAGTAACCTCTGTAGGCAGTGCTGTATGCATTCACCTTTTTACCATCCTCTCTCGTGCTTGCCAGCTATTTCTAAATAGCCTGGGCCTCTCCATATGTAAGGCGGGCAACTATCAGTCACTGGTACGACCACGGTTCACTCATATTTGCTTTAATACTCTGTTGGAAGATTTCTGAGCCTGCTCTTCATGTGTCTCGTATGAACCTAAGGTGAGCTAGAGGTGTCTTGCTCATTTGTCTGGAGTCTTTTATCAGTCAACCTCTTCAAGCTTTTTCCACCTGTGACTGTTCAGCTGTGCTGATTGAACCTTGGATGTTTTGAGCCTTCAGATCCCTGCACTGGCCTCCATCAAGAAATTGTCTTTACATTTACTGCAGCCTTGCAAATGGTAATTTTCTGCAACTTGTCCTGTGCAATTACTCTAGGGATCTGCTGCATAGATGTTAATTTACTTGTGTTATCAGAATTCTTACAGCTTCATATTAAAGCTAATTGCAGTGCTTCTTCCGCTTTGTATATTGCAAATGCTTCATGTGCAACGTGGTGTTAATATTATGAATGTTATGAAGCATTCTGAGCATTTGTGTGTGCTTATTTCTGCCTGTATACAGAATGAAGGGTGGGATTTACCTGGCTAGAGGTTTGTTAGCTCGACTCCCTTTACAGTCAACAGAGGGAAACAGGCGCTGCTGGGGCTGATTCATCTCCTTCTGAAGTAGGTACTAAAATAGGTCAGTTGCGTTGTGTCCTGAAAGCTGCATTTTCTCTGCTCAGTGAAGGGAGCGTGGGCTGGGACACGGGAACTCTCTCAGGCAGACAGCTGCCCCGCAGGCATTCAAAGTTAGGTGAGATCACCCTGCTGCAGGCATCCTTCCTAGAGTGGGGACTGGTTTGAAAGGAGTGGGGACTGGTTTGAAAGGAGTGCTACTTTAAGCAGCCAGAGCACTTTTTCTCTTCTTAAATGAAGTTTGAAGACTCAACCTGTCTTCCGTAAAAGAAGCCCTGTTAGATATGGCAGCATCTGAGCCAGCCCATTGGACGTTTCATCCAGTCAAGGGCCATATTCTTACCTTAACCATTAAAGTGTGGGTAAACGCCCCTTACCAAGGCACACTGACGCTGGATCAGAGTTGAAAAAGCCAGGCCTAGCAAAGGATTCCTTGTCATCATCAGAGGACAGGACAAGAGGGAATGGCCTCAAGCTCTACCAGAAGAGGTTTGGGCTGGTCATTAGGAAAAAAAAATTCACAGAAAGGGTCATTGGGCACTGGAACAGGCTGCCGAGGGAAGTGGTTGAGTCACCTTCCCTGGAGGTGTTTAAGGTGGTCCCATCGGTGGACAAGGCGCTGAGGGACATGGTTTAGTGTTTGATAGGAATGGTTGGACTCGATGATCCAGTGGGTCTTTTCCAACCTAGTGATTCTGTGATTGCGAGCTAGTGGCCTGAGCCGGAGAGTGATTCTGACCACTAATCTGCCAGTGAGCAGGGACACGTGTCAGCTTGAGGACCACCAGGAAAGCCCCATCTGTGTGTTAGGTTCTGTTGTGCTAGATGCAGCAGCAGGACATCTTTGCTGCAAGCAGCAGAGTAACTGCTCCGTTCTGCTAAAACCAAACAAGCAGCAGCCATGCAGCATGGCTGAAGGGCTGCAGCGTGTTGGCTGCAGCGCCTGCACCTCCAAGTGCTCCCCCAGCCAGCGCCAGGCCATTCATAAAACCCCTCCATGTCACTTAGGCTTGTCTGTCAATGCACGAGTCCTTTGATCTCTTTATTATGCAGTCCAGAATAAACTGGGGATGTCTCGCTAATCTGTTGACCTACAGATGATGCTGTTGGAGATTTCACTGGTTTTACAGTAACTCTTACAGCACTTGATTACATAGATCTGATGTCAGGCAGATGTGCTCTTGCAGAGCGTATTTTCCATTTTGATTCTGTTTCCACCCTGTGATTCTATTTTCCTCTTTGCCCTGAAGTTTGCCGCACAAATAGACTTTTAACAAAGTACAAAGGAAAAGTCTGGCCTTGCTGTCCTCCAGCTGCCCTGCCAATCGATCAGGACCTGTGTGCACAGGACACGGCCCCGCCGCGGTACAGAAAGATGATCCCTGCCTCTTCAGAAGCTTACAATTCAAATCAGGTTTGTTTGACTGAGGCAGAGCCCAGGAGGGTAGTGCTAGTATTCACAATACCATATAAAATTAACTAATTAATTAGAGTAATTCTGAGTGATATACATTAAAATCCCTTTAAGAATCACAGCCCAGATCATACCGGATTTTTTTTTCTTTTAACTATAGATACAAATCTTCATGGGTTGAAATAACATTTTAAAAAAGAACTTATCTAGCTCTTATATAATCAGCTTGTCCTAGTTTCCAAGAAAGCTCATGTTTTTGCTCAAGCAAGTGAAGTAATTTAATAAGTGCTTTAAAATCCTTTTCCTTATGTGGGAGGGCATCTTAAACTTAGATTTTTTTTTCCTTCTTATGGCGTTTTTAATGAAGCATTAATATATGCAGAACATCCCACCAACCCTCTTTCCATAGCGCTCTTTTACAAACAATATTTGTAATGTATACCATAGCTTGTCTTCTAAAATAGAAACAGATTGCTGAACAGGTTTTATGTCCTTTATTAGACTGGAAGATGCTGAATTTAGGGTATTATTTAGTCTAATCCCTTCAAGAGTATGTTTTGTGTATTACATAAACAGGGTTTCTTCCATCTTCTTAAACATTGGTAATATAACTATAAATTACATCTTTTGATATGACAACAGCTGTGATCTCTTCTGTGCTGGAGACTCGATGATACTGTTTTCACCCATGATGCTGTTTATTTTTCCATTGCTACTTAAGCTCTAGTGTTTTTACAGTGTCCTCTACAGGAGCAAGCCTACCTTTTTTTAAGGCAAAATGTTAGTGGTAAACCAAGTGCATCTGAATTGAATTCTGGGCTGCCAGCATAGCTTACAAAAGCTTGTTTGAGGTAGGACTGGTAAAGTTTACTAAAATGTCATCATAAAATCTGCATTCCAAGTGTTAGCAAAGGTACTAGCCTCATTTATCTCTCAAAGTGAGGTGCTCTCTGTAGGCATCTCGGCAGCTGGAGCTGGAATCTGGCTGCAAGCAGCAGCAACCATCACTTTGCTGCGTGCGGCTTCCTGCACTGTCCATATTTCTGTACATCACAGTCCCAAAATCCCACCCTTAAAACTTGGTAACTGTTTTCAGAGAAACAAAATGCCCATCCCAAATGAACTTCTGAAATCACATGTACTTTATGGTCATTCGTGATTTTGGTTACCTCTCTGAGTCCATCCCTCCCTCGCACTCTGAAGCAACCTCACCATTGTTCTCTGGACTCCAAACATCTTTTCTGCCTGGATTCATGGTTTCTGCCGTTTTACTTACCTGGACCTTTCATTATGAGGGAAGCTGTTCCTAATGGGATGGGCAGGCTTCCTGGCCTGTCACTGCTGAGTCGTAACCATGGGGAGCAATGCAGAGGTGTGTTTCCTGAGCTGATCAGATCTTGACTGTGACTGTGAGCTCTTCCATGGTTTCCAGGAAGGGTCTGGAGCTCCAGGTGACTATCTCTCAGCTCCCAGCCTTTAGCAGCTGCAGCAGCTTTTCATCCTTTCACGCAGTGTAAGGCCCCTCCAGCTGCTTACTTACTCACGTGGAAGGCAGACTGCTCCTATGCCTTGGTGGACACATGAAACAGGTAGCTCTCCAGGACAGTTGTGCTGGGGAGGTGCCCGTGTCCTCTGCTCAGTGGTTGATGTTTCTCCATGACTTGTTCATTCTCTTGGCACTGCAGTTCCTGTCAATTGTTCCCCCAGGGTTACAATGAAATCCCCACCAATGGGAAATGTGACACTTGCAAAATACCCTTCACAAGTTGAAGGCTGACAAGTCAAGGGCACCTGACATAAATGTTCTATTTGGTAAGAGGTTGGTGCTCATCACGCCTTGGTCATGGCTTAAGCCCATCACCAAACTTCTGTTGGAAATAGAAACATGGGACACAGAAATGGTGACTGCATTTATTCTTAACCCACTGGGAAAGATTTTCATTTTCATTACTCAATGTAAAGCTGTAAAAGGTCTGATTTAGAAAAATACCTGAGAATTCCCCTTATAATATTGATGAAGTAGTAATAAGTGGTTGTCTTTTGAGTATAAAAGAGAGTTAAGATGTTTCTAGGTTGGTCATACTGATAAAGTTTGCCTCTGAAACAACGCAAGCAAAGCCACAGTAAAAGAGCAAGCACAGCAGAAGAGAGCAGGCCAAGATCAGCTTCTGTTGGCCTCTGCTGGGAAGGAGAAGGGGCTGGGCAGTTCTGAGGTTACTAAACAATTTGCCAGGTTCTTTTCTGCTGCTTTTTGAGTTGTAAGAGAACAACGGTTGCCACTGGTGATGTTGGTTTTGCCAGTTAAATCAGATTCTTTTGAGGACAGGAGAAAGAAAACAAGATAAAAGCTGCCAGAAGGTGCAACAGCAAGCCCTTAATGCTGGTGTTTGGCACTTAGCGTAGCCTAAATCTCATTCCCTCTTGTTTGATCTGATGGGAATAACAGTCTGGCTAAGGATTATCAAGGGCTGACGTTGAGTGGGTTTGGGTGCTGCTTTGAGGGTAAAGCTTTTCCCTTTCATCTGAAGGGATCTGGTTATCTCTGTCATCTCTTTCAAAGCAAGGAGATGAAGTCAGGAAAGGGTAGCAGTGTTACCATCTGGATACTGATGCCAGCCCACAACTTCACCAAAGGGTGTTGAAGCGTTCTAAGTTAAGCAGGTCAATATGTTTTTTTCTATTTTCTGCTTTTGATGACTTCTAGAAACTCTTTGCGCCCAACAAACTTTGGGGAGTGTATAGAGAAAAAGACAGGAACGCTGGTGAGTGGAAGGGGAGAGATTCAGCAAGGTGAATGACAGTTACAGTAAGAAAACTGCAAGTCTTCAGGGTGTGTAGGTACCTGGTGTGTTGGTACCTTGCTGGCTTAGCAGTAGCTTTGCTGGCAGGCAACAAAGAGTATTACAAACATGCTTCTTCCTACCCTCTCTTCTGCTCTGCCAGGTCTTGCTTGCTGGTCTACAAGCCAGGCTCATCTGTAGCTTCCCAGTGCTAAGATGGTGAGTGAGGGGCCAGGATCCGCATGTGACCTGGATCCTGGCCCCTCACTCATCATCTTAGCACTGAGAAGACTGTGTGAAACCTGGGTGAAGTCTCACTCCTTAGTGTTTCTGCTTCTCTTAAGCCTTGCCAGATTAAATGCCAGTTTGCTGCCTTAGATCCCCTGAACTCTGTGCAACGACGCAGAATTTCATCACAAGCCAGACTTGGAAGTAGCAGCCAACATAAACACAGCTAGGCCTGCACTCAACCCTCCATCCTGCAGTGGGTGAACCTGCGCGCACAGCCAGGCCAGTGGCACCTTGGCTTGTATCAGAAACACTGTGACCAGCAGGTCCAGGGAGGTTATTCTCCCTCTGTACTCAGCACTGGTGAGACCACTCCTTGAATACTGTGTGCAGTTCTGGGCCCCTCGCTAGAAGAAGGNAATTTCATGGAAAGGGTCATTGGGCACTGGAACAGGCTGCCCAGGGAGGTGGTTGACTCACCTTCCCTGGAGGTGTTAAAAGGATGGGTGGATGAGTTGCTGAGGGACATGGCTTAGCGGTTGATAGGAATGGTTGGACTTGATGATTCTGGGGGTCTTTTCCAACCTAGTGATTCTAAAGGAAGGCAGGAAATGACACCCGGAACTGCTTCCCCACTTGGTAAAACCCAGAGTGATGGTTTCAGCTCTGCTGCTTGGGCCTTAGCACCAGGACCTGCTGCCCTGCAGGATGGTGCCTGGGATCAGCTGGAAGGGCCTGTGGTGACAGTCTGTTAGTGCTGCTGCTGTCACCAACCAGTAGAGGGACAGCCAGGTACCAGGAGTTCTCTCAATCCCCGTACGCTGGGGTCTGTTGTTTGTGCATGTTTTCCTAATGTGGCAATTTTGCTATATGGAACAAAACATAAGAGTTTTATAAAGAAACCCCAACTGGTTTGTTTATTATATGAAGAAACAGGAGGAGGAGAGGAAAAGACTAATTAGAGGCCATATTTAAGTATGGCAAAACTAACGTGCCGTACTTAGTAAACTATTAAGTCTGAATCTGGTTTTACAGATGCTCTGTCCTTCAACAATACTGTTAACTAGAATGGCTGGATGAAAGGTGGCCCCCAGTGACCTTCTGTACAGACAAGTGTCACCACTGGTGTCCCACTTTGCTCTGAATTATATGAGCAACTCCCACAAGACTGTAGGTGCGACATCCCACCATGGGCAAGACCAGCACTGCGAAGCTGTAGAGCCACGTACGCGCTGGTGTGGGTTAGCGCAGCATTTCCCCAAGGGCAGGAGCAGTTCAAAAGCCTGAGCCGGGAAAGCACCTGAAGGTATCGCAATTGCTCATGGTGCCCCAGTTTCATTCCATAAGTTGCAGTCGGCGTGTCTGCAGCAGCTGGAGTCTATTCTTTCCGTTTCTAAAGGTTACCAGTACAGCAATGTGCCTGAGTCTGTGCGTCAGAGCTGTCATTTCAAGCCATCTGCAACATGCTGCTTATTTAAATGTTAACTTGTTCGCTCCTCAAAACATGCAGGAAGGGAAAGATACTGAAACAGTTATGCGGAGCTCTCTAAGGCCTTTCTTGCCCCCTTCCTTCCAAAGACACGCAAGATCATTGGAGGAAAATTCTGTAGCAGGGATGAAGTACATTAATTTCAGTTGCAGATCCTGAACTACCGGTATTTGTACGCTGTTTCATTGCGTGAGCTGCTTTTCTTCATTTTTTAGTGGTGCGCTGGAAGCTTATGTTCAGTCAGTACGAACAAGAGAGGGGAAGGAGTTTGCACCAGTCTATCCCATAATGGTTCAGCTGCTGCAGAAAGCGATGTCGACCCTGCAGTGAATGGACCTGGACAGCTCTCCCAGAACAGGGACTGGACAGCAATGGTCATGGGGCCACAGATACTTAGAAGTTCACGTGAATTATTCCTGAAGATGTAAGCTTTGAATTGAAATGTTTACCTTCTTCATCTTGTGACGCTTCTGTCCTCTTGCTTTACATTCATATTATAGTACTTATTTATAAAATAACAAGTATTATAAGGAGATTGCTTGATTTTTATGTGCTCTAAGTCTACATGTAATAAAAGTGAATTCTTTAGCACTCCTTTTGAATTCAAAAAGGCATAAAATTAGAACATAGGCCAATATTAGTAGAGTAATTGCTGAACATCTCAAATAAGGAAATAGCTCTTGTCCTTACAAGCATATTTTTAAACAGTTGCATACATTTTAGCCTTATTCAGAAAATTACACTTTTGAAATGCAATAATAGTCAGTTTCCACCTCAAAATCACTAACTTTACCACAAGGAAAAATACTTATAAGTAACCTAAATAATTCTCTATTGCGCTGCTATTTGCTTTGAAATAACTTATATTGATTTCAGCTTTCTTTTTGTTAAAATTGTAATAAAGAACACTGCCTTGATCTGTCCTGAATTCAGTGTTTGAAATTCTTCAGCACCTTCCTAACAGCAAAGCATCACATATTATGGAGGGGTTAATGTAAAGATGTCCGTGCAGAACATGTTGATCTCTGCAGGGCTAACTTATATGATTCATACTCATTTTTATACAATACACAACACCAAATTTTAATGAATTTATTTGAATATACAAGAATATAGTGTGCAAAAATCTTAGGGGCAACATCATGTAGACGTGTCAAACTGAAATTTACAGTTGTGATTCTTAAAAAAAAAAAGAAACACACAGCTGTTTAGTACATGAAAAGCCAGGATGGTAAAAGTTCACAGCAGAAGCAATTGTAAATCCTAATGCAGCTGCTCTAATTTTAGACAGTTGGAGGAGAAAAAAAAGTAAAGTGCAAGTGTTGCACATATAGTTAAGTGCAAAGTTTGCCCCGACCATAAAGATGTCTCATGGCAAAATAAAATATTGTAGAATATGTGGCAAAGACAAAACACAGTTAAAACTATGATGGTGACGATATCAACAGCACCATATTTCTTGAGATAACGCTATTTATTCGTTTCATCCTGTCCCGGGCCGTTGTTTCCACTGGGAACAACAGCTCTCCCTGGTGCTAGCTGGTGCAAAAATCTCTCACTTGTGGATACAGATTTTCTACGTGGCAACCCAAGCAGCAGCTCCCCTGCTACATTACACTACGCTCCCCATTTACCGTGTTCTGGTAACTTGGCATCTGGGCAGGCTGGGAAGCAAGAGGCTGATAATATGTTTTGCTATTTCAGAAAATCCCAGGCCCCAGAATCGTAATTAATAATATGGTTGTGCAATACATATTAATCAGCAATAAGAATCAATGTATATAAACAGCTGTTACATATTTTAAAATTCCCCTTTTTGTACATTTTCTTTTAAAAATAAACATTTATACACATCTCCTTCGCCTCTTTCTGAAGTACTTTAGCACCACAGGATATCCATTTTCAAGCCTATATTACCTGATACATATATGAAGTTTGGAAGAAAAAATAAGGCAATTTGGTTTAAAATGTTGATAGTTTTAGCTTGCTTAATGTTCTATTGTAAAAAGCAAATCCACATTCAGATCATTTCTGACTCGATGGTGCCAATATTTTATGGTCACACAAAGTCACAACAAATAGTAAGACCTTCATCTTGCATCTTCTTGCACTCAAGCAACAGCTCGATACAGACTTATCCGGAAAATTCTGGCTTAATGCTGCTGTGAGCCCTGAGAAAAGAGGAGAACCAGGTTAGCAGTTACGGAGCAAAGGGGAAGCAGACATTATTTTAAATCTACTGAACACTTGTTTCAAAAGCCATGAGTCCTTGTAATCATTAGTCAGTTATTCAGAAGAAAACAAAAGGCCAAAAGAGTCTTTTCATGATCATGGGGTAAAATCATCCATCAAGACTTGCCACAGCCTGGAGTCCATCATTGTTACTTGATAAGGTAACCAAGCTGAAGTCTGTTAGCTGAAATAAAACAATTTTGAAAAGCATTTTCTGCTGTGAGACAGACCGTAAGGATGAGGAAAATCCTAATGCAAATTGGGTTAAGAAAGCCCTTATCTACCCAATACATCCACCACTAACACACTGCAGACCTTAAACTGATGGCCTACAAAGTGGATAACAATTTATTTCCCTACAGAAGCAGTGTTATCTCTTGTATTTACTTTACAATTGCAACAAAGTAATTAATGGAAGAAAATCTAAACTGCCCCCTCAATAATCTCATATATGCTGATATAAATTATGAGTAAAAATGTTAGAAAATAATAAACACAACACTTTTACTGCTGAAAAAGATGACTATGACTGAATCACAACAGAGAAGGACTTTCTGGAGCTTAAATGGTTCTGAAAGAAATTTAGGGACAAGCTTACAAACTCAGTTACTTCAAACAAAAGGTCAGGCGCCCTCTCTCTGCACTTCACAGGCACACGTGGAACCCTCACAGAACAGTCAGACGGATCCTCTCCTCCTGCCAGCTGCCTCAAAGCACGTTAATTAAGGCAGGGGAGAAAAACAAAGGTTTGGGCTACCAAGAGAGCAGCAGACAGCAGAGTATATCCTGCACAAATCCTACTGTATGAACATATTTAAGCGCATAATGAAGAAGCCTGCTTCACAAACATACAGAATTTGTTCGTTTTCGTTTCCAACAGTCAGGATTTAAACGCTTCTGTTCTTCTGCCAAGGCCTTGGCTTCTAGCGTGTACATCCGTCTTTCTTCATTTTTCATTTTCTTCCACCTGTCACCGAGTATCACACTTATGGCTCTGCAAGATAAATGTTTACAGTGCAGTCAGGACAAGGTGTTAAGGAATACTCTTTTCTTCTTTACCTCAGCACCTTAACAGACACAAACGCAGAAAAAAAAATCCACACAGAAGAAATCAACTGTATCTTTAAATACTTAAAAGAAGTATGAGAAGATAATCAGAATTATTTAAGAGTTAAACAGCTGACACTTCTGTGTGAGTTGGGCATGGGTCAGTGCACATTCTAACATTGCAGCGGGTGGACATTTGAATATGCAGCAACTTGCACAGACCAGCAAAGCAGGGATGTTAAAAAAACCACCTCCAAATGGTAACTCACATTTGTTTTGCTCCATTTTCATACTGGAAGATCATATGACAGATCTTCTGAAAATATGTTCTCTAATAATTAGGGCAATGATCTGAATATGACCTCAGCCAAGCAAATATTTGATTAACTGCAACCCCCATGTCTATTTAACAGATGCGTGTAGCTTTCTCCACCTTTAATCCACACTGGGGAGAACACGAGTGGGCGGAACATACTGGTAAGTTCCCATTCCTATGCAAAAGGAACTGTTTGTTCTAACGCACCTTATCATTACTTCCAGAAGCTGAATGAATCGCTTCTCCTACTGTTTATAAACTTGGTGTCTTTTGGACAATATTTCCCCATATTATCATGCCATATTGCTTCACTGCACTCCCAAATGATAGATCAATATTCCATTAAAGCTTTAACTCCATCCTTTTGCTGAAGGAAAAACCCTAAACAACAGCTATTTTATCAATGACAGCTACTAAACCACTGAGTAGGTACGTGTTTTGGCTTCAGAGCACAGTGATGTAAGTTCCACGACCAGAAAATGGTGTATACAACTACAGTATTTGCTTTATCATATAAATAAGTTCCTTGCTGGCAGCACAGCTATTCATAGACTTTCTAACAGAATCAAGGAGAGCAGAGCGTCATTAAGCATTTCCATAGCATTTCACACACAGCAGTTCTGAAGGCTTCCCTGCACCACACCAGCAAGAAAATAGATAAGGATTTTAATCCTGCAAGACCATCTAGCACCGTTCAGGCTTCACCAGGAGAGCACAGCAAGAACTCCACTGGGGCTGCCATTAAGCCCGCGCTGTCACATGCTCTGATGACTCCTCAAAACAAACTCCTCAAGTTGCAACCAGAACCCATCAACATCACACCCACTGGCACAGCCTGGCTCCTTGGCAATGGAATTTCTGGTTCTCAATCCAAATTAAGAACCAGTGCCTTCAGTTTGCCATCAGCAGTAAACACACTCCAGTTTAATTAGCTATTTTTCATGTTTTGGCTGTTTCTGGAGGAAAACTGACAGCTGCAGAAACTTGTCTGGTTTTGGTCACCACTTTGCAATGGGTCACCCATACCCCTAGGAAAGAACCTGGTGACTCAAGAGACGAGGTTTGCTGAAAAGCCATTGCATTTCCAAATAAAAATGCACTATGAGATATTTGTATTTCAAATGCAAAAAATGTATTTTAGATATCCAGAGAAAAAACTGCACCAAGACCCTAGAAGTGAGTACAGATAGGTATGTTTAAAAGACCTTGAAAAATGAAACGCAGAGACCAAAGCTCCATTCCTCCAAGGAAGCAGTTCTATGAATGAACCACTGAGAGTGAAAAAAGATGTACACGGGATTTTCCTGACACAACAGAGACCTAATTCTCCTGACTGGAAACAAATAAGAAAAAAACTGACCCTACTGTATCAATGTATTAGGTGCCCTTCACCTCACCAGAACTTCACAGTGCTCTGTATGCTGCCTTTGTCCTCTTAAAAAGCTGGTACGATTCCTGACAACACTTCAGCAATAGCTTAATGTGCAATTCCTTAAACTGCAGTTAATTCAAACGAAATTGTAAAGACAGTAGTTGAGAATGCCTTGAGTTTACTCAGTAATTACGTTCAGCATGAACAAACGCTGTTGACAGTTCAGGTGATTTTCTTCATCTTTAGAACATACGCTACTCAGATTATTCAAGTATTTCTGAATACGCAATCAACTCCAACTATGGTTACAACGAGAATAGCTAGAAAAGAAACAAGCGCTGCACTAACATCAGTTTCTCAGGCACGGCCTTGTGGCTCACAATATTTTTAAGTATCAGATGAATGTTGACTTATGTTCTGGATATTTACAGCTCACTAACTTGCTGACACGGCTTAAGCTACTTAGTCCCAGAATAGACCATTTAACTTGAATACTTCAAGGTCTTTCCTTTTTTATAGGTCTACGAAAAAATAAATAACTGTAGCAAACACTAGATCTTCAGTGTACAGAAATGGGTATTACCTGTAACCACCCTAAGATCTACTCAGGAATCTGAAAATTACACACACTTACATTTGAAAAGCATGAGAGTTACCTCTGAACAGCTAAACTAATAAATGCCCCAGTAACACTTAACAGTAGCTGCATGCCTATAAAATCTGTTACCACTAACTCCTATGATTTCTTCTGTACTATATTTTATGGACGCCAAGAAACTGATTCCAAATGAGCCTGTGAGCAGTGCACTCTGAAGCTTATTTGTAAATCTTGTCACCACTTTCCTTCAAGGTAAACCTGCTCACTGAAGTATAACAACATATTTTCACATCCATTCAGCTGCAGCTCCGGTTTACTGCACCCGTCTGAAATCAGCATTTTCAATTAAATATATAACCATCATAACTTTTCCTAGCTGACATTCTGCTTGATTCCTCATTGATAATTGCAATGAATTTGAAGGCAGCCTATCTGCTTCACTGAAATTATGAGGAACGTTGCAGAACATCATTGCCAGGACACACAAGACTAGTGGGGATTTAGGGATAGGCTATTTGCAGGGTAGGATTTTAATTCTCAATCCAGTTACAACCTCCTTGCTATAACATTATAAAATAGCCAAAGCCCTGTCAAAGCCCTGTGACTTTTAGTTTTCACCAGATTTAGTGCTAGATCTTTTATGCGGCTATGCCATTGTTACAGTTTTCATAGTGTTATTAAAAATCTGATTACAAGATCACTGCATGTGTTTTAGTTTATATTTACATATGCACAATTAAGCACATTATTTAAAACATATAATGGACATCTTTATAAAATAACACTTAAACACATTAATGTGCAGAGAAAGAACCCTCCCCCAGACACACGGTCGTATGACTCTTCCTGTGAGTTTCAGCAGATTGCCGAATGTCTTTAGGACAGGTAGAATGTGGCAATGGATTAAGGTCTTCACGTTATTCAATATGATATATAGAACGAGAATAAATTATAGTAATTTCACTGAACAAACTGCAATACTGTGTCAAGATTTAATCAGAAGCACCTTTTTTTTCCATTCCAACACATGAGCAGAGTGCCTGGTATTTTCTTCCCCTGAACATTTCTCATCAGTGTAAACAAAGACTGTTGTGTATGCACATATATAAACGTGTCACCTACTTCAGCCAAATGCTTTCTCAGAAGGTCAGTTTGCCAAAATGGCTTGCCTCAAATTTACCAAGTACTGTAAATATTTAAGGTCCACCCATAAACTGAACTTTGTGTCAGCTTCTTTTAAAAAAATGCAGGCATGCTTTCTATCAAATGCAAAATTTAGTCTGCTTAAATTTACAGGTGGGACACGGATTTACTGCTAACTCACCAGTACTAACCAAACGACAGGTGCTTTATACCATTACCTGTTATCTTTCCCTGGATACATCTGAGTATATTCAACTCTGTATTTTTTGGCAAAAAGCATGAAGGCATTCATTGGTCTTTTGCACTTGTTTGGAGAAGTGGCACTCACAGTACTTGCAGTCCCTGAGCTCTGGCTCTTGCCAGCTTTGCTGTACAAAGAACTGGAGGAAAGATGTGACGATGCAGTAGATGTACAGTTTTTAGTACTGCATTCTGATCTCTCGGCATCTTGATTGTTTGATCCTCCACAAGACAGAGACGCACGACGCTGGCGAGCCATGCTGCTTAGCACATAAACTGCAGAGGAATCCATTGGTGTAAAGTCGTAACTAAAGAAAAAGACATATCATACAGTGATCAAGTAATTTTCAAGTAAAATCCCTAAACAGCTGTTCACTCACTCTTCATTTGTACTCTATTTTCTAGTGTAACATCTTCTAGTGTGACATTTTCTTTGTGTGACAATGATTTATGCTTGATGCAGAAGTCAATATGAAAAAAAAATAATCAAACCAATCATCAAAACTCTGGCAGAAGAATTAATAGTTTTTCAATGCAATAGCAGACTACAATTTTGCAAGACCTGCTGTGTAATATCAACTCTCTAGCTGATATCAATTAATTATACACTGTCTTCAAATTCATCCTCTTTTGAAATTCTTTCTGCTTCAGCCATCACCATAATCAAATCTGGTTAGTGAGTGATACGTACTGAAAGGGACAACTGATGTGGGAAGACTAAGCATTGAGTTCACTTGCAAATATAGATTAATTACAAATATGAAATCAGTATATTAAAATAATTTAAATACACTATTGTACAAATAACTCCTCTAGGAAGTTAAGTACATATCATTTTGCAAACAAGCTTTCCACTGAGATCAATTGAAGACCTATGATGTTGCATCCCATCTGATTTAAAGCTGACAAACGTCTGCCCTCTAGTGACAAAAATGTGAGATCCCTCGATATTTCTAGGTATTTCAACAGTTTACACGAGTTGTTTCTATACAATTTAGACCTCCAAATTCTATCAACTCTTGTAATTTTTTGCTGACCAACAACTCCAATTAACCTCTAACCATTACAGAGGAACTTTTAATTCCACAGACTATTTGTTATCATCTCTAGGTGTGTGCAGATCAGCCTGTGAACCACAGGCTATGCTGTCTTTATCATGCTGTATGAGGAAAAGGCACTTGCAGAGGTGTTACGCAATCATCCTCTAAAATAACTAAGTTAGCTCCACATATTAAATATAAAATGTATGTAACTCTAAGGCTTTGCTCACCCACTGCTCTATGTGGCTATAGTTGCATAAATAATGGAAAAAATAAGGGCTTTGAAAAGTTTTGTTCTAAACACAAAGTAGAACTACTAGCAAGGAAACACTCAAGTGGAAGTGCACCCCCATCTGCAAAGGCAGCTCGTTTCTGTGGAAAGGAACCAAAAGCAAAGGTGGAGCCCGAAGGGTTACCTCCAAAATCCCTCAGAACAGCAAAAAGCAACGAAGAAGATACAATGCCAACAACCTTGCAACCAAGTTAACAAGACATGGAGAAAAGACCTCTCTGTTCTATAAACAGTCCAGCACCCTTCGTGTTCCTATTCTCCTTCCCATAACACAGCAACAGGATTTTGTTTCTTAATTCTTCTGTTTTGTTAACCACAACTGTTGCTGCACACTCCTTTCTCAATGAGTTACTCTCTTCTACCCAAAAGAGACAAGGAATTTGAGGTGTCCAGGTAGTTTTCAACTGAACTGAAAGACGAACAAGGAGCCACAGAAGTTGAATTTATTCAGTGAGATGTAAAGATGATTCTAACAGCTCTCTACATATGCAGTTCAGAACAGGAGTTAATAAGAAGTTAAAAATAGCAGACAGCAAATAAGTGAAGACAAGCAACTTGAATGAATCTTAAACCATAGTGGAGCACCTAGCACTTGAACTGCAAACTGCACTTTAAATTCTTTTTTTCCACTGTAAAAAAACCCAACAACAAACCAGTAATTCAACTGGAATAAAAACAGATGCTAAAAAGAGTTAACATCATAGGAGAAGATGAATTCTACAAAAGGCAGAAACTTCAAATTTGTATGGAAAAGACTTAGAATCCTACAACAATTTACGTTGGACAGGACCTCTGAAGGCTAACTAGTTGCTCAAAGCAAGACAAAACTCAAAGTTAATCAAACTTTGAAGTTAGTTGTCTGATCTGTTAGAAAACAACCACAAAAAGCAGAATATACAAAACCAGTATGAACTAATTATGAAAGTTCTGTATTCTGAAGCTGTAGCACGTGCACTTATTACTAAGAAACTACTCAGACAATTCAGATGCAGAGCTGCATACGAAGCACAACAGCTGGCAGAGATACTATTGTGGGAAAATTGTACTAGGTTTTTAAAACATAGCTCACTTTACCTGAAGAAGTTATACAGATAATTCGTATTTACTGCTTTATCTAATCTGACTTAAACTATCTTCAGAAGGGTCTGAAATGTTATTTTACTCCAAGTTATTACTTTGCAGTTTAGCAGAGCATGTTCTTACATAGCTTTCCTAGCATTCAGTCTTCATTTCCCTCCCATTTATCATGTATTACCGAAAGTATTCCTTCTTTGCTCTACATCATGCTCCAAATTCTTGTAGACTTAAGGTGCCTACTCATTAAATACAAGAACCACTGAGGCCACTTCATCCAAAAATTACCTTTTAAATGTATCAAAAACACCTGAATCATCAAAGTTAATGGCATCAGGGTGTCCAGGAGGTAGACACAGATCTCCAAGATGCATTTCACAGCATGGAATGCCATGCTGTACCACAGTCAAGCTTGGATAAAAAGATGACCAACCTGAAGTGGTAAAGAGTTAAATTAGACAAACGGCCAGACAATCTCTCTAGTTGTTAACTGGAGCGATCCTACATCTCTAAATGACATAATTCTATAAAATGCTGATGCAGTTTCTTTCACTCAGAAGAAAAACCAGGAACACTTACTCATGGAATTCTTACTGCAAACAGTTTATTTTTACCTTAAGTAAAACCTCATTATAACAAAAAAAGTAATCAAATCCTGCAAAATTTTACCATTAGAAGTTCCCTGTTTAGCAAATGAGAAAAATCTCCCTTATTTGCAGTCTTCCTTTCACCCCCCAATTCTTCTGTTTTCCTGAGCTCCGTTTATACACTTGATAAAACCTTTCATTAAAAAAAACATAGTATTTCTGTAGCTTTATAGCTTTACAGTTTTTTTTGCTAAAATTCTGAATTTCATTACAAAGAGAGTAAACTGATCTTACAACACTGCTTTTATTAATTTCTTAAGCAACATAGGACACCAATAAAATCTGCAACCACTTTCTAAGAGTATTTTAATATACAACCAAGCATATTTGTAGTATTTCATACCTTTATTTTTAACATAAAAAGGATGATCGAGTCTGCATTCTACTGTAAGCAGGCCATCTTCCACTGTGCCAGGATCAAAAGTTAGCTTCAGCACTGACTCACCAAAGGAAATGCTTTCTTCATGAGAAATCAACTTCAAACCATCAGAACCATATCCCTGTAAGCACACAACACAGGTCACATTTTTCCCCCAAGAAAAGCATATACTTGCGTATACTATAGGTGTACAGTCATCATCTTATACTAAAAAATACCAACATTCTAAGAGCTCTTAACAATATAACATATTATAAAGACAATATAACAGTCAAAACACACCTAAATTAATTCAGTTCAGTTGTTTTATAACAAGATACTCAAATAGAGTCGTGATCAGCTCTAGACAAATTTATTATAAGCCTGTCTTCCTGTGACAGTAACTAAAGGCACAGGGATAACATAAGAAACTAAACACCTGCTACAGGTATTGAAAAGGATTTATAGGAACTAAGTTACCTTGTAAGGACTCACTGCCAGATCTTCCTCTTTTCCACAGCTTTGAGATCTTGCAAAATCTTCAACATCCTGCCATTCTTTATTGCGTCCTTTATGAAAGCACAAACGAGAGCCTAACAATTTTTCAAGGAAAAAAAAAGATAAAAAGATTAGTGTTATGTAAAAAAAAGTCTGTGTTAGTGAAAAAAAAAAGACAAGACAAAACACTTATTCGATGTTACTTTACCTTTTAGAAAACAATGCCAAACAGTTGAGGGCCAGGAGTGGCACCATCCTAAATCATCATCATCTGAAAGTGATGACATACAGAAAATGCCAGATTCTGATTCACTATTCGCCTGTAAAAAATGCAAAATGGTGTTGATATTTTACTGCAGAAGACTTCAGGGTTGGTCTTCTGTCTCTTTAGACACATTCTCTAATTTGCTTGTGTGTCATTTTGCTTTAAATACTAATAGGAATGTAACATGAAGACAGATTCAAGGAATGCAGAGTATTTTCAACTCCTTCTTCTCTTGCAATGTGCTTTCCTGAAATCTTTTGTGTTTCACCCTTTGAGATTTATTTCACATCCATAGATTATCTTATGATTAGGTACAAGCATTTTACAAGCTTGTAAATCCATTCAAAGCACACATTACACTACGGTCAAATCACTGGAAAGCTGAAGGGTCAAGCTGGTTCTAGATAAACCAATGGAAAAAACTTGACGTCTTTAACAGGCAAGTTTCAGACACAAGCTAACATACAGCAAAGGGAGAAGCAGGACTGACAGTTTATGTGCATCTAAAAGAAGATGGATATATATTTCCTTTTTGAGACAGCAAACAAGTTCATATGATTTTTTAAAGATTCCTAAAGAATAAACTCGAGGAGAAGCTGAGCTTTCTTAGCATGTGACCATTACACAAAAATGTGGGTTCTATGATGTAGCAGTACAAGCCTATTGTTTGGTAAAAAGTAACAGCACATCTAGTTTAAATACGGATAGTGTTGGAACTACATAGATTTTTTTTTTAACTAGTTCCTCTTTTCAAATAGCTTAACCCTTTACTCACATACCTTTACTTGTTTTAGAAGTGTTTCAGAACAACTCACCCTTTCGTGTCTAACTGGTGTTTCATCCAAGTCATTCTTGGAGAAGTTAGGATCATTCTTCAAGGATCCTGGTGGAGGACGTGCATAGGAATGTAAACTTTTGCTTGTAGCTATTATGTGAACAGGAGATGATCTAGAATAGAAAAATGTATTTTAAAATATCTCAGATTAAGATAACACAAGACTTAGCTGTCATTACTCTAAAATGCTTTTATTTAAAAGGTGTTTCTGTTTGCATGAGCTGAATAACAATACCCACACACCAAGAGTCACATGGGATGATTAAAGGGTGCAAGCTCAGGCGAAGGGAGCATTTAGCATAACTCCTGCACAACTTCTACACGCCACCCAAACGATCACACTGTGCCCACAATAGCACCTCCCTGTCACAATGCTGAAGTTTTTACAAACACTGTGAAGTCAATGCCCCATTCTTAAAGTACACAGAGACATCTGTTCACTGGCAACAGTGTGGCATTTAGTTTTCTTACTACAAACCCAGGACCAAAGCAATACAACAAAAGGTGAAGTTCAGAAATATCTAACATCCCACACTGCTTCTCACAGCCTTATGGAATTTACAGATCACAAAACTGAAACACTAGCAATAAAAAATACATTGTGATAGATTTCCAATTAGTTTTTTTTTTTAAATCTAAAGTCAGTACACTAGTAAGTATTAAGAATATAACAAATTCATCTTAAGTTTTCATCTGCTACTTCATATGGAGTAAATGCCCAGAATTTCTGAGTTTTCTGTAGTCAGACAACGTCCTTACACCATCCAACCTTATTTGTGGCTGGCAATTAAGCAGTTTTTGCAACAGGCTCTCAAACAAGTCCTGTGCAATTTTGCAGAGAAGAGTAAAGTTATTATGCAGAAAGATCAAAAACAGGACTCCAGTTCAAAGTCAGAGGGTGTGAATAGTGAACAAAAGGTTTCTGGAGACACAATATTACAAACCCTGAAGTCCAAAACTGAAATGAATGTCAGTACCTGTTATAAAAAGAGCACTGCATCAAAGGGCTCTGAGGACTTGTGGCTATATTTGCCAATTCTGTCAACCAGTTCACCCCATTCTCACAAGAATAAGCACTTTCTGAATTGCTGTTTGAGGTATGTTGGTTCCACGAAGGCCTTGAACATTCCTGATGTGAGACATCAGCACCAAGCTGAAAAAGCGCAGGTGGGGCAGAATCCGTCTGCACAGCCTGTAGTTCAGGAAGATCATCTACAAACAAATGCATACATTATCATAATTACCCCCACTAATAAATTCTAATTGGCATCAAATCTTGCAAATAAAAACCAAAAAGAAAACACAATGAAGTAACTGATTTTATTTTCTCATATCACAACTACCAACACTTCACAAACCCTACTCATAATACTGACAAGCAATTTAAGGAAAACATTTAAGTAACTACATAAAAATGTAGTTCTGGGTTTAAAGTTTTTACTAGACTGACTAGTTTACACAGTAAGTGTAAATTAGCGTGAAGTTTCTGCAGACTTTACTGCAGAATTATGCAAAAGTATCAATATCCTTCATTAAAAAAACAAAACAAAATGCAACTAAATTAATCTGTCCCAGCAGGTGTGACACTAAAAATTCTCAACATCAGGAGCTGTACAAGGTAAAGGTTTTCCATGTTTCCACCACAGAACTGGAATTAAATAACTCAGGACTCATGAAAGCTGGGTATACAGCCTGGTAGGGGTGAACTCCTATCAATAATCCACACAGTCCACATGTTCTATAAAATAGCAGAAGGGAGTCCAGGTTGTTAACAAAAGTCTATTAAATTCTCTTGCATAACTAAGTATTGTTAATCACTCCATGACTTCAATTAAATGTATTGATTACATCAATACTTTCTCAGGTACATGCTATTTTTCTCCAATACGTAAGAACTGAAGTTAAATGTTCCTTTAGCCCAGAATCTCTATCTGCAGCTTATATAAGATAGCACAATTTCCCTTTAGGAGGAGCTCTTGAGCTTTGTTTGCTATTCTCATGCTAAAAAAAATCTCAGGAAGAGAAATTTGTAGCTCTGAGTTCAAGAACACATTTAAGTCAACAGGCCAGTGTGTCAGAAATGGAAATCGGTTAAAGGGAAAAGTGACTGCACAACGAGACCTTCAGATGTCACAATCCACTATCGTATTCCCTGCCCTACTTACAGTAAAAATCAGTATCCAGTAATTTCTCTACAGGAAAACTACTACAAACTTCAGAATTTGGCTTCTTCTGAAAAATTCATGTTATTTACCAAGTTCCATGTGTTCATCACAGGATGCATATCCAGGAGAAGAAGGCAGGTTTTCATTACACTTCAGCAACTCCAGTGACTCATTCATCCCTGAAGGTCTCTTGTCCACTACCAGAAGGAGTTTCTGAACTGCATTAGGCATTTGATTTGTCTTCACTTCCCACACCATGTTAGGATGCTCCAAAGTATCTGACTTTAAAGAGACAGAGGTTAAAAATTTATATATGTATGAACTGTTTTAAGCTGCATCTAACAGGCTAGTTCACTACCAAAATCCTAATTCTTCCATAATCTGCAGAGAGCAGAGCCAACTCTGAAGTCAGATGAGATTGCATGAGGCCCTGGACACTTTTGTTTCGAGTATCTTGAAAGATGGAGATTCCCGACACTTCTCAGGAACCTGTCTCAGTGCCAAGCTTTCTGTAAAGAAGTTGTCCCTTAAGGAGTTTGAACCTCCGTTGCCACAGCCTGTGCCCACTGCCTCCGAACAGCCTGGGGTCATCTCCTTAGCAACCACTCAAGCCAGGGTAAGGAGCACCTGGGATACATGGTACCCCAAGCCATGCATCACACAAGAAGGCCATCAGGTGGATAACTCAGACAAGATTTGCCTTGGTCAATCCATCCTGCCTATTCCCAGTCACTTTATTGCCTTAGAAGAATCAAGACAGGGCTGTCAGGAGGATCTACTCCACAATCTTCCTCAAAGCTACGATTAGGCTGACAAACCTGCAGTTTCCCTACAACCTCTTCCTTGAAGCCAGGTGTGACATTTTACTTTTTCCAGTTACTGGGAGTCCTCCTGCCACCAAATCCACCGCCTTTTGGAGACCATCCTCACAATGACACTGGCCAGTGCTCCCCAACGCATCCCCTCCAGTCTCATGGACTTGTGTGTGGCTCGTTCACAGAACTGTCTTGCCCTTAACTCACTGTCCCTCTACCATAGACAAAGCAGCACCTCACTCCATCAGGTGTGTGCTGCTAGGCCTAGGAACTCAAGGAACGCAAGGAACCAGGTACAGGCCTTGCAAATAGAGACCAAAGCAAAAAAGATGATGTCTTCAGCCTTTTGATATTAGGTCTTCCATGCCATTTAGGATCGGGCCCATGTTTTCCTTAGCCACCCTTTCACCACTGGTGTATCAGTAGAAGCCTTTTTCACTGCCCTTTAAATCCAACTCTAAGTATAGTTTCAAATACATTTTACTGCTGACATCCTTAACTGTGTTGTAACTGGAAGAAAAAGGAAGACTCTACTAGCAGATTTCACTGCAGTTTCATTTCTCCAAACCCCCGTACTGTAACATTTACACCAAAAGAAATTTCAAGTAATCTTCAGCAGTCAAAGTAGCGTGTAATTATTCTACACAACCACTGCCTCGTTAGGCAGTCTTTAGTAATTTGGTTATCTACTGGGTCTTTTCCAGATGATGATGAATTAAAGCTACCTTAACATGATTACCTTGTACTTTAATGATGTGTCACTGGAAAAGTAATCCTGAGCCCCCACAAAAGACCAGAAAACAAAGCTTACTAAGAAAGAAAACCTGAAAACTCTACATGTGTATATCCACAAAGTAAGCCATTGAGCACCACAGAAATAAAACCAGCTAAAACCAGTGTATTCTCATATGAAACACTAAGCCTGTCATCCTAGGAGTTCCCTTAGTGTAATACATAAAAATGCATCTGATAATAATTATGAAAAAAGCAGCTTTCTTTTAACAAACAGTTAAAGGGTATTGTGCGCAGTCAACACTAACAACAGTCCATGTCTTTACTCATCCTATGAATTTTTTTCATTCATTTTGGAGATTGTCCTGTACACAATATAGTTCAAACATAGCTCTTTCAATCACATACTGGCCCTATCAGATAAGGCCTGATCTAATCAGTAAATTTTTTGTTCCTGGAAAATTCTTTACCTTTCTCATCTCCTGATCTTTCAAAGAGATGCAAAACTTGCATAAACTTGCATTCCAAACATAATAAAAGTTGCCTGATTCTACTCAACTGGCTCTAGTACAAAAGCCACAATAGCGTAACTCTGATTTTAAGGAGGTGGAAAGTAAGAGAAATGAGCTATCAACTCTAACAAGTATCTTTAATGCAAATTATTCCTCTACCGCCAATAAGGGACAGTAAAATTACAGAACAGCACAGGTGCAGAAAGCTCAGTCATTTCTCAACAGAAGAACTAGACCTCAGTAGTACAGGTCAGGACCTTGATGATTATCTCCAAGTAATCAACTCTGAAAAGCCACTCCTTGTTTTTCTGGCTCATCAACGTCCTTTCTTCCACCCCCACTCCCCCTTCTGCTTGTTTTTCCTTCTATTTTTTCCCCCCCTCTTCCTTTCTCATTTTCCTGCCAAAAGAAACAAACTAACTTATTTCCCGAAAGTTACCTTCTCCTTCTTTCCTGCCAGCTGCCAAGACTTGAAAGTACCTGTCCTGGTACCCTAACACACTGAAGGTCAGAGATAAGATACAGGTAAAACATGCTAACCTGACAGGAAAGATACCCGTCTGGAGAAATGAATTGTTTTTCCAACTCTCAAGAATTTCTCTAAACCAAAGCCACTCATGTACAAAAGCCAACAAATCTAACTAATTAATTAAACCAAAAAAAAAGTGTCTACTTTCAATTTTTCTGTTCAACTTGCCTCCTTTGGCCACCACGTATTTCTCTTGTCCTCAGCCTTCCAATGTTTTGGAACATAAAGGGAATGGTCATTAATTAGCTTGCAAAGANTTCACATTCAAAGCTTGTGACAGCTGTTTTCCAGAAGTATGCTTCACAGGGCTATCATTGCTGCCATTTTATTTAGAGCCTAAATGAACTTATTTATGGATTCGTGCCTTAAAGTAAGACAACAAACAGCGATATTAACAGAAAGCTCATTGATTAAAATGTGTCTGGTTTTGAAGGATACAAATAAGTTTGGGACAAAAATAAACGCACTCATGTAAAAGACTGCGGCTGAGAAGGGGCTCAGCGGGAACCGGGGAAGAATCCATCCAAACCGCAGCGTGCAGGAATGCTTGGGTGGAAGTGCTTCCCCTGTTTTTCCTTGTGGTATTTGCCTTTCTTCTTCCAACCTACCACTGGAGTCTCAGGCGAGGTCTGCGCCTGCAGCAACTCACTGGATGGAGGTGAGTTAACACGGGAACAGCTTCTCCAAGCCAAACACAACCCACTGGCAAGACTGGAACCACAGCAGGGACTTTTTATTGGCACAGCTGCTTCCACCAGGGATTCTCGCTCCACATCCCCGTCTCGCACAGCCGCGCCAGCAAAGGCGCAGCCTCAGAGGAACAACAACGCCACATGATTCATAATGTTTGTGCAAAGAAGGCGCTTGCTGAGGCCGAACCGTGCCTTCCCCCCCCCCCCAACTCCCCCGTACGGGGGAGTTGGGGGGG
>WAAB01003711.1:149153-250917 GCA_013389865.1 Piaya cayana
CCCCCCCAACTCCCCCGTACGGGGGAGTTGGGGGGGGGGAAGGCACGGTTCGGCCTCAGCAAGCGCTACTGCCCTCCCCGCACCACGTAAACACCTCGTCGCAGAACAAACATCACGCCTTTGATTACATAAGACCTTTACAAGCCAGAGCCCCTAGGTGCTGGAGCAGCGTGTGACCCCCGCGGGGACAGAGAAGAGGGGACATGGGGGAATGGGGGGGGAACCACTCCATTTACCAAACCCCATTCACGTGACAACCACCCCCCACCCAGGCCTCTGCCCTTGTTTATAAGCCACCGCCGGCACCGCGCATGCGCGCAAGGCTCCATTCATTCACAACTGCGTAACAGCCGCCCGCGGGGGAGGGGGGGTACCCTCTCCCCTCCCCCCCCCCCCCTCGCCTTAGTCCCACCGCCCCTCACGGCAACGGCCCCGGGGGAGGGGGGGGCGGCGAGACACGGTCCCGCACACACAGGCGCAGCAGCGCCCGGTCCCGGGTCTCAGGCCCCGAAAGCGCCCGGTAAACAACGCCCCGGCTCCCAAAGCCGCCCCAAACCAGCGCCCCCTCATCTCGGGCCGCCACCCCTCCACTCCGGCCCCAGCCCGGGCCTCGCAGCCGCCCCGAAGTAGCAGCTCCAAACTTTGTAGCACTTACCGAACCCGTCGCCATTACCAAACTCGGCGCAGCACCCCCTCCTCCCCGCTACCTCCCCCAGCGTGAGGGAGCCCCGCCCGCACCGGCCGGCGCTCGAGCTCCGATTGGTGGCAGGCGACGCCGCTCGAGGCGCGGTCGCTTCGATTGGCTGATAGGCCCGCCAATCATGGCCGCGCCCGGGGGGCGGGCGTGTTTTTGCTTGTCCTGCGCCTCCCATTGGACCGCGCCGCACGCCGAGCGGCGCTCTGATTGGCCGGCGCTCGCTGCTGGGTGTTCTGGGAGTTGTAGTCTTTTCCGCCTACTAGCCCCTGCCGTCTCTGCCGCGCGTGAACGACAGCTCCCAGGATGCCCAGCGCGGCGCCCGGACGATAGTAAACAAGAGGCGCTGGGACACGTGTACGAGCGGTGTTGGGCGCACCTGGAGGGGCTCCTGGTCCCCTGACTATCCCCGCGGGGCCCCAGGGATTGTCGGGGGAGCGGCGGGAGCCCTACGCCACGCAGTGATGGAGCGTTTCCCCGAATAAAAAGGCTGCGGGGGCGTGAGGCGGTTGCCAAAGGTCAGGGGGATGAGTCAGCAGCCGCCCTCGTTGCCTCTGCCCTGATTTTCCTTCCCTTTTGGTTGACAGCGACTGAACATGAGCCAGCAGTGTGCCCAGGTGGCCAAGACGGCCTGTATCAGAAACAGTGTGACCAGCAGGTCCAGGGAGGTTATTCTCCCTCTGTAGTCAGCACTGGTGAGACCACTCCTTGAATCCTGTGTTCAGTTTTGGGCCCCTCACCACAAGAAGGATGTTGAGGCTCTGGAGAGAGTCCAGAGAAGAGCGACAAAGCTGGTGAAGGGGCTGGAGAACAGGCCTTATGAGGAGTGGCTGAGAGAGCTGGGGTTGTTTAGCCTGGAGAAGAGGAGGCTGAGGGGAGACCTCATTGCTCTCTATGACTACCTGAAAGGAGGTTGCAGAGAGGAGGGAGCTGTCCTCCCAAGTCACTGGACAGGACAAGAGGAAATGGCCTCAAGCTCTGCCAGCGTTGGTTCAGGCTGGATGTCAGGGAAAAAATTTCATGGAAAGGGTGATTGGGCACTGGAAGAGACTGCCCAGGGAGGTGGTTGATTCACCTTCCCTGGAGGTGTTTAAGGCGCAGGTGGTTGAGGTGCTGAGGGGCTTTCCTTAGTGTTTGATAGGAATGGTTGGACTCGATCCAGTGGGTCCTTAACCTAGTGATTCTATGATTCTGTGATTAACAACATGGTAGTGGTGGCTGAAGTCCCAAATGTGAGAAAAATCCTGTTTTGTTTTCAAGTCTGTGCAGGTTTTCCTGTCTGCTGGGGTCTCCCAGGCTTTCCCGTGTACTTAGTGCCAAAATAACAACCTGGTGCAGTTAGCGTCACTCCTACATTACTGACAGAGAAATGAGCCAACCGGTACTACAAGATTTGCCCACTTGGTAAGTCTGGGGCCTTGCGGAGACAAGAACGGGCTCCTGATGTCCCCAAGCCATATGTTCACATATGAAATCTATGACAGTGCGTGATGTGATGCAAGACAAATGCATGCACAATTCAGAAATAATAGTGCTTTAGAAATGCATGGAGAGTTTCCAGATTTTGCAACTGTTGAGATTTTTCCAACTAAGTATTTATTCCTTACCCTGTTTTAAACATCATCTCAATCACGTGAATGTGTCCTAAATCTTGTATTGGAGCTTTTCTTGGAATTTGTATCTACAACATTCTCACTTCCTGGCACGGTAATACAGTGTACGAGAAAATTGGCAAAAAAAAAAAATTGACTATTGCAATTTAAACAGAAGTGGTTGATTTTAGAGCCTGATTTTGCACCGTGCTGTTTGTGGCCACTAGAGGGGATGCTTGTTTTATCGTTTCTACAGGTCTACAAGGGTAGTGCAGCTGAACAGGAAACAAAATAAATCACACTCCCTGAAACTGTACTTGGTATCAGAACACACTCGATGTGCAGATGTCATTGACACATCAGTTTATGTTATGGCTTCCCCAAAAAGTAATAGTCTGCCTTGTTAGTAAATTCATGACCATCTGTAGGAATGGTTTGAAGAGACTTTCAAAACCATGCAGATTATTACTTTTATACATATACATGCAAGTTTAGCTTTAAAAATAAATAGAAGAAAAAACACGCCATGGAATTTAACTAGAAGTCTTCTGTGCTTAATCACATAGTAAACCAACCCTCTGCAGATCATATTCCTTGTTTGAAAACACAGGAGTTATTTGAACAAATGCCTTCAGGAGAAAACCTGAAAATTAAGATTAAGATTCAATGGTTAAGTGACTAGACAGCTTATTATAATAGCAACCATCTACTCCTACAACCTACAAGCCCAGATTGTATTTAGAATTCAGGCTTTTCCTAAATAACTAATACATCTTCATATAAGAAAACTTTCATGGCATCCTCTCTGAAATACATTTATTGATAAATTGAAAACTGGTAAACCAGGAATCATGTTACACCACTTCACAATAAAATTCATTTTAAAGCTGTGTTCCTGCCTCTCCTCCCCCTTTCTCTTTTGATCTCCCTTATTCATATAAGCAGCCCTTAGGCTCTTTGGAGAGAGACCCAGGCTTCTTGAGTTTTAATGAATGTTACTGCAGACCCTGCATTTCCAGATCTAGGCTTGGCAGAAGACCTGGGAATGCAGATGTCTCAATCCTGCAGATGGGGTGCTCTGCTTGTGTGCAGCCACTTGCAAGGTAAAACAGTTTACTCTTCTGAAAACTCTGTCTGCTGCAGTGTAGAAGGCGGAGAGCACAGAGGCTGGATCAAGCAGCAACAGAAGATAAGAAATCCTGTCTCAAGCGTTTTCAGATTCTTCAGAAGAATGTTGGCCCCAAGGTTTGTACCTTGCTATTGACCACATTTCCACCCAACTATATCCTTTTTCTACCCAAAACTAAAAGCTTTTGTTTTCCCAAGCTAAGTGTTGAATCCATTTGCTGTGAAGGTTCACAATTCCTAAACCACCTCAAGCACGAGTGTTAGGTGTGAAGCGTAGTCCAGTGAGATCCACTGGCCCAGGTTCCAGATACAGGTCTAGACAAAAGCATACTACTACTGAATTAGACCCTTGACATCACATTTACCATCTAAGATATACTCAGAAAGCATAAAATATGAATCCTACCTAGGACTGAGAAGAAAATTTTGTAAAGATGAGTGTCTGAATTGTTTTGAGATTCTACAGACACCTAACAGCATTCTTATTTTTAAATCTACATCTTCTCATTTGCATATGATAAATTAACATTTACTCAGGGAGGAAGTAAGAGAAAATGGACAGGTAAGAGAAATGTAATGGACAGTAAAATGACAGGTAATCCATACAGTAGAGGGCAGCAGGACACATAAAACTGCATCAAAGTTTACTAATCCCCTTGGTCAAGTCAAATATGTATCTTTTAAATTTCACAATTAAGATTATGCCAATGCCATGCTCCTTGCTCTGTATGCCTAGTCTCTAATTAAAGCATTACCCCCTTGACACACCCTACCTCAGCTTACTCCATGCCCCAAATGAATGGGTACTCAGAGAATGAATCAATGCTGTGTAACACAGTGTTGGTAGCTTTGCTGATTCAGTTGCTTCTGCTGTTGTAAGAAAGGTAAAAAATAAAGTGTAGGGTTGGGAAGTGTTTCTTTTCAGTTCTTCTCACATTACAGATGGCTACCAAGGAGCACAAAATAAGCAAGAGAGTACACCAACAGAAAAGAAAGATTCAGATCAATTTGCATCCTAGCTATTTACCTCTTAAAATTGCCAGCCACAAAGTTAAGAAACCACAAGGTAAATATAAAAATGTGTAATACTAATTGTCAAAGTTATATTAGTAAAATATATGTTGGGTTTATGTCTTTCAGTCTGTATTGTCCAAAGCCCATGCCCTGTCCTGCCCTTAGGACACAGCTCCCACTCCTGACTCTCTGAAATACAGCATCTCATTATTTTAATTCTGTTACAGAAGCGTTCACATCCATGTGTAGACATCCACCCTCAGTAATTTACCTCCTAAATACTCCCCAGACATCAAAGCAACCTTGTTCACCAGAGCTTCCACTTCCACCCAATGCAGCAGCCTCTGTTCTGCAGCTATTTTGCTAGACCTTCTCACATCAGTTTTATTGTTTCACAGTGACTTCCGTATGTCCTAAAGCTGCGTGTACTCATTCCCTCTTCTAGCTAGCTGCAATGGTGGTTGGCCCCCTCTGCTTTCTAATGACAAATCTATCCCAACTCAAAACCTTCAAAAAAACAAGTCAAGAAGAGACTACAGGCAACCTGTAGGTTGCCACCATGCTGGCTGGTAAATTAAAATTCCAGGAAGTGTTCCTGGGCACTGGAATAAAATCATCCATACTGTTTGGGGGTTTTTTTTGCTAATAGCAAATGATTTTCGGATGTGGCTTGGGAGCTACCATAGACCAAGGACTACAAGAGAGCTGGGGAGGGTCTCTTTTATAGGGAGTGCAGGGATAGGTTGAGGGGTAATGGTTTAAGTTGAAAGAGCAGAGATTTAGATTAGCTAATAAGAAGAAATGTTTTACTGTGAGGTGAGGCACTGGCCCAGGTTGCCCAGAGAAGTTGTGGATGCCCCATGCCTGGAGGTGTTCAAGGCCAGGCTGAACAAGGCTTTGAGCAACCTGATCCAGAGGAATGTGTCCCTGCCCATGACAGGGGGGCTGGAACTAGGTGATCTTTAAGGTCCCTTCTAACCAAATCATTCCATGATTCTACAACTCTATGATGACTATTCTCAGTTGGCCATCTGCATATAGCCACCCCATATGGAAAGATACTGGAGAACAGCATAAATGTTGGTTATTCAATACCTCTGCTCTAGCAAACAGTCTCAGGCACACAAAATTTTCTATGATGGATACAACCATACAGATGCAGCCAGAACATAAAGGTGTAGTGGAGCTAAGGTTGCTTAAGATAGACACACCTCCTGACTCCACAAGGACAAAGCAACAAAGAGAAGAAGAAGATATAGCTTGGTGATATGCTGGATGGGTTTTCCCAAATCAGATATTTATCAGAACTGAGTTTCCAGCATCTTCAGAAATGTGGGGGAGTAGGTCTCAGAGCCTTGTTCGCCATGATGCTATTTTTAGGCTGCCCTAATTTAATTTACGTCAGTAAGAAAAAGTTGAGTCAGCTCATACTGGCACAATGGCCTCATATAACCTATTCTAAGAGTTTTTCACGTGGTTTTACTGGACAGTTTCTTTTACATAAACAGTATTTATCTCCCATACATACATATACCTCTACCAGTTCTAAGGAAGAAACAACCCTACCCACAGGTATTCAGACAGACATCACAACACCATTACTGCACTCCAGCTCAGCTAGATTTTTCATCACAGCAGGGACAGGGACGAGACAAAGGGGGTAAGGAACAGAGAGTCACTGCCCAGACCTCTGTGTCTGTCACATGTTGGGGAACCAACATGATGAACATCATGAGTGGGTAAATTTGAAAATCTGTGAGAGACTTCAAAGGAGAGCTTGCCAATCTGTTTAACCCTTTACCCAACAGTATCACAAGGGTGAAAAAAAAATTTATAAATCTCATCCATCCAGCTAGCCAGAGTCCTCCAACCTGACAGTATTGCAAAGGTGCAAATATATATTGACTAGCCTGTCAGAGTAATTAATATAGCAATTTCGCAAGCATATATAATATCCAGCTTGCTAAATACACAATAAGTAACATAGCAATGACACAAGGGTAATTAATAATTACCCAGCTTGCTTTGTTCTGAATCACTTTAAATTCAACAGCATCTCAAAGGCAAAAAAGTTAGCCTAGCTTGTTGAATTAAATTCCCCTTTACATCCCCCTAAGTTATGGGAGACTGCAGACTTGTACAAACAACTCCGTTTTATTAAGAATAAAAGCTCATGGCTTAATAAGGTTCAATAGTAGCTGCTAAGATGGTACTGTTTGCAAAAACACATTGAAGAACGCTATTTATGACTTGACACCTGAACATGCACAAGCATGCAACAAGCAATAATATAAGTGGAACAATAACAATCAGATGCAAGTAAAGATAACACGTAGATAGCCTTAGAGAACGGAGATAGATACTAATAATTAGCTTGATGTTAAGATGTATATTTGGCATGGATAACACAAGTGCTTACCCCAATGGAATCCAGGGTGGGGTAGAAGGGGAGTTGGGATCCAGCCTGTTGGCTGATCCCATAAGTTTTGGTCACATTTTCCCCTTCTGGCATCCACTTACCCCAATGAAGTTGGATGGGGGGAGATGGGATTCAGCCCGCCAGCTGATCCCTAGAACTTCAGTGACATTTTTCTTTTCTTTGTGCACGCCCACCCCCAAAACTTTTCTTTTGTCTACACTTTTTAAAGTAAGCTTGAGTGAATGTGGTCACAGTATCAGGTGCTGATTGATGGAGAAAGAATTCTTGCTTTGTGTGCCAAAATGTAACTGTGCAAGCCCAGTGGCCATGGGAGTGGTGTGCACCGAGGTGGGAAGGAGGTGGGTAGCTCTAGGTGTGGAGGTATGTTTTAGTATTATAACATTATTACAGTGATGAGCATGGGTCATCTGTAGGCTGAATCGTCAGAGCAGCAGCTGCATCCATCTTCTTAGAAAATAATTAGACTCTTGTCCTTGGCAGGTCCTTGCCAGTCGCAGGAGTTGACTATGCCTACTTCTAGATGTCTCGTTCTCCACTTACTGATACTGATGTGCCCTTGGTGCATTCCTTGGAGAGGGGGAAGCGGCAGGGAAGACAGCTGGGGAAGCACTCAAGCCCATTTCTCCCCACACTAAGCCCTGTTTCCATACTTAGCTTTTATTCCCATATTCAGCCTTATTTCCCACAGTGTCCCAGCATGGAGCCAGCCAGCCACTCCACTTGCCTTATGTACCACTGCCACTGGCTCTCCACCTCACTGACAGAATAAAGATAATTTAGAGTGAAAGAAAGAAATGGGATGAAGGAATATTAAAATGTAATCTTGGTAGGATATTAAAAGCCTGAAGAAAACTATCCAGCTATCCTTTGGTCCATGAAGAGAGGGTGTCCAGCCTGTTAAACATCTCTGAGCCAAAAAGTAGATTAAGAACTTGGGAACAATCCTGGTATACATCCAAAGGTAATTCATCTCTCAGAATTACCTGAAAATGATCTTGAATTTTCTAAGACAGTCAACAGCACAGATCTTTACATATTCAGCATGCCTCCCATAGAAAACTACAGTAATACTAATTTGAAGACTACAGACACAGGAATGTATCTTAGAAACTTAAAAAAAACCCCAAACCCAAACCATTACACACCCATAGCCATCCCATGTATGAATGGATAAAAAGAGCTCTGAACTAGCATAAAGACTTTCGCAAGAGCATGTAATAACGTCCATGCTGTAGAAAACTGACTTTCAGCCAAGCACTTTGTTCAGCACAAGCTATCATCTGCAGCAAGCATCTTAAAAAAAGAGGACTAGGTATCTGATGTGCCAGGTCTGTGAAGGATGACCAGCAGATATTGATTTTGCACATCTGGTAACTCTTGATATTGAAAAATAATATTTGGCATGGAAAGTGTGTATAAACTACAAAATGACACAAAGCATGATGTAACTGATCTCAAACTTGCCTTACAGAAAGCTTAAAGCACCAGACATTTCAAACAAAAACAGAACAAACCCACCAAATCCAAACCCACCATTCCAGCAAGGAACAGAATCATCATTACTAAATACAGAATGCAAAATGAGGAAAGAAGATGTGAGTGACAGTGGTTTTGGCTGTAGATGGTTTCATAATGCTCTTCACTGCTTTGCCCCAGAACTCCCACAAATCAGTCACTTCTGTACCTCAACCAGGAGATCCAGAAGGGAATTATTTCAGAAGGGTTTCTTCCAGATGAATTTGAATAAAATGTCATGAAGATCAAACAGATGACATTTAAAAAGTGACAAGGACCAAGGAAGCCTACTCTCCTCCAGGCTTGTGTCTTGTGATTGACTGAGGGCTGTGGTTGACTTTTTTTCCCATGGTTGAAGCATTTGTAAACATTTGCTGCCATGTGGATTCTCTTTTGCTTAGTAATGTGAGCTCAGGAATGCCCTTCTTGTACAGGATTTCTCTCAGGCTTTTCTCTCCTCACCCAGCGGGATATACTTTCAAACTCATTGGAGCATTTATTTATTCTTTTTTCCTATTTATGACTTTGCCATCTGTCAGATTCAATTAAATCATCTGCAGAGTTATAAATCTCTGGTGAGGTTGGGGAGAGAGGAGAGAAACTAACATGTACGTGCCAAGTAATTGCCAAAGTCCTGTTCCTCTAGTGACCTTCCTACAAAGATGGATGATGAAAATCTTAAATAACAGAAGCATCAGGTAATCTATGTATGAACACGAACATTCTTATAAGGTAAGCCTGACATAGTGTTGTTTAAAGTTATTAGAACTACTTAACTTGTTTTGAAAGGTGATTAAAAATCAGTGACTTGGTATGATTTCCTTTCTACGATGAACACTTGCCACATTTATGACATGAAGATGGGCATGTTGAAAGTGTACGTATGACTAGATTCAGGGGAAATCCCAAGTGCTAAATAATGAAGGATATAATGATTTGGATAAAACTTTCAAAGTGATAATTTATTACTGTTGGTTACCTCCCCATAACTCACCAACAAAGAAAATTCCAAAAATCCAGTCCCTAAGAGCAACACAATAAAGCTGCTGAAATATGAAGCTATACTTTGGGACTCAGAAAATTCAAAGACTCTCATTATCTTTTCTTTTTCCCAGCTAAAAAAATTACAAGCAAACCATCAAAAGTAGCTATGACAGTTACCACACCAGCATGTTGTCTATTCTGAGTAGACAGATGATCCTCATACCATCATTTATGAAAATCACATGAAAGTCTTAAGAATTATGACTGTTTTAATAAATTAATATAAATAGGTCATTTGTGACTATATGGTAATGGAATTAAAACATGACAATATCAATAAACTCAGATTTTTATATATAAAAGTGTTGTTTATTTTAAGGAAACTTTAAATATAACCAACAATATTGAAAATATCATGACTGGCATTTATGGCCTTGATTGTAGTTTGCTGCCATACAAGTAATTTCTAGCATTTTTGTTAATTACATCAAGCTAGTGCAAAATATAGGTAGCTTTCAGAGATTAAGCATACAGAATGACAAGAGTGTAGATTTTGGTTACCTGATATTTCCTTCTAGTATAACAGGCTTCTCTTTTTTTCCCATAAATCAAAAGTACAAAGGCAAGTTATCATATGTGCAATTATTCATACCAGGTTTCTAGGTAAAAAAAAAGACATTTGTAAATTTTTCTGGGATTGCATTTTGTTAGGAATCTGATTTATAATTTATACCATACTATATGATATAAATTATATATTGTTATAATATTATATAATCATAATTTCATTTACAGGTATGATTATATAAGTTGTCAGAACATATCACTAACTATAGGATAATAATTACATCAACATACATAAATGTCTGGCATTAGAAAAGTCATTATCGAAGAAGGAAAGATGTTATAATTCAGGTGTTTGAAACAGGGCACAAGCAGCCTTTCCTTGTAGTATCAAACAGTATCTGACAGTTCTTGTAGTCTCATTGTGGCAGAACTACTGCCAATTGCCATTATGTGCACTAGCTTTCCATATAAATCAACAGATAGGCCAGTAAGCAGTACTAAAGTTGGGCTGTGTCTGAAATTTCCAGTCACAGACCCTGGTAAAGCAATGATCCTTGTGCTCCCAATTAAGATGATATTCTCTCTTCTCAGTCTCAGGAGGTATCCCATGCTATTACGGCTAAAGAGATATTATTTTATGATGACCTACAGGTTTCTGAAAGCAGGACAAGTTAGCTCCAACAATGACATACTTTCCAAACTTGTGCAAAGCTTTTGAAGTATTGATCTGTCAAATTAAAAATATTTCTGTACTTCCTGATAAGGATTTTTCAAGTACAAGCTTAGTTTAGCATGGCTTTTGATATCAATCACTTCAGTAATTGAATCTGGTTTTTGATAGCTAGGATTAGACTGCAAGAAGAGAGATATAGAGATCATTTCACTTGAAATAGGTAAGACGTTTAACAGATAAAAAAGGTGAGATCTAAAAAAATTAACTAGAGAACAAGCCTAGAGAAGACAAAATGCATAAATATAAAACAAGGGAGGAGGAAAACAATACAGGTTATGTATGATTAAGCAGAACATGACAATGACCTACACCTTTGCTTTTAAAGTACTATGGTCAGTTTGTCAGTTGTCCTCACTCTGGACTGTACAGAATACATGTAACTAATAAAAAATGCAGTTTATTGCAAAAATATACAAGTCCTCTAAATTGCATAAGATATTACAGTGTCGTGCTGAAACATGACATATTAAACAAAGAGGACTTTTAACCAAATTACAAAATGTTAAAAATCAGATTTGGGTCATGAGTGTTACACAAAATGCATTTTCATGCTTTATCTTATGATTAGTCTTGTGATTCACTACTTCTGTGATAAATGCAACATAAAATCATGACAACTGTAATAGTCTGAAAGTAATATCTACTGTATATCTTCTGTATTAATACATATAAACACTTTGTGTGCACTAATACTTTCAACATACCACATTCAAACTAACAGTCTTCCCAGAAAAGTTGTAACCTTTTTGAAGAACAAAGCTGATTTAAGTTCATTGCACGTGTTTTTTTTGAAATCTACTCTTTAAGGAAATGCTGTGTTAAAGGACTTCATTTTCAAAGGTGCTATGCTACTGTGGGTCTTCTTAATGCCAGATAGAACCATCAGTGCTAAGCACTTTTAAAAATCAAGCCCACAATTTACTGGATTACTGATTTGTTTACTAGTATTTCCACTGTAATAAGTCAAAACAAAATACCCCCAAACCCATTCTTAAAATCACAGAAAATGCTTGGCATCTATAGGAAGAGAGACAATTTCTCAGTGGACTAACCACTACTGTGCTATATTCCATAACAGATCTTGTTGCTCCAATGTTTAGTTCATGCACTGGGATCAGCAATGTCCATGTTTGTTCCAAACAGAGCAACTAGCTGTTCCTCATAGTTTGCAATGTTTCTTTTCAGAATTTCCATACAAGGTCCCAAGAGCCTTTCAAATGCCTGCACATCCATGACTAAGATAAATGGGGAGAGAAAGAGAAAGAATATAACATGCTCATCAGTTGCAGACACTAATCTTGGTGTTTATAACATTCCAAAGTAAAATTTTTAATTATAACAGGACAGATGCTACTGAGACATATACTTTGTTTGCACAGAAGAGAACAATCTACTGTAGCAAAACCAAGATCAACCAACACACTGCTGTCTTGAAGCTTCATAAATAAACTTAAAATTTGCTGGGTTTCTTATTTTGAAAAGATTTTCATATTAAGATTTATGTGACCCAAGAGTTGCTGAAGAGGTCTGCAAGGGTCTGGGTTCCTCCACAGAATACAGTTTTAAGACCCTTGAGGTTTCAAGAAAACACATCCTTTGCTACTGTTGTTGGTTGGTCTACCTTCACCTGTTTCCTTGCTATTTTTACTTGTTTCCACTCAATTGTGGGAATTGTAATAGATACTTATTTCCCAGTAAACATATTAAAAGTTGGAGATAGTAATTCACATGCAATGCCAGTGTGTAGCCAACCACAATATTTTCTTTACCTGATCACATAATGTTATCTTCTGTAGGTCTAGCCAGTAGGCCAGGGACAAAACTTCATACCTCAACCAACTTCCAACCTGGTTGCCTGTAGTCTCTAGGCTTGCTGAGAGAAGTTCAAGATCTCTCCTGTTTGGGAAGTGCCAGAGATCTTAGCAAGTCACCCCTACTGGGTAATGGTGCTCATCCTCACCACTGCCTCTTCTTTCTGCTCTGTCATCTTTCATACTTATTGCTTGACCATCTCTGTGCACTTGAACACAAGGATTTTAAAAAATAATACCTTCATAAGTGAGAAACCTTTTGGTTACTGGCTTGCTAATCAAGCTGTCATTCGAGAGTGCCAAATCTGTCTTTGTGGTTTACAGTTTTTCCATAATTAGATACAAATATTTAGGAGCTGAATATTAGACCATGAAAAGCAATGGATGCAAAGGGCTGTCTATAAGCACAAGTCCTATGGTCTTTGCTTTTTCTGTGCCTGATGCTGCAGTGTGACGGAATGATTAAATTAACAGCTGGTGAAGACTAAAAGTTTGTTAAAGCTCAAGTCAGGGTGATAAAACAGGGCAGGATTTTTACCATACTTATTTCTTGGATGAATCAGTCTACTAAGAAAATAAAAACTTTACCTTTCTGCAGAGTATTAGACATTTATCTAGTAGCTATAAATGGTTTGCAGTAACGCTATCCTGTACTGTCCTGAAACAATTTTTACTTCCATGCTATTAGAGAAACACTGGAGAATTTGTGCTTAATACCAGTTACAAATAATTTCTGTAGATTAATAATGCAAACAGGAATGCACAGCAACAGATGAGGTACCTCAAAAAGTCTTATTAGTGTAAATGTAAATAAGTCATAGAAGCACATAATCATAGAGTTATTGCTTGGCCAGTCTACATGCCTGCCAGTTCATCTTTTAGTATATGGGGACAGCCTGTCCCTAGGTCTTTAAGATCTCCTTCTTGAAGAATGTCCAGCCTTCCTGGACTCCCTAGCCCTTCAGGGCTGCCTCCCAAGAGATTCTGTCAACCATGCTCCTAAACAGGCCAAAGTCTGCCCTCTGGAAATCCTCAGTGGCAGTTCCGCTGACCCTCTTACCACTGAGAACTGAAAACTTTGTGATCGCTATGCCTTAGATAGCCTGCAGCCATCACATCACCCACAAATCCGTCTCTATTCGCAAACAACGGGTCCAGCGGGTGCCTCCCCTAGTTTGCTCACTAGTTGGCCTGTATCTTTGCTCCCACATGGATCTCCATCTCTTTCCTTCACAGAGATGTCAGACCAAAGGACCTTATTAACATACCATTCCTCAAATATTAGTGAGTTGCCCTAGGCTTATCTCCATCAAGCCTCATTTTATCCCTTTTCCACTTCAAATCTAGCTTAAAGCTCTTTCAATGAGCTTTAAGTCTTATATACTGGAGAAAGGGTTCACACCAGATAGATTATGTATCATTTTATATTAGATATAAAATATTATTGAACAATACCTAAACACTTGACAGTGCCAAGAGCAAATGCAGAGGCGGCTCGTGGTTTGTTAGTTACAAGAGCAAGCTCTCCAAAATACTGTCCTCTTGAGCATCGAGCTATTTCAACTGCTCCATTCTCTTCTACATCTTGTTTACCCTAAAATATCAAGTAAAATAAGAAAAAGGAAGGGAGAGAACGAGAGACAGATTTACTGAACTCAGCACAATTAGTACCATTACTGTTTAATTAGTATCATTACTGTTTAACTCTGAGAATATATCAAGATTTTAAACAAAATTAAATTCTGTGTTTTAGGGATGTTTACCTTCCTTGTCATTATAATCCTTACTTCTCCAGATTCCACAATGAAGAAAGAATCAGCCGAGTCACCCTGTAGAATTAAAAAAATAAAGTGAGTAAAGGAAATGTGAAATTTCCTTTTTAGTTTCACAGTAATATTAAAATGTTTGCAGCCAGTGCCTTGAAGCTCATTTTTGACATGTGATGCAAAAGAAATCACTTTTAATGTGAAAACCATACTCAAAGCACAAAATAATCAAAACATCTATACAGAAATGAGAGCGAGGCTTTTTCATGAAAAGACATAGCTGATTGTGCGTTATACAAAAAGCAGAGAAAAAAAATGTTATGGAAGATTTTATGCTCCTTACTCCTGTTTCTCCACCTCTGTATTCCTTCTAAATTATTTCCCTTATGGAGTTTCCAGTATAAAAAGCCCCTAACCCAATATTGAGGAACTATTTTGGGGCAAGACAGTCTCAGCTGGCTACCCTGAATATTTCTGCACTCTTCTTCAAAAGACTGCCATGTTTTTAACAACAAAAACAAGGTAATTCTTTAGTGCTCATATTGCAAGCACTCATTCTTTTATATAGTTTGAACTTTTAAGTATACTAAAAATGTTGACTACTTGATTCATAACAACAAAGAGGGATGTTTTTCAAAGTGCCATAATCAGCTTCTGGAACAAAATAATTACCTCTCTTAGATGCAGTGTTTTTATTTCATTTGAATGAGAAAAACAGAGTTTAAAAGTATGTACTGTCTATAGATAACACGATAATTGTTACCTACTGGAAAGGAAAAAAAACCAACCTAGAAATAAACTGTACCTGAGCAATTATTTGTTCTCCATCTTTGTACACTTTGGTGCCAATCACATCAACCACTTTTAAACGCTCAGATACCTTCATTTAAAACAAGAAAATGTAAAAAATATTTGGTTAGCATTACAATATTGCATTTAGAAAGCCCTTTCTTTTAAAAAAATTACTTTCAGGAAAGCATGCATGTAAAAATACAGCTGTTAAATATCTAATAAAATTAAGCTTAAGTAAATGAAGGTAAAAGTAAATAAAAAAATTTAAAAAATATTAACAGTAGTTAATTATCCTGAGAATTTAGAAATATCAAAAATATGGTCTTTCTCTAAAACAAAAGTATGAAAAATTTTATTCTAGAGAAAAATTTTCCTTCCAAATTTCAACTCTGCAAAGCAGAATCCTATCAGGTGCCTCCAACACAGCCATTAAAATAATGCAGTAGAAATCTTACTTCTAAAGATTTAAGGAATGGCAATGATTCAATAAAACTTTCATACATTCTTCTCTTTTTGGCATTATTTTTTACAATGATTCTTCGGAACGTTACTCTGTCCTGTAAACACAAAGAGAAGAGAGTTTATTAACAAATAATACGCTTGTTTTTAGAAAGGGCTGCATATATTCAAATTACCCAAGTTTAGTCAGTCAATGTTGTCATCAAACTAGGTGGCTACTCTCTCCATACAGGTGGTTGAGAAAGATTCCTCTAGATGTCAATCAAGAGCTCCTCAAGTTAAGCCCCTGAGATGATTCACATCTTGAAAAGCTTCCCTGTGCTTCAGCAAAGAATACATCCAGGGTTGACATACAGAGGAGTTCGCTACACAATCAGTGGGTAAATTCAGATATTTAAGAAACCCTCAATATTGAGAAATTTAATTAAAAAAGTTTATTCCTGATGTGGATGTGCCATGAGTACTGATATGTATGCAAAAAGGTTTTTATATTATTACGCAAACAAAACCAAAATACATGGGTCTAGGTCTTAGGTCACAGTGCATTTTCTGCCTTTTCAGCAGAACATGACTCATTGCTGCCCTAAACAGCCAAGTGGACATTCCTTAGTATTCGACAATCGAAGTGCAGACATGGAAAAACTACACCTATGCTATTTTCTTCTCTAAGCTTCATAGGATCAGGTCCTGGTGACAGACATGAGGTGAAATGCTTTACAAGCCTTCACTGCCACAGGTGGGACCTGCTCTCCAATATAACTCAATCTAGTTTAAATTCATTTTTATATTGTCCTAAATTCTGCCATGATCCAAAAAGTCACATGGATTAAGTTGGTTAAAAAAATTGTGTTCCACTTCAGTAGGAAAATGTTATCTTGGAGTCAGTCCTTAGACTGATAATTTTGAAGAATATGGCTATCCCAGTTTGACTACTGTGTTAAATTCTATTACTGTTGTTGAAGAGCTAAATAGAATAACACTCATAAATAGCCTCAAATTTGAATTTTACTCTGGAAACAAAGGTTTTTTCTTTTCAAGGTATGAAAAAACATTCTATATATATATTTAAGTAATTTCAAGTGGTTTGCAATTAAAAAAAATACAATAAAATAACCCCCCTCAGTGTTTTATTAAGACTCGGGTTTGCTTCTGTTGATTCCGGAAAAATATTTTCTCAGAAGTTTTAAAATTAAATCTTTCCAGAATTGTAATTAATTTTTTATGCTGATATTGCACACCAGGGCAATTTTTATAAACTAATTTTAAAAATAATACCTTAAAATAAGTAATTTCACTTACCAAACCCCAGATGGCACCAGGAGAGGTAGCTATAATTGTAGCTGCTCTGGGTGTATTGTACATTAAGGCCAACTCGCCAAAACTTCCTCGGTTGTCATAGGTTCCAACACACCTTCCAACACCATCACATTTTACATAAATATCATATGTACCCCTGTTAATAAAATATATAAATATGATGAGTAGAATCCAGTCCTGATCTTTGCTAAGCAGCCTCTCATGATAGTTTTTTATACCATGAATCCCAAAGCTAAAGCATTCGAAATACATTTGCTTGTTTAAACAAGCAAGTTAATCTCGATATTGAACACCCTGTAGAGACATCTCAATTACTTACATAAATAATAAAAGTAGTTCCTTTTCAAAGAGAAGTATAGGATTACTAGTTTTTACATCAAATCAGTTTAAAGATATACTGGATTTAGAGTGATGCATTTATGACCAGAACTTATCAAAAATTTAAAATTAACTTAGTATCTGTTTCTTAATTTAATTTTAAATTCACTAAATGCAAATGTAACAAGTCTTTGAAAAAAAATTGCTATGATCACTGAAATAATAATACAAGTCATTTAACATTTACAATATCTTGAAGTAGTTTAGAATGTAATAAATAGAGGAGACATCAGAAACAGAAGGACTGTAAGGACAACATAAGATTATTAAATAAAGATATGTATTTATCTATATAGTGTGGATTTCTTATCCCCATCATTAAACTTCGGGAATGCAGTAAAATGTGGTATCTTGTAAAGCGTGAGACATTGATGCCAAGCCACCTTTTTGTTCAGGGCTGAAAATCTGTATAGTGCGTGTTGAGAAATCATGCTAATTCAATGCAAAAATCTATGCAATGATTTCATTAGTAAGGGACTTAGAGGTAATTCAGTGCAGCTAAAAACTGCAAGACTGACAGAATACTATGAAGTCCTTGCAGCTTTTTGGATAGGATATGACAAGCTGTAACCTCACAAAGCTGAAAAAGATTAACTCCTCCTGACACACTTCTATGATCTGATTGAATAGTCCAGTTGAAAGGGATGTACCATGATCACTCAAGTCCAGCTGCCTGACCTCTTCAGGGCTGACCAAAAGCTAAAGCATGTTGGTAGGGGCATTGTCCAAATGCCTGTTAAACAGTGACAGGCTTAGGGCACTTAACTCTTGGAAGCCTGTTCCACTGCTTGACTACCCTCTCAGTAAATAAATGCTTCCCAGTATCAAGTCTAAACATCCTTTGGCGCAGCTTTGAACCATTCATTCACACATCCTGCCTCTGGATCCCAGGGAGAAGAGATCAGCAACCTTTCAGCCCTGTCAGAAGCTTTGTTGCCCTTCTCTGGAGGTATTCAAGGACCTTCAAATTCTTCTTAAATTGTAGGGCCCAAAACTGCACAGAGTACTCAAGATGAAGCTGCACCAGTGCTAAATACAGCAGGATAATCATCTCTTTTGACTGGCTGGTTATACAGATCTACAGTAAACAAAACCCTTTGCATCTCTTTAGAATTATAGCACAATATTCTTTTCAATCTCTCAGTAATCTGTGTTAAGTCTAAAACTAAAGGTACACATAAGAAAATGAGTTTTGGGATAGCCTATCCAGAATGTGTACCAACAGCCTTCTAAAAGATGCCGACATAAATGCTCTTCCTAGCTCACATCTAGAATTTTACTTAATTACCTGCTTTTTCCATAAAGATCTCCAAATGAAGAGTGGTGACTTAGCTACTTGAGGTCTAATAACATTCAGACGAATGAGAAAGTCTACAGATAGTATTGAAATGCAGTAAGATTTCAAATATTGAGCTGAAACACTTTTCTCGTCGTGTTTTGTAGTAGATCTCTCCATGTGAAAAGGAAAAAAAACCCAAACCACCATTTTTTGGGATCTAGCAGTACCTAAAGAGGACAGGAATGTCTTTTTTGTATGAAAAATTTGCCTCCTTTCAAAAGCCACTCTACATAGCTCCGGCACAGTTATACTGGTTCATATGTGTTCCTCTTTCTTTCTCTGATGCAGACATATGTAAGAGTTAAATACACGTACACAAAAAAATTTCTCAATGGACTTATGCATAATACTTTGTACTATAATAAGACACAGCAACTCACCTATCAATGACATAGAAGTTGTCGCCATCATCCCCTTGATCAATGACATGTTCCCCTCCTTCAACCAGCTTTTCAAACATTGCATCCAATACCTGAGACATCTGTTCCTATTTAAAAGAACACAAAGAGAAGAAATCATCATCTATATTTAAAATTTTTACTCACCAAATTAACTGTTCAGCCTCACAAATATGCAGATAAAACTGAGACATAGAAATGTTTGTGCTACAGAAATGTGGGGATCAGTCTGAAAGATTGTTCTGTTTAGTGTTCGGTGTTAGCTCTTACCTCTTCCAGTGTGCAGAGCCCAGCTTCCTTTCTTGTCCCTTCCAATGATAACCTAGTTCTCATCGACAAATTGCTCATATTGCAAAAAATACACTTACCAGGTTTTGTCTTTAGAAATATTTTACAGCATTTAGTTTCAAAATGATTGTGAAGTATTTTGAAAATTTAAATTATGCAATGTCTGCAATATATTGGGATAGATGTAACTACAAGGTTGAGTAAAGAAAATACCGGACTCTCTGGAAAGTAGGAATTTACATAATGCTATAAAACTGTTAATTTGAACAGAGTACAAATGTTTTGAGAGAAACGCTGACAGACTAAGACAATGTCAGTATGAGAATTATGATTGTCTAATAAAAGCCCCAAATCAGTAATTACATAATTTGTCTTGTTTGGTGTAAATCTGCTAAAAAACTTTACTATCCCCCTAAAAACACTAGAGCACAGCTCATTGTGGGTTATCAATATGAATCTTAGAATGGTAACTTAATAAACAATACAAGCAAGAAATGGACAATGCTCCACATTTTATGGAGAGGCACAGAGTCTATGTTATCCTCTAAATGCAAGCAATGCAAGAAAAATGTATTATATAGGCCCTAATCTCTGGAAATTAAAATACTCCCAAGGCAACTTGAAAAAAAAGATTAAACTACAAAGATAGTTATTTGTGGTACTAGAAGCATAATATACAGAGTTACAATCTTAATCTAGTGTGCTTCATCTCAGATTTCAGGTTAGAACATTTTAAGTCTCATGATTATGAATCAAGCTCACCAAAAGTTACAACTTTTCTGGTAGGTAAATAATTTTCAGACAACAGAGTAGAATTCAAAATACGATTCCCTTTAAAAAATGTTTTAAACACTTGAAGTTATTAAATACATTCGAGAGCTCAACAACTGTATGTTATCTGTTGAAGCATTACATGTATATTTTCACTTTCTACATTAATTGTAACTTAAAGACAACTGGTCCCTCTCCCAAAGCTTCCTACATAAAATTAAGATAGAGCAGACTTGCAATAACCAAACTAGGTATGTGTTTTTTGCTTTACCATGAGAAATACAAAACTTGGTTGCCCAGCTTGCTGCTATGTGAATCCTCTTCACTCTCTGCCAAACTAAGACTCAATTTACTGGCACTCTCCATAGTTGCTTTGAATGGATAAAGATAGGTAATTTTAGAATTAAAAGGTAGTTCTGTTATCATACACAAAATTAATTCTGGTATTTTTTAAAATGGTGCAGCCTGAGAGCTTTTCTTTCTTAAAGCACTTCTAACTTTAAAAATACTTATTGAATGAAAACAGGAGGAGGATTTTTATATCAGTGTTTGTAAATCTGCTATGTATAATGCTGTGGCAATCTGGTAACCTATATTGTTAAGAACAATACTTCAAAAACACGATAAAATTTTTAACAGAAATACATTATGTAAGGAATCTGAAATATTAAACATGCACATTGTGCAATCTTTGTGACTTCTGGTAAAATTTCATTATCTTAATACAGTTTGTTCAAATTACAAATGCAAGCATCTATTCTTAAGGATAACACACTACAAATACAAAGAACCAAACGTGAAGTTTAAATTATATGAAATTTGATTGTTTACATAATGATTATATACATACCCCAATCAATACATGTAATGGATTTTTTTTTCCATTCCAAACTGTGAAGCATGTAAGTACTTCAGAAAGAAGCATTTTTGAGGAAATTATGGGAACCTTGTTGCGATAAAAGTACCCTTTGATCACCATCCTTTGTGACAGAGAAAATATTTTAACTTCCTTAAAAGCAAGGAGGCTGAATGGGAAATGACATTTTCTGAAAGACACATTCTCAAGACAAACCAAATTAATTTATCAAGATGCTGTTCTTATAAAGATGTTTTCTTGAAGTGTAGTTACTGCACTTCTCTCAAGAAGTGTTTCTAACAATTGAACTTTAATGACAAAGCGTGATTTCACAAAATAATTTACTAGACAAGTGAATAAACACACTGATAGTTACAACCATCATTACTGTCTCAATCACCCTTGCTTTCAACTGTGGATTTAACTACTGGGAAGCAGGAGGGCAAGGAAGCATTCGTTCCCTTACCAGCATCAGTCAGCATGATATATCCTCTAGTGTCATCTAAAGTGGAGATAATGGGGTTTTCTTCCCTCTCTTACTCAGACCAAAACAGTGTTTACTCTGGTTTTGTACTAGCTTAAATGAACTGTGCTAATGAAGTTCTTTTGCACATTGAGATCAGTCAGAATTGGAGTCTAAAGTATTGGAGTCAGTCAGTATTGGAGTCTAAAGTTTGTATAAAGTACAAACTCAACAAGACCAGATGGACTCAAGCACTGACATGGTATAGCCTGGGTTGGTTTGCTCTTACACAACTGTCAGCACAGCTGGTACAGTTTCGTCCTGTGCTAACTACCACTCCTGACAAACTCTGGTCATGGTTTGGAGGAATGTCTGAGCCAGGGCTTCCTCCCAGTAAAAGCAGAGCCACTTGGTTAGTTGCTTGGTTTGGTGAGGTTAGGAGAAAGAGTGGTATGAGTGTGTTTCGCTGTACACATGTATGTCATGCGGTGTGGCATGGCCTCAGGAACAGAGAATATCCAATATAATTTGTTGTTACCAATTACTGAATTAAAGGTGACAAGAATGGAAAATTTAAAAGGCAGGCAGGCAGCCTCTGTCTTTGGGCATCCTTAATTTCCTGACAAATAAAATCTGTATTTCTAGTCAATCAAATGACATTTTCCTCACTAATTAAAGGTTTCAAAATACTGAACTGAGGAAATATTTAATATGAAGTGCATGTGACTATGACTGATAATTAGTTAAAAACAATTAGCGTGTATTCTTAGCTCTTTAGTCCCCAGACGTGTAAATTAACTCCACAACCTCTCTAGGCAACCTGTTCCAGCATTTGAGCACCTTCATAGTAAAAACAAAAAAAAGCTTTCCTAATACTTAAATAGTAGCTTTTATTTCAGTTTGTGTGTGTTGTGTCTTATACTGTCACAACATCACTTCAGAGCAAGTCTGGTCAATAGATTGGTGCCTCCATCTGTAGAAAGGCACTCTTGTCTCTTTGATGGACCCTTGAAATATACCGTCAAGCTCCTGCTTATCCTGCTTGATGCTATGTGGTCCTTCTCATGTCTTTCTGCAGTTCTTCCATCTGGCAGCTCAGCACTGACCACAGCACATGTCCCTTCAGGAGAGACACCTGCCTGCGACCAAGATGGTCACATCCTACCTCTGGATCTGGGTTGAAACCTCTAGGTATGCCATGGTTGGCTGGTCCAGCTGGTGCTGGGCAGCACTTCCAGTTCCCCTTCAAATTCCCATCTACACAAATATTACCTCAACCACAGCGTCTCTGCTAGTTCATCCTTTTTGCTGTGTCCCTGTAAAACTCTCTCTCTTGTCAACAGCAATCACCCAGGTGCTCTTCAGCAACTCTTCACTAGGAGTCTGATCCTTTCTGACAGTCTTCACATAACTATTCCAAACACTATACATGCAGCAAAAAGTGGTTTCCTCTTCTTCCCCTTTATCCTGTGTTGGTCACATGAACCAACAGCATAGAACCTGAACTTTAATGTCAAAAAATGCATCTGATAGTTTTTTGTGATGATAAACAGCACAACACCTAAGAATAGGTTTTATGAATCACACTGTTATGAGTTAATAACTATTCTATGGTGCCTAAAGTGATACTCAGATATGAGGTACCTTTATAATCAAAACATGCATAAGTAAAGTGTGTGTAAGCCTGATGTATTGCCATTTCATATCTGAAACATACAAAATCCTGAGCATGTTTATAGCGTTAAAGACACAGCATTCAGGAGAACAAAGCCACAGACAGTAATGATAAATGGTTTACCAAGGAGTTTGTCCTGGAACAGTGTCTGATTCCATCCCTCTCATCAGGTCACATCAAAAACTGCAAATAATCACTCACAGTTCTCCTAATATGTACTTTGTATCACATAAAGCACTGTCCTCCAGACACATGTTGCATTATTTGAAAATAGTATGTTAGCCTCTATTTCTTTCAAGTCAACAAAACAAACACGGCAATTACATCTTGATGCAATTCCTTGAAAAAAAAATGAGTTAGATAATGGACACTGATTAATGGACATTAAAACGACATTTTATTTAGTACACATTTCACACAGATTAAAAATCCAGTCTCTCCTATATCCTTGTAAGAAGGCTGTTGACTCATTCAGGAGAGCTGGAAGATCATGAGATGTCCTTCCCAAATGCCAACAGCTCTTTTAACTGCCAGACTACCAAGTGATTTGCTACCACCTTGCCAGGTACACGTCTTCTTAATATCACTCAAATTCACTGTAAGTCATTTTGTAAAGGAAAAAGAACAAAGTCCTCTACACTAAACTGAACCATTCCTAAACAATGGGATTTTAAGGGATCATCTGTGTTTAAATTGTCAATACAAATGTTTGTTGTCTGACAAATTGCTATCCATTTGGAATCAAAGAAGGCACTGTAGATTAAATGGAAAGTAAGGCACAATCATCACGGGAAGATAAGACAATGACAAACGTAAAAAGTAACTTTTGGAGCTGGGAAATTCCAACTTTTTAGTTTGAAGCAGTTAAGTCCCAAAAGTATTGGATAATACATTAGGATCATGTATGCTTTGGCAATCCTGCAAAAGGAGGATGAGTGTGCTGCTGCAGTGCTCCCTGACAGAAAGGAAATCTCAATTAATTTCCCTTTTACATCCAAGATAGCCCGCATGACCGAAGCAGGCATCAGATTGCCTTGCACTTCAGTACAACAGTAGTAGCTAGACTTGCCTATCTTATATGACGTGTAAAAATTATAACGTTCTGAGACACAATCATAAGATTATCACATGAACACAATTAATCCACGGTTCTTCTATTACCCTTGAGTTCATAAAACACTTTATTCTTTACTCCTACAATCATTATACTAAAATGAAAACAAGTTAAAACAGCATCTTGTTGGCCATCTTATCTTCACTTTCAGCAGTATGACATATCAACAAATTAACGCTCAGCATGATATTAAGAAGGTGAAGATGCTGGCAGAATACCAGAATAGAAAGAAAGAAAGAAACCCCAGAGAGATAGAAAAAGCCAACAAAACATAAGCAAGGAAACCATGGGAAGAAAAGGAGCTCTTAATCAAAAAGTCGGAACCTCAAAGAGGAAAAGCAAATTATGGAATTCATGTCTCGAGCTCTCTACATTTGTTTTTCAGAACAAAATCAAGTACTTATACTCCCTTGGAACTCTTAACATAAATGCTAGCAGCATTACTGATCCAGTTCAAAATTTCTAGTTCCCTTGTGTAATACTCACTTGTAAACTATTCAAAAGGCACTTATTACCTCACTATTAAAGAATCTAATTTATATTTTGATTATATAATCAATATTTCTGAGTATTAATATTTTCCTTGAGAATTCACCTTAACCTTCCTCCAGGTAGTTACATGTTAAATGCGTGTTCTGCCTCTCAAATATCATGTACATTCCCATCAGTTGGGCTCAGTAAAGCTTTTTATATTTTGTAACTAGTCCTTCTGAGCAAGCTGGTTGCTGTCTGCCTTTTTAGTAGCTTGCTAAAAAAATGAGCAGAAATAATTCAGAGTTGCAAGCAGTTTCCAAAATTCTTGAGCTGAAAGCACCTCACACTGGGCAGCTCTTTTGAGAACCTATTCAACAGCTGATTATAGGCAAGGCAGAGAGAATCCTTGTTTGCTAGATCTGAAGAAAGCATTACTTTTGCCTTAGGACGAAAATATGGGATTAAGTGCAGTATTATTTGTTTGGTAACCGCTTAGTTTGCAAAGAGCTTTGTGCCATCTAGGAGGGCAGAGTGTTAATATGTTCAGGCATTCTGGGCTCTCTTTTATGTCTATGTATTCCCATTAATTCACCAAAAGTTTTCAGAATTTGAAAGCACTATGAGACTCTTCTGTTAGTAGCACTTTTCAAGGAATGCTTTGGCCCTGAGTATAAGAGTACACTATTCATAAAACACATGCTTGCTTTCATCTTCCCTTGGGTTAATCAATTCTAACTGATTAATCAATAGTTGTGCTTCTTACAGTAATTCTTCAGGTGCATGAGTGGCAACACGCCGAGAAATTGCTCTTGCATATTTGTGAAGAATATGTATAATTTATACCTTTTACAGAAGGATCAAAACCTATTTGAAGTATTCTCTACAAGCATTAGCAGGGCAAAGCTCTCAAAAATAAAATTTGCCTGAAAGAGAACAGATGATCTAACAATGCTTTTGAATTTTTCAAAAGGAATGATTCAAACTTTAAGTGCCGGAGTGCGGCACAGCTTTGATAGTAACAGTTCCTTGAGCCACTCTGTTAACTCTGATGATAGGTTCATTGGGTTTTTTATGGCCTATAGGCTGTAACAGCCAAACCAAATAACCTGGTTTTAATCGAACCCAGCAAAGTTTCCTCTTGAAAGATAAAAGCAGAAGAATAAATTCTCTGAATCGCACTCTAAAAAGGAAGTGTTGGCCACTAGATGAGATGCTGCTGCTGCTGTCCCTCCCAGTGATAAAAAAGAGAGAACAGAGGGAAATTTCAGTAATATTGACTTAGGACTTATTCTCAATAATGGCCCAAGGAATGTGGTCATTGTCTTGTTTTCTCCTTGTTGACTCATATAAAGTGGAACGGAAAGAGGGCATGCAGCTTCCGATTCTACTGCCAGTAAGCATGAAGGAGAAGGTTTGGGTACATACTTTATGCACACATATAGAGCAAGCAGCTTGGCACACCATGGCAACCCTGGGAGAACAGAAATAATACTAGGATTTTCTGGTGTGGCAGGTAATCAAGAAAAATGATAATTAATACTGTGATTTAATAGGAAGAGGTTTTCTGGGAAGAACAGGAGGAGATGCTTGAACAAATGGGTTAATGTAACATAGGTTAGAATAGTGTGGGGAGAGGAAAATGAACATCTAAATGTACCTTTCTCTCTTTTAATTCACTCATCTACACAGTTCTGCTCCTGGAATTTCTCTTGATTCTTTCCTGATCTGGTCCTGTATAAAGTATTCAAAGAGTTCTGCAAAACCCTTTTTCCCTCATCCTATTGCACATGCTTGTTTTAATCCGTATTCTTATCTTCCAGTAACTTTTTCAATACTGTTATGCACTAGCAAAAACTGATACTGGATGACAACAACCAGATGAGAAGTGATTAAGCCCCCAGAGAGGTGAAAAAAAATGCTAACATACTCTTTTTTTTTAAGTACATTTTATTTCAGGGAGTGAACTCAGGAGTGCCTTGCTGAACTGACATTAGTTGACCAGTCACATCCTCATCAATCCACAAATTTAAAGAAAGTTTCAAGAAAATTCAAGTAACTACACAGACTTTAAGGAATTTATAAGATTTCAGCTTTAAGACAGAGCACTGCTCAGGGAATTCTGCCAGACCTGGTGTTCATTTATGTCATGCTATATTTTCATCAGAGACAATATGTGAAATACTGATATTTATAAATAATTCTCCATAAGTTTACCTGATATTCAAACACTGCAATCAGGTAAATGCATGGTCAGAACAGTGCTGTATGTGTTTAGAAAGTCCTAAGTTGTCTCAAAGTCTGAAGGTTGTCTTCTTCTCCTCTCTCTCATTTAGTCTCACATTCAAATAGTTTTGCAGTTTTTCACTTTCATGTGAAGGCTCTTGTCTATTCAAATGGACTCTTTAATTAAAATGCTGAGCAGTACTGAAAGTCACCTCCCAGCTACTGCAACTTCTGATACCCTTATCTTATCCTTCCATTCAAATTAAAACAGTGTGTTAGGGTGGGATAAAGCATGATGTACTGAATGCAGTTCTGATGGTGCCTTAGGAGGCGTTTTCATACTGTATTTGAGAGTGATGTCCTGTCTAGGAAGGATGTTTGACACCTTGGTAAAAAGCCATCAGGGAAAAGCCGTTAAGCACTTAACATTATCTCTTACCCTCCAACTGAATGACCTCTGAAAAATGGTTTCTCATACATAGAACTATAGCAGAAATAGGTTGACGTTCAACACAACGAAAAAAGCAGCAGGAGTGGGAGACACTATCTATACACAGCTTGATGTTTGTTCCAGAGATTATTTAGAGATATTATCTCTCTCCAAGATGAAGGAGGGCTTTTTGCTAATACACCAGAGAGCGACCTGCAGCAGCTGGCACCATACACACTTGTGCTGCAGGGTGGAGAGGCAGAGGTGAGGAAAAGAGCTGGGATAGGAACATTTAAATTGTTGCAACTACAGTGGCAGAGCTCTTGAGTCACTGCCTAGCAGCAGAATAAGAAGGAGGAGTGGGAGAAAGTTCCCAGGGGACTACAGATCTTGGCTCCAAAGAAGGATCAAGCCAGACTGAACAAGGGTACATTTTAATATCCTTGCTATCATCAGAGCTCAGTAGCTTTTCAATGCCTTTTATGAATAAAGTTGTAATAAAAAAGTCCTTTATAAAAATTAACTTATTCAGCTTCTCAGAATGTGAGAATGTCTATGAAAGGTATAAAGAAGGAAGTGTTCTTAGTCCTTTGGACAATTCGAGCAAAGGCAGCATTCTGTAGAGCTGGGGGTCTACAGCTCACTGCATCTCAGAGCCCCTCTGCAATAGGTAGCCAGGGTCAGGGCTCGGTCTTTGTGCAGACAAGAGCAGAAGCTGTCAACCTGCAGCACGAATTAAGCTGCATTCTTTGTAACAGCACCTGAGCTCCTGAGCTGCAAGCTGATCTTTCCATTAGCTCCCTCTTGAATAAAATTTAAATTTTTTTGTTCTCGTACTTAAAATTCTACATAATTATTTCCCTTTCCCCCGTGCTCTCTCCCCTGACAGCACTGAATCAATTCTCTTGAGAGAGCATTTGGTATACTGTGAGTCATCCTCAGTATACATTTTTTGATTGATAAACTTGCCTTTTCCCTTAGATGACCCTGTGATTTTTTTTTAGCATTATCACCTTTGTCTGATCCAGATAGCTCATTCACTGCATTTAAGCTTTCTCAAAAGCCCATAATTGTTTTTATAGGCAACAGAAGGAAATTATCTGCAGATTTTTTTTATTGTATCTATATTAAGTGAAATAATAATGTAAAAACTTTGCTATTGTCTTTCTCTTTCCCTTTATTTATAACTTGCTTGTTCCATTACATCTATAGCTAAACTGTAGTCTTTGATAGGAATGGTTGGACTCGATGATCTGGTGGGTCTTCCAACCTGGTGATTCTATGATTCTGATTTTAGGTATTGAAGGAGCAGTCAGTACACTGAGCAACTTGATCTAGCTGAAGATATCCCTGTTCACTGCAGGGGGGTTGCACTAGATGACCTTCATGGTCCCTTCTAATCCAAACCATTCTAGGATTCTATGATTCTATGATTACATACATCAACGTACAGCCAGAAGATATAAAATAAGAGAATAAGAGAATAAAATACTTTACAATCATATTTATGCATGCATCCTATTAAGGTGCTTCAAGACTATCATTCATGGTGATGAACGAAAGCCTCTCTAAATATGCTGGATTGGTTATAAAAAAAGTATTTTGGGAGTTTATGAAATGGTCAAGAAATTATATATAAAAGCTTACAAAAGTCAAATCTGTAAACATCTGTTCAGCAGTTCAAGAGAATGAATTCTTAGCAGCACTCCTGAATGTTGTTCATTACAACAAATCTCTTACCGGATCAAGGTTCTTAAAAAGAAGAATGTCCTTGCATGCCTCCTGCAGTCTGTTTCTCTGATCATCTGTTTTAGGGTGAATAATCTGAGGGATATAACAGAAAAAACTTCAAGTGGCTATCATATAGTAGCACTCACTAGCTGAAGGACTGAGCAAATTCAGCTATGCATTTTACACAGTATTTTGGCTTTGTAACACTTTCATTTCAGAACCTTCAAGGTCTGAATAAACATTCAACAATAACATCACAGCAATGATAACACCATAGCATTAGCAAATGAAGCATTGCTGGTTTTAAGATAACAAAATCTTTACATTTGTAGACCCCGTTCATTTCTGCAAGCCATTCTGGATACTTTTATCTCAACTATTGCTGCATATACCCTATTACTCCCTAATTATATTTGAGGCATGCATGTTTTATTAAAAGTACCACTGTTACAGTTAGCCATGTGCCAGGACTACTTTCCAAAGAATATTTGGTGAAATATTATCTGTTTAAAGTTTATACAGGAAGTCTCACAAAGTAAACAACAGACTTGACACTCTGCCAGTGAAGGAGAGATTTACTACATTACCGGTGTCTGGTTAATGCCAGTATCAATCAAGTTGTTCATTCAACTCATATGCTTAAAAAAGCATTTCAAAACTCTAATCATATAGGATAACCTTTTTGACAGCTTTACAAATCAGAAATTAGGTTGAATACAAACACTTAAACTTGTCTTAAAATTCATACTTACACTATTCCATATTAAAAGCTCAGTAAATGCCTTTAAATGGGTGACATAAGTAAAAGAAATTATAGAGTTCATTAGGCATTTCACTGCACATCTGAAAATCTTAGCGATTTTTAATTTACCTTTTTTTCTGCCTTATGAAAAATCCTAGAATATTGAGAAAACTACTGCAAGATTATAAGGACATCAAATAAATACTTTAAGGAGCACACAATCTCGGGGCAAATATAATTGCACAAAAATGTTTCCTTAGCAGACTGTGTATCAAAGGTGTGGTAATTTAGAATAATGTTCCTACTTGAGTGACTGTTACAGAGGATTTTAAAATGTTCCTTTAATATAAAAACTTCAGAGTTTATTAAAATATATTTTAATAAGGAGGATTTTGGAAAGTAACAGTAATGCTGGTTACATTTTTCTCCCTAAAGTTAATGCCTGTGAACAGGAAAAAAAAAAAGTATTTGACTCAAAGCATTAAATACCCTAGATTCTGTGTCGTCCTCTTCCTCATCAGGATTGTAAGTTTCTGCACACACTGAAATAGAAAAAAAAGCATAATTTAACTCAAAGTACAATAATGTTTCACAAGATTTACAGGACAGAAAATGCATTGTGTGGCATGGTAATAATATGCAGTAATGTAACACACTCAAAGAATCACAGAAGATACTGCTGACAGGGTCCATAGTAGGTCATCTCCAAACAACTGATGAGATGAAGTTCCACTTTTACCATTTTTCATAAGTTTTCTCCGTTTTAACACCTCTAATAAGGTGTAAGTTTGAGGTGGTTTAGGGGGTAGGTGTAGTTTCTTTGGTTGGTTGGTTAATTTTAGGTTAGTGGTTTGCTTTTGGTTTGGGGGGTTTTTTTTGTGGTTTGGGGTTTTTTTGCATATTTGGCAAGGTTTCTCTCCTATCTATTTTTTACTTTTATAGGCAAATAATTCTCGTTCTTCAATTTTTTCCTCACAAGTCACACTTTCCAGCTCTCTTACTATCCTCATTGCCATTCTCTGAACTCCCTCCAAGTACCACTATCTTTACTTAAGTATGATGCTCAAAACTGGATGCAGTATTTGAGCTGAGCAGAGTATTGAGTACAACAGGTGACGTACTTCCATACATTTTGCAGGCTATGTATCTTTTCCACTCATCCATATCTTTTTCACAACAGTCTGAATATTTTATTCATGTAATATTCATGACTTATGTATAATTTTCAAAATCCACTGCAGTTATAACCAGCTGTCTTGTGTTCTCTGTACAGCCTCATACGGCTGTTCTGCCCAAGTGTAGTACCATGCACTTACACTTATTAAATATTAACTTATTCCCCAAGCCATTTCTGCAATGCATCAAGGTCATTTTCAATCCTAATCCTGTTCTCTGGAATTCTTCCCGTCTATTCTCAACTTTGTGACAACTGCAAATTTAATAAGCATACCTTTTCATAGATAATCCCGATTACCCAAAAAACCAGAATACTGTCTAAAATAAACTCTTGTGGAATATGTACACAGCAGTGAAACAGCAGAAGCCTATCTAATCAGTTTTGCCACGATAGCCCTTGCAACTTATGCTAAGACACTGCTTGATGTTCCCTAGCTTGTTTACAGGGGAGTCTTGTGAGACAGCATTCAGAAGTTTCTTAAAGTGAAAATGCAGAACATCTGCTCCTCTCCTTTTTGTCATAAGTTCTAATCTCTTCTTATAGGGTATCATATAGTTCCAGCAAAGCCAGGTTGATTGCTGTTGGCTACTTTCCTCCAGGTACAAAAAATATTTGTCTGTAATATCTCTAGAACAAAAATGATCTGTAAATCTGTGACAGGCCTGTTCCCTCCATAGCTCCCCCACCTTTTTAAGGATCAAGTTTGCTATTTTTCTTTTCTTTTCCACACTAATTTTTCTTCTTCAGATTCTCAGTGGTAATTGTTATCAGGGCAATGACTGATTTAGCCATTTCTCTTGGTTTCCAAGTATAGTGTGTCAGGCACAACTAACCTGGGAACACATAACACATTTTGTGCTCCCTGATTTGTCCTTCCTTTATTCTAGGCTGCATGTTCCATATCCTTTAATACCACTAGTGAAAACAGACATGCTTCTGTTAAGCAGCAGAGCAACACTTTCTTGCCAGAAATACATTTCTAGAAGAATTTTTGTTACTTCTCATTTTATTTCTTGTACACAGGCTTTTCTTAATCACATATTTTTGGCATTGGGTGCTTTGACTTTTTTTTTTAGCTCTACATCTTTTGCTATCCTTTTGCACTTGTTTTGAATAATTGAACCTCAGTTTAATTTTCTACATGGTTCCTCCTGTTTGATATAAGTAAGGTGCTTATATTTTAAACAGATTTATTTAACTATGCTTTTTGTCCTTCTCCTCTGCTGTCTCAATTTGCATTTTTACTCTTTTTAGTTTGAGGAGCAAACAACTCCTGTAACTTATTTTCTACAGACTACCTTCCAAAGAGATTATGCCCATCACTCTCATATTCCCTTGAAACCTGTTATTCTGATTCTTTTACTCAACCCTTTCCCGTCCTGTGAGCTTTATCTTCCCAGGTTATTTCTCACTCAAGCTGCCTTTTCTCTCTATTCCTGAACAGTTTATCCCGTGGAGCTGGTATCAAATAGCAGACCTTCCCCTTTGATTGCTTTTCCCACCATCTCATAATCTGGTCATAAGTGCAAAACATGTTGGGCACTTGGTACTCTCTTTTGTTGGTTTTCAACAGATGATTAAAATCTCCCATCATCACCACCCTCTCTACTCTGATAATAATAATCCTCATCTACCTGATCTCTTTGGTGGGCTGTGCAATGTCTGCATAACAGTGGAGCCCATGACCATCAGTATGTCCAGCTCCCTCTACAGCTGGGTCACAGCTCAAGTGTCTGAACTCAATATAAAACAGAATTGGCCTTTTTCTTCTCCCTGTCCTCCCACTGGAGCTTTCCTGCGCTATTTCAGTCACACTGTCACTCATGAATTAAGATGTTGAGTCCTCTTGTTTAGAATCATAGAATCACTAGGTTGGAAAGGACCCACTGGATCATCGAGTACAACCATTCCCATCAATCACTAAACCATGCCCCTCAGCGCCTCATCCACCTGTCCTTTAAACACCTCCAGGGAAGGTGAATCAACCACCTCCCTGGGCAGCCTGTTTCAGTGCCCAATGACCCTCTCCATGAAAATTTTTTTCCTGATGTCCAGCCTAAACCTCCTCTTGAGAGGAGCTTGAGGCCATTCCCTCTTGTTCTGTCCTTTATTCCCCATATGTCCTATATACAAACAACTTCTAAAGTAGTGACCAGGTAGACCCATTAAACTCCTCACCTCTCCATCCAATTAAGATTATTTTATTGCAAAGGGTATCATTGCACATATTACGCAAAGTCCCAAAGGAAGTCTTTTTCCTCACTGTACCAAGCACCCAGCAAACACTAAAATGTCAACTTTATAAAAGTTGGCATCTTCAAAAACTTAAAGAAATTTGACACGAGTCCCTTTGGAACTGAGTGAAGTATTCCTACTAAGTTTACTAAGAACTGGATTTGGTCCCAAATAATTACAAATGCCCACAAAAGGAAGTCTGAAATCTGTTTAACGAGTATAATATATTTTACCTCTATATAAACAGAGTGTTCCTACCAACTGTTTTATGATAGTAGAGTTATTTCAATCTTGTCTGAAATAAACTTCAGGGGATTTTACTTAAATAGCAACAATAACAACATGCCAAGTAAGCACCATAACCCTTCTTCATGTAAATCACTAATTTGCTTCAGGCTAATATCAGTGTCTGTGTCTCACAACACATATGGGTATATGGGAGTCAACAAACCCACATCACAGAACAGTGGCTGATGGATGTAGAGTGGTCTCAATCTGAGGAGCAGTGACATCCTCATCTTACTTCCAATAAAACCTCTACATGGAAAAAACATTATAAAAAAAGAGGAATTTAATTTAATAGCTGCAATGTTGTTACCACAATCAACAGGTCTCAGGGACTCTAGCTGAATACTTAACAGTCTCCCAGACCATACAAAAGAAACTGAATTTAGCCTCTTTCATGCCCACCCTGAACTGACTTTCAGTGCCTTTCACAGACTGAAGCAGGATCAGTCCAGAAAGAGAGTACATTTCCAAGGTCTTCCCTCATCTAGAGCCTCTTCTCTAGTGTCACTCTTCTCTGCTAGCTCATTTCAGTCAGTCTCATTAACTATTATCAACAGGTACCTTCATTACATATTTTTTGTTTACCACTGATTATGGGTGATATATTAATGACTGCAGTTTCTCCTGGCTACTGTTGATCTGCCCAATTTTTAAAATTATTTATTTTTATCATCTGTGATGAGAAACTCACTCTTCTGCTTACAATACTGTACTTATTTTGCCTTGGTGTATCTTTTTTGCCATAACCACAGATGGCTGCATCTTGCAGTTGGGTATCAACTTAAATATTATACCAATGCTGTGGCTCTGTGTTTTAAATATGTAATTTCATTTCCTTCATTGCTTATTTCAGTAGTCTGTCTTACTGACTTAAGAGTCTAATAACATACTAACTTCTGAGTGCACAGCACTAGATAACTCATGGGAAGACCTGATACATTTTATTTCTGTACTTGAAATATGGTTTCTGACATTACTACGGTCCACTGAATTTCATTACATGAACACTGGTGGTTTGGAACATAAGATCATGAGATCCTATGTAAGATGCTTCTTTCATAGACATCCACATCTGCAGATGTCATCTGGATTCCAGTTACAGTCATTGGAGAGAAACCAGCACATTTACATAGTGATTCATCTGACCTGCATTATATATCCCAATTGAGATTAATTTAGAATGTGACTAATTAGCTAGTCACTAATTGATTCTATCCATCTTGAGATGAGTCCTGTTAGTTATAACAAGCTGCAAGACTGGTTTCCCCGCTTCTCCATTTAGCCTGTATTTCTTGGAAAACAAATAAATTCATCTTGTGATGACTAGTTGCCCATGCAATGGCAAACTTTCTTTATTTTTTATTTATTCCAGGGAGACAGTCTGTGGTCCCCATTTCTCTTGTCTAAGGCTTGACTGGCACCATAGACATTAATTCCTCTGAACCATTCCACTGCTGGTGGTTCCAGTACTCATGGTGTTCAGTACTTTATTTTTCTACCTCTTCGGTTCATTCCATAGTCCTTATGGCACACACTACACAGTGACTTTATCACACTCAAATGCCTTGTCACATTTTGCTGCATGTCACTGCTGAATGCAATACTCACTTCATTACTCAAAAAGCAGTCCTAACACTCTTAAGGACCTATTTAATCCCATGCATAATTACAGCATTTTATAAAGGTGATAAAAACACTGTACACATTTCTCCATTTTGCTAAGCTCAATCAAGTGAAACAATTTTTATTTAGTTTTTCCAACCGAGAGTTATAATCCCCCAAGACAGACACAAACACAAGCAAGACCAAATACATCAATGCAAAGTATTTGTAGGAAAAAATCTGAACTGTCAAAAGGCAGTGCATTATTAAAATACACATGTACTGAAAACTGTACACAACTCTGGATGAATTGCTTTGTCAGGAAGAAGATATAAGCTTTTTTATTTTCTAACTCATCACTCCAAGTAAAGTATATTTCTTGTTTTTCAGCCAGTAAATACATTTTCTATTCAAACCCAGAAATAGTCACTTCAGCCGTGAATGAATTCTAAAATAGAAATTAACTTACTTAGTAACTGTAAGAGCTCAAAACGTGTTAGTTGTAATCTGCATACTCCCTTAATGTATCAGGAAACAAGCTATCAATAATGAAGTGAATGAAAATTCATCTATAATCATAAAATAATGTATCATATTCAAATATGGCAGGAAAAACAATTGATATGCGCACAGCCTTTGTAAAGCACAGAACACCCAAGTCATAAAGCATATTAAAATAATTGTACAAGAATAAGAGAGCTGTGGAAGTATTTCTTCATTGTGTTCAAGTCAAATCAAGACTACAGTTTTGCCAGCATTGACTATTATGTAGCTACACCAGTACGCCATACATCCCTACAAACACCCTAACTACAACAGCAATGCTCATCCCCTCATAGAGCAAGAATGTCACTCCCCTGGTTTAGCCGTACAAAAATTGCTAAAGTGACTTAATGGCAGCGTGAGGCTTTTCCCCCCATTTTGTCAAGACGTACTTCTCTCCCATCTACTAAACACAGATTAGAAACATGGTGTACAGAGACTCCTTGTGCAGCAGGTGGTTGTTCCAAACTAGACTGCAAATACTACTGGACCTCCAAAGTTTCCGACATGGAAACCCATGTTTTAACATCTCATCATTTCCTACCACTGCAGGAGGAAGTAGTAAGAGAGCTCTGCCCAACAAACTCCAAATTTTATAAGTAGTTTTTATTTAAACAAAAGCAACCCTGTGTGATGGTAGCAAGGAGAAATAACCAGTCATGATCTTTGATGCTCACAGCTATCAAGTGCCATATTATTTCTAGATCTGTTTTTGACTGGATCACATGGAAGATGAGATTGAAGTAAACATACGTACTGAAGAACAACTCAGAGAAAGGAGATCAACTTTCTGTGCCTTCTGAGCACAGACTGAGATGAGATAAAATTTTTGTGGTTCCACAAATGATATTATAAAGCAAATACCAACTACCTCTGATGCTGAGATCCACCATTTGTGCAAAGGCCTGAAAGTGCTGCAAGGAGTTAAAGTTACTTTAAATAGAAGCTAATTTGGAATGGAAGCATGATCGCTGGGCTATCAGTTCCCATGATACTGTCAAAAAGAAGGCATCTGTGAACTGCCTACACCTGATAGGGTCACTAAACTGAAACTTCATCACAGTATAATTAGGTGAATTATAAACAGCATGCCTGATACCTTGCAATTCTGTATTATTATTACATTAGATATGGAACATTTACATTACAAATGCTGTCCAAAGGGGAATAAAACTACGCAGGCCCAGATGAAAGGTCTGGCAATGAGAGAGGCATAAATATTCTTGATTTCCTCACATGAAACAAACCAAAAAATGAAGAATTTCCCCTCAAATCTACCAGATTTATTGGGTAATGACTTTTCAGTGGTCCACTACCTAATACAAATCACTAAGTACTCAGGACACCATTCTAAAAATCCAAAGCTGGATAAAATCCAGGCAGCTCATTTCCTCTTAATTATCAGGAAGGTGGCTTTCAGTTCATTAAGCAGGGACTGACTGAATTAGTGTCTTGGGAGCACTGCCAAGACAGTCTGTTTTAAGATTGGCCCCTCACGAAGGACAGTCATCTGCTCTTGCTTTTAGCGTACAGACTGAAATTCTGCAAAGACTGCCTGGTGGTCATGAACACAAATCAAACACTGGGTTTGTGCTCAGCTATGCAGCCCAAAGGCAAAACCTTTTACAGGATTGGAAGACTCTGCTCAGCCTGCACTACATGATTGTGAGAAATCAAACACTCACACAATCAACTTGTCTACAGTATTTTCTGTTGTCCATCTGCTCCCAATGTTATTTCTAATTAGTCACACTTCAAGATATTTCCTCCAGCACTTCTAAATAACATGAATTGCCTAATATAAAATGTGGCATCTTGAATAAGGTCTATGCCAACAGTGAGTCATAGAACCTCCCAAGGATTCAAAAGTCAACATTGGGTTTATTCATATTTCACCAATCCTGACACCAAAGCTGGAATTTCATCAAGACTGTACAAAACACTATGGAAACACATTTGAAGAAACATGATGGTCCACACAGGACGTTTTTTGTTAACTTTATCTCAGTTGAGTTATTCATGTGTGGCCACTACTGAGCAAGTTCCTTAACATTATTTGGTGTGTAACAATGAAAATTACAATGTGTTAGACCACGGTACCTTCCTGTACTCGAGGCCAGAGCACTCTGTATGACAGCTAGCACACTCACTGGGTCAAAGATGCACACTCTTCCTTAAAATCACAGAAGTTTTAATCACTGAATAGGCACATCCACAGAAACAGAATATTTGAACTTTACCACAAGTAGCTTAAAAGACTTCCCTATTTTTAAATACAGAAGCAGAAAGGGGCTTTAACAGAATTTCCCTAAGGACTCACATAGTACTTAGTCCTCTTTTTAGTTATATTTCAGTTCTTTCTGTAACCACAGAATCATTAAAATTGGAAAAAGACCTCTAAGATCATCAAGTCCAACCATCATCCCAACACCCCACTGTGGCCAATAAACCATGTCCACAAGTGCCATGTTTACATATTTTTTTAACATTTCCAGGGGTGGTGACTCCATCAGTTCCATGGGTAGCCTGTTCCAATGCTTGACAACCTTTTTGGTGAAGTAATTTTTCCTAATATCAAATCTAAACCTTCCCTGGCACAACCTGAGGCCATTTCCTTTCATACTATTGCCTGTAACTTGGGAGAAGAGACCAACACTCCCCTCACCACAACCTTCTTTCAGGTAGTTGTAGAGAGCAATAAGGTCTCCTTCTCCAGGCTAAACAACCCCAATCCCCTCAGCTTCTCCTCATAAGAGTTGTTTTCCAGACCCTTCACCAGCTTTGTTGCCCTTCTCTGGACATGCTCCAGCAACTCCATGTCCTACTTGTACTGACAGGCCCAGAAATGAATACAGTATTTGATGTAATAAATAACTCTGTAATTTGTCAAGATGGAGCTAAAAAAAAACCAAACAAGGCTTCTGGCCAATAGTAGGAGACAGTTTTGCTTGGCTTCTCAGGAACTGCTTGACTTCATCTGTCTGACTAGTAAAAACCTGCACAAACACACATTACACTGTCCAGAACACTGCAGGTAGTTATTAAACAATAAAATCATTATAAAAGTGACAACCACTTCCACTAGAAGCATTTGCCACTATACACCATGTACTGTGCTACTACACCAGGCACTGGGCTACTTACTCTATCAGCTTTCCCAATATAGCATATGGAGTAGCATAACATATAGAAACACACTGTACTCAGATGCTGACTTGTGTAACATTCTGTTCCCATTCTCATACATGTCCAATGAGTTCACAATGGTACAGTGTGTTATTTGGGACATACCTGAAAAATGTATAAATATTTGACAAAGTCTGAGCAGATGCAGAGCTCTTTGCATACATTTCAACTTTATATTTGCTAATACTACAGGATAAAAACAGAACTGCATCCAGCTCTTCTCTTAGTACGTCATAGACATCAACTACAGCGTTTTTTCTTATTGAAAAATCAGCATCAGGAAGATCTCAGAAAGTGTACGTTATTCTCCCACCAGAGAACTCACCCCTTACCCAGAAAGTGAGCAAATATGATTTGAAGCTATGAAGAAAACATATTCTGAACAAGAAAACCTTTTTTTTCCTCACTTTTTTCTTTTTTTTTTGTTTCTGCTTTATATAGATTGAATATTATTTTACATCAAAATATTTTTCAGGATTCTAAATCTGTTTCAAATACTAAACAGCTTTGAAATCTGACTTGCTACAAACATTTTAAATATTGAACCTACAGCTGTTCATCTCCAGAGCCTGAATCCTGATATCTACATATTTGCATTTTTAAACTCATACCATGGTAGTACAGTTTAAGGAAACTATGTATAGTCCAGTAAACCACAACCGCAGCTTGTTTTCACCCAAAATGAAGTATCTCTTCAGTCTGACAGTGTTTGTAATTTATACTGTACCTTATGTCAGGTTTCATATGATAGAGGAAAAAAAGATAGAACAGTTGCTGTTGATTTTTACTAAACTATGTAAACTTCGACAAGAAACTATTTAGATGAGTTCTCTCACATCTGAAGACACAATAAAGTGGTTAATAGTATAGTTAGCAATTTCTTGAAAAACTATCATAGTCAGCTTCTTCAAACTTGATAGCAGTATTTCATATACTGAATATGTGAAAGAGGAAACAAAAGGAGACATTCAAAAGAATCTATTACCCACTAATCATTTTATCTCTCCTTTGGTTTGTCCACTCACGTCTTGTCCTCAATCTTGCAAAATATCTAAAAAAGAGGCATTAGTTTTGATTGTTAAATGAAATATGTGTATTTGGGGCTTAATTAATAAAAAGAATTATTTTAATGATAGTTTAAATACAAAATGTGTGAATTTACAAATCTAGCAGAGTAAATCATGAAACTATTAATACAACAGAACAGTAAGAACAGAAAAATAGAAAATGGGAGAGAAATACAAGTACAGAGAAATATCAGAAAATGGAGTATTCAAATCTTGGATTTATGAGAAACCATTGCAGGCAAGATGTAAGAACCAGTCAGGCATAGGAAAGGGTGGGTAGAAAGAACTAGTAATTATTTGCAAAACAAGAAAATATTAAAATCATAGAAGTAAGTTTACTGGGTTTGTGTGGCAAGGTTTTGGTAGCAGGGGAGCTGCAGGAGTGGCATCTGTGAGAAGATGCCAGAAGCTTCCCCCATGCTTGACAGAGCCAGTATCAGTCGGCTCCAAGATGGACCTGCTACTGGCCACGGCTGAGCCCATCAGCAATAGTGGTAGCACCTCTGTGATAACGTGTTTAAGAAGGAGGGAAAGTTGCTGTGTGACAGCAGCTGGAGAGACAAGTGGCAATATGTGAGAGAAACAACTCTGCAGACACCAAGCTCAGTGAAGAAGGAGGAGGAGGAGGAGGAGGAGGAGGAGGAGGTGCTCCAAGTGCCAGAGTAGAGATTCCCCTGCAGCCCATGGTGAAGACCATGGTGAGGCAGGCTGTGCCCCTGCAGCCCATGAAGGTCCACAGTGGAGCAAATATCCAGTTGCAGCCAGGGGAGGACCCCACGCTGGAACAGGTGAATGTTCACGGAAGGATGTGACCCTGTGGGAAGCTCTTTCTAGAGCAGGCTCCTAGCAGGACCTGTGGATTGTGGAAAGAGGGTCCCACACTGGAGCACTTTGTGAAGGACTGCAACCCATGGGAATTGATCCCATTGGAGAAGTTTGTGGAGGACTGTCTCCCACAGGAGGGACCCCATGCTGAAACAGGGAAGGGCATGAGAAAGAACACACAACCTCCCTTCCCCATCCCCCTGCACCACTCAGTGGGTGGAAGCAGTGAAATCAGTAGTAAAGTTAAGCCTGGGAATAAGAGAAGGGTGGGGGCAAGGTGTTTTAAGAGCTGTTGTAATTTCTCATCCCCACTTTGATTTGACTGGTAATAAATTAAATTCATTTCCTCAAGTCATGTTGGTTTTGCATGAGATGGTATTTGCTATGTGATCTCCCTGTCCGTATCTCAAGCCACAATCTTTCATTGTGTTTTCTCTCCTGCCGTCCATTTGAGGAGGGAGAGTGACAGAATTGCTAGGTGGGCACCTGGCACCCAGTCAGGGCCAACCCACCACAATAAGTTAAGTAAGGACATACAGAAGAGGAAGAAGTGAAAAAAACCCAAACTGTTCTCCAAGGCATTCTAACATACTGGAGAAGGAGGAGGAGTGCCTAGGCTAGGCTCTGTAAAGGAGTACTTAGAAAAGTAGAGCAGAACGAAAAAAAAAAGCCTAAGAGACAGACCTCAGGAGGGCAAAATGAATAGCAGAACTTGGGTCTGCCAGCAGGTCACCAGGTAACACAGCCGAGCACCATCCTGGTTTAATGGGGCTGGGTGAGGAGTGGGGAAAGAACAGGGACTAGTGTTACCAATCTGCAGAGTTACAAAGGCTAATGAAACAAAAAGACGGCAGTTATTTTATGGAACTGCATATTTATGGCTATTTTATATGCTGGTGTTTAAAAGACTAACACAAAGAGGAAGGATGTAGTAAGGGTAAGAAAAAGGTTAGGAGTGACATTCAAAGAAAGTAATCACTGATGAAAGGATATGTAAAGATTTAAAAGGATTTAGGAAAACAGAAGAAAATAAAGACTAAGGGTGACAAGAGAAGGTGACCTCCAAGCCAAAGACTCATGCAAAGAGTGACTGTAGCGGGATTAGGGACAAAGTCAAAACTACTGGCTCTGACAAGGTGTCTCAGTGTCCTGCCAGCGGACTGAACTGATTTGACCAAAACAAGGTGAAAAACCTGCCAATAACAATATGATCAATCATCCAGAAAAGGAAGGTACAGATAGTATTAAAGCTAGAATACTCCCAGGAGCCTTTGGAATGCCATCTAATTAAGCCATAATTACAGGAGTACCTCAGAGACACGTATTTCCATGTACAGGGTAGACTTTGTTTGGGCAGCTAAGGAAGTACAAAATTGAGTCTCAACAGGCTTCACAGAAAACCCTGCATCCATATGCGATTCAGAATAGCAAACTGAAGACAGGCACCTAAAAAAGACACAGAATCATCCTTTTAAAAGAATGGTTGCCATAGCAAATTTACTTTTGCTTTTCAGGAAGGAAGGAAGCTTGAACCCATGCTTTTCTGTTTTCCAGAAAAGTGCCCTACATACTACATTTCAAAATACTCTGTAATAAGATGCTCTTCATTCCTCCTGGGTCTGGGCTGTTAAGCAAAATGAAATGCAGTAATAAGCTAACGGAACATCTTGGAATTTTAGCATGATGATTTTAGATATGTTGGCTTTGGCTGAACGGGTGAGTCAAGCTCACATAATCCTCTATATAAGAAATATGATAAACCAAATTTACTTAACAGGTTCCAGATAAAACAGGAAGGTAGGTAGACAAAAAACATTATGGAAAATATTACTGCCAAGTTTTGAAAAGGTTGATTTTGAACATCTGGTTTCTCAACAATTTCAGATAATCAATCTAAGATTTTTTTTGCTGACAGGATTTTCTTTAGAAGACAAATCTTAACTATGCAATAATATATTCTGTTTTACTTTTTCACTATCAAAATATAAACTGTTGTTACAAAATAATATTGGTACTACAAACTAAGGTAAGAAAGTAAGCGCACAACATAGCAACCACTACATGCTCACCTACATATGTAATGGTGCAGACAACTATACCAACCCAAAAGATTGACTACACATTACTATTCTTCCAAGAACTGGGTCTGTAATCATCCTGATAATACTAATTACCACATTTATATTCCCTAATAATATGAGTTGTCCATAACAGTGTGACATTCAGAACAAGAAAGAAGGCATCAAGGTCTCACAGGACTAGTTAATCTTTTTCTAAAAGAAAAAATAACAACATCAAACCTCCACTGATTCAGCTAATGAGCAGCCACTACTTGGAACTAATATTTCTCAGAAAGTCCTTAGCCAAAAGTAAATGTAGACAGTGCACTTTGATGACTAAAAAATCACATCTTTACTCCCAGCTTTCTAAACACCCTCCACCCCCCCCACACATATATGTTTGGCACCATTATGTACAAAACACTACTGTATTCAAGAGATTAAGTAGGTGAACATACACACTGATATGAACCTGGCTTTTTTCTGCATACTGTAAAACTAGTTTTATTTTTTCTCTTTATGGATCTTGCAGATTTCCACAGTGCTCAGTTTCTTCCTCTCTCATTTTCCAATATTATAAGACGATGCAGAAAGGTTGGACAAGGAACCATCAACACATGTAGGGCACTTCAAGTTGTAATACTCTCTATGCTGTTCACCATGACTTCATTTTCTCAGTACTGACTTAAAATCACATAACACTCGAAGAGAAGCTAGCTAAAGATGAATGCAAGAAAATTGACATAATGTATGCAGGAGAAGATCATTGAACTTCTGGCAATAGGACCTCAAACAGCCTCATATTGTCAAGACAGTTGTTTTGGACTTCCCAGTCTACTCCATACGCAAATTGCTGTGACGACAGAAGCACATTCATCCACCTGCAGCTGACCAAGAAAGAACGTGCTCTTTCCACTTAATGAAAGAAGGACCAGAGTGATCCATGCATGAATGGCCTCCAAACTTCTGCAACACATCTCTAATTATTAAATCACATCATCTTGGAAAAAACTGACTACATTGACACAAATACTTCGCTGCTGTATTCCAGTCCCGGTTCTGGTATTCTCTATTTTCTATACAGTTCCTTGTTTTCACAAACCTCAACTCATGTTCTCTTGTACTAATACACAGGAACTCCACTAGAACCGGCTCTTGTGCCCCCTTGCACAACCATGACCTTATGCTGTTTCAGCAGAGAAGTAAACCGTCAGACAATAGAAGAAAGCTTCTGAGTGTGAACACTGCATCTTGGCTTGTATCAGAAACGGTGTGACCAGCAGGTCTAAGGAGGTTATTCTCCCTCCGTACTCAGCACTGGTGAGACCACTCCTCAAATACTGTGTTCAGTTCTGGGTCCCTCACCACAAGAAGGATGTTGAGGCTCTGGAGAGAGTCCAGAGAAGAGTGACAAGGCTGGTGAAGGGACTGGAGAACAGGCCTTATGAGGAATGGCTGAGAGAGCTGGGGTTGTTCAGCCTGGAGAAGTGGAGGCTGAGAGGAGACCTCATTGCTCTCTACAACTACCTGAAAGGAGGTTGTAGAGAGGAGGGTGCTAGCCTCTTCTCCCAAGTGACAGGGGACAGGACAAGAAGGAATGGCCTCAAGCTCTGCCAGGGGAGGTTTAGGCTGGACATTAGGAAAAAGAATTTCACAGAAAGGGTCCTTGGGCACTGGAACAGGCTGCCCAGGGAGGTGGTTGAGTCACCTTCCCTGGAGGTGTTTAAGGCACGGGTGGACAAGGTGCTAAGGGGCATGGTTTAGTGTTTGATGGGAATGGTTGGACTTGATGATCTGGTGGGTCTCTTCCAACCTGGTTATTCTATAGAATCACAGAATCCCTAGGATGGAAAAGACCTTTGAGATCAAGTCTCAAGTACCTATCTACTACTAAATCACATCCCTACATACTTCATCTACCTGTCTTTTAAATACCTCCAGAACAGTAGAGGTATTTAAATCACCTCCCTGGGCAGCCTGTTTCAGTGTTTGATAACCCCTTCAGTGAAGAAGTTTTTCCAATGTCCAATCTGAACATATGCCAGCACAGCATGAGGCCATCCTCTCTCGTCCTATCACTTGGGAGAAGAGACCCAGCACCCACCTCTTTACAACCTCCTTTCAGGTAGTTGTAGACAGCGATAAGGTCCCCTCAGCCTCCTCTTCTCCAGGCTAAACAACCCCACTTCCCTCAGCAGCTCCTCATAAGACTTGCTCTCCAGACCTTTCACCATCTTTGTTGCCCTTCTCTGGACATGCTCCAGGACCTCAATATCTTTCTTGTAGTGAGGGACCCAAAACTGAACACAGTATTTGAGGTGCGGTCTCACCAGTGCCAAGTACAGGGGCATTTCCCTGGTCCTGTTCACACAGGACACAAGCCAAGATGCTGTTGGCCCTCTTGGCCAACCTGGGCACACTGCTGGCTCATGTTCAGCTGCTGCCAACCAACACCCCCAGCTCCACGTCCACCAGGCAGCTTTCCAGTCACTTTTCTCCAAGCCTGTAGCGCTGCACAGGGTTGTTGTGCCCCAAGTGCAGGACTCTGTACTTGGACTTGTTAAACGTCATCCCATTGGCCTCAGCCCATCAGTCCATCCTGTTCAGATCCCTTTGCAGTCTCCCTACACTCAAGCAGATCGACACTTCCTCCCAGCTTAGTGTCATCCACAAACTTACTAAGGATAAAGATCATTGTCCAGGTCATTGATAAAATATTGAACAGAACTAGACCCAGCACTGAGCCCTGGGGACACCACCTGCGTCAGGCCTCCAACTGGATTTGTCAGGCCTCCAACTGGATTTGGTTCTATTTACCACAACTCTTTGGGTCTGGCCATCCAGACAGTTTTTAACCCAGCAAAGGGTGCGTCTGTCCAGGCCAATAGCAGACAGTTTCTCAAGAAGAATGCTGTGAGAAACTGTGTCAAATACTTTACGGAAGGCCAAATACACCACATCCACTGCCTTTCCCTCATACATTAAGTGGGTTTGGCAGGACCTGCCTTTTATAAACCCATACTGACTGGGACTGATCACCCGGTTCTCTTGCTTGTGCTGTATGATAGCACTCAGGATCACCTGTTCTGTGACTTTCCCTGGCACTAAGGTCAGACTGACAGGCCTGTAGTTCCCTGGATCCTCCCTCCGACCCTTCTTGCAGACGGGTATAACATCAGCCAGTCTCCAGTCCAGTGGAACTCCCCAGTCAGCCAGGACTGCTGGAAGATGACAGAACAGGGTTTGGTGAGCACTTCTGCCAGCTCCCTCAATACCCTCGTGTGGATTCCATCCGTTCCCACAGACTTGTTAATGTCTAATTGAAATTCCTGATACTTAGGGACCAATCAAAATCAGTAATCTAGGATTGCCTGTTTATTGCAGGCAATCACTTTTCAGAATGGGGCTTGGAATTACAGCACAAGTTAAACAAAGAGTTAACATCTTCCTTTGCAGGGAATTCAGAATTCAGATTTCAGGCTTACAGTCATTTTCTCCTGGGAAAGGAAGTACCTATAGATGTGCTTCAGAAACAACTCTGTTAAATATCAAAGGAGAATAAATGAACCCTTAGGGTAAGACAGAGTGGCATCTAGCTTCTTCAGCCGAAACAGTCATTTGTAACAGAATGTTATTTCAGAGATAAAACTTAGAGGGAATAGTCAAGGCCACAGCTGAATGAACCCCAAGGAAATTTTATTTCCTTATAAATGTCCTGTGTTTAAGCAGAAGTGCTAAAAAACTTCTTAATTTAATCTGTATACAGTTCCCTTGACTCATCCAGAAATTTCAGGTTTAATGATTAAATAATCATTTCATGTTAAAGTTACCAAGAGAGCAGCACAGCTGGGAGGTAACAAAAATATTCCAGTTGAATGAACCAGACCATTTGCTGACTGAGGTACCCAGAGCTGATATATTAAAGTACTCTAATTCGAAAGAAAGACAAAACAATAAAAACCAATAAAAATTAAAAGAAAAAAACGTTAAAAATAAGAAGTGCCAGGCTTAGAATACTGTGACAAATTAATTAGAAGGTACTACATTTAGTGTAATGACTTAGAAATCAATATGTTTTTTCACATTCTCAGGAGCCTTCCTATGTGCCAAGCTGTAAACCTGAGGTAAGGTTATTAATGCTTATGATTAATTGAGGCTCTCAAAGGTGCAGAGCACACACATCAGTGTGTAGATCATTTAAGTCTGGTAAACAGTTTTAATCTTACACTACCCTTAGAAGAGGCACATGAATCCAAACATCCCTTGTCCACAACCTCAGCCCTGAAACACCACAGGCTGGGCAAACCCTGCCTGGGGAGCTGCTCCCCTCAAATGGCCCTGGGGGTCTTGGTGGGCAGCTGCTGACCATGAGCCAGCAGTGCTCTGGCAGCAAGGAGGAGCAACCATCTCCTGGCTGGTTGAACTGGAGAAGTGATCATCCCTTTGTACTCTACACTCATTAGACCGCATCTAGAATACTGGGTCCACTTTCAGGGGCCTCCAATATAGGAAACACATTGATAAACTGGAACAAGCTCAGGAAAAGATCAGCAGAATGGTCCTGCAAGCAGAGGTTGAGGAAGCTAAGCTTGTTCATTGTGAAGAAGAGACAGTTGTGGGGGACCTGACAGCAGCCTGGCAGTGCCTACTGGGAGGCTTCTGGGGCTCTGCAAACTGGTGCATAGTGGCAAGGTGACAGACAAAACCATGAGCTGAAATACAGGAGTCTCAGTCTGGATGGTAGGACTTCCAACAGTCAGGTGGTGGAGCAGGTTTCCCAGGGAGGTTATCATAGAATCATAGAATGATTTGAGTTGGAAGGGACCATAAAGATTATCTAATTCCACCCCCCTGCCATGAGCAGAGACACCTCCCACTAGATCAGGCTGCTCAAAGCCCAGTTCAACCTGGCCTCGAACACTTCCATAACTTCCCTGGGAAACCTGTTCCAGTGTCTCACCACACTCAACATGACAAAATTCCTCCTAATGTCTAGTCTAAATCTGCCCCTCTCCAGTTTATAGCCATTCTCCCTCATCCTTTCACCACAAGCCTTTGCAAAAAGTCTCTCCTCAGCTTTCTTGTAGGCCCCTTAAGGTATTGGAAGGTCACTATAAGATCTCCCTGGAGCCTTCTCTTCTCCAGGCTGAACAACCCCAACTCTCTCAGCCTGTCCTCATATGGAAGGTGCTCCAGCCCTCGGATCATCTTCATAGTCCTCCTCTGGACCCGTTCCAACAGTTCCATATCCTTCTTATGTTGAGGATTCCAGAACTGGACACAATACTCCAGGTGGGGTCTCACAAGAGCAGAATAGAGGGGCAGAATCACCTCCGTCGACCTGCTGGCCATGCTTCTTTTGATACAGCCTAGGAGACAGTTGGTCTTCTGGGCTGACAGCAAACATTGCCAGCTCACGTTGAGCTTGCTATAAAATAGAATGAATGCTGGTCTCTTTTAATTTGTTGTGGGCATTGAATCATAAACACCAATAACATGCCTAGGGGGACAATCAATACTCTTTTTGTCTTCTTTGCACTTGGCAATCTGCAGTTCCTGCAGTCTTCACCAGCGTTCTGAAAGTAGACGCTACTTGTTTTAGCATTTGGAAATATTTCTTTTCAAATTTTGATGATCATTCTTCTGTATTTCCCATTTTTTCTCCATATTAGTGATTTCTCTGTGCATCTGGTTTTCAAGATAAGCACTTGAAAGCAGAATCTTCTATTATCACAGGTTATAAAGTTAACTTGAGCAGTTGTTGTCCAGAACAATAAATTCTAGTTTATGCTAACCATGAATCCTTTTCATCAGCTGCTTAGTGTCATTGTCTCCTGTGACAAGTGGCTTGCAGAATTTCTTGTGAAACACTGGATTTTACTTCCAGCTCTGACCGTGTTGTAGTTTTCTGTGATAAATCTCAGGTCACTGCTTCAGGTTCTGCAACATTTCTCTTGTGACAGAGACAGGCTAAGATCTGCAAGGAAATGTCTGCAATTTTTCCACCCATCTTTAAGAGCAATGACATCAGATGTCTCCTTTATGCAGCTATGAAAGAAAAGCCTTGGGCTGTCCTATGGCACTTTATAAAGTGGTTCTGTAGCTGCTCTTTTTGATAACTGTTCAGATACCCTTTGCCAGGTAATTAATGCATCAAGGGAACTATTTGGAACTACAGATAATGTGAATATGCTTCTGGACACATTGTAAGAATGATAATTTCCCAAGGACTGGATTATTCTGGATCTTAGCATAATTCAGACTGAAAGGAATCGTGGAAGGACTCTAGTCCTCCAGCTCAAGGTGGGCCAGCTCTTAAATCAGACCAGGTTGCTGAGGACTGGTTCTTGAAAATACCCAAGGACTGATGAGAGGATTAAGACACGGACTTCAATCTGATGGATTGAAGGCCCTTTACTGAGTTAGCTGTTTCTTTATATATCCTTTTGGGTTACATAACAGGCTGTCCATGAGGCTACCTACAGTGTATTGTTGGCTAAAGGTAGCTGTCCATAAGGCTATTACTAACATATTATTGGCTAAACAACTGTGCATGCTAAAAAAAAGAAGTTACACTAAAATTAACTATGCTGATACTTTTCTTCTTCTGTTTTTCTCTCAGTTGGTACTTCTCCCCACAGAACTAGCTCTTGTTTATCTCTCAGCTGTCTATTTAAAAGGTCGATGCCAACAAGGCCCACAGCATCGAGTCCTTCCCTATAAAATGTCTCCACAAAGGACAACCTTCCAGAGGGACCAGGATAAGCTGGAGAAGGGGCCTCTGTAAACTTTATGAGGTTCAACAAGGCCAAGTGCAAGATCCTACACCCGGGTCGGGGCAATCTGCAGCTTCAACACAGGACGGGGGATGATGTGATTGAAAACTGCCCTGCAGAGAAGGACGTGGGGATGCTGGTCAATGAGAAGCTCAACATGAGCTGGCAATGTTTACTGGCAGCCCAGAAGGCAAACTGGAACAGGTTGCCAAGGGAAGTTGTGGATGCCCCATCCCTGGAGGTGTTCAAGGCCAGGTTGGATGGGGCCTTGGGCAGCCTGATCTAGTGGGATGTACTCACCCATGGCACGGAGGTTGGAAATAGATGACCTCTAAGGTCCCTTCCAACCCAAACTATTCTATGATTCTATACAGGCTAGAACTCTAAACCATAGTGTCCTAGAGGGAAAACAGCAGCTGCTGCAAAACTTGAGGCCGTGCCTACACTCCTGGAGTATCCTGAAGGGATACTCTGGAAGCAATTGGATTCAGCAAGGAGTTCTGGTAGTCAGAGAAAGCTGGATGAAGACAACACAGCATCTCTATAAGTTGCCATCTTTCAGAACAAACAGTCTGATAAATCACAGGTCAGAATCATGATAATGAAAACAAATACACTTTCTTTCCTGAGCCCCTCCTGACTGTCTAGGCATTTAACATCACCAGGGAAAATGAACTGCATCAGAGCACAGAAAGTCCACATTCATAAAAGTATGATCTTGACTCACCAATTCTAAAAGTAGTAAACCAGCATTTTCCCATTTCTTCTGGGAAAGTCAATTGGTTTCAGAATGACCTTAATTCCTAGGGAGCAATACCAGAAGTGCAGATAACAGATAACAATATCCTCATGGGATCTCCAAGTCTTTTAATTACAGCAATTCTAAGCTAACCTTCCACTCACCTGAACATAACCTGACAAGACAACTGGCCACTGTAATACAGTAGACACTGCTCTCTCTACTATGAGATAAAGAACACCTAGTCAGAGCCACTGCCTCGAGAAAAGTAGGAGAAAAAAGGTTGAGTCCACTTCCTAAAGCGAGTTACATCTAACCGCATCACAATTAAGCACTTGAAGCAAAGCATCTAGTACTACGCTGACTGAATTGTAAACAGAGCAAACTGGGTCTTCAGTGTTTACATCAAGAATCCAATAAACCATCAGGTGCAATGAATGGCTGTTACTTTTAGAATACCACAGCTCTGTTTCCCCCTTCTGGGATAAGACGCGTTTCCAAAACACAACACCTCAAAGATAGTGCCCAACAAAACATTAATTTTTCACATCCACATTCACGCCCTAGGTATTGTATCACATCACTTAGGGGCTAAGACTATTTCTGGTCATAGAATCATTAAGGTTGAAAAAAACTTCTAGGATCAAGTCCAACCATCAGCCCAACACCACTGCGCCTACAAAACCATGTCCTGAAGTGCCACATATACACATTTTTTGAACACTTCAGGCAAGGAGACTCCACCATTTCCCTGGGCAGCCTGGTCTAAAGCTTTCAGCAAAGAAATATTTACTAATATCAAATCTAAACCTCCCCTGGCACAACCTGAGGCCATTTCCTCTCATCCTATTGCTAGTCACTTGGGAGAAGCGACCATGGTGATCCCTGGCTGTTGGGGGATCAGTGACGAGGCTGAGAGGGCGTAGTACTATAACAAGTTACACTGTTTGTTGAACTTCCAGTATGCTAGGTGTTACTAGCAAGCACAAAGCGTCACTTCTACAGAGGTATTCCCAGTTGGTGTCAGGGTATCTGACAGAGCCTAAAATCACACAGTTGCTGAACTGGAGAAAGCTAGCATATGCTTAATATCCTGGTGTATATTTGTTATGCCCATGATATAGTCAGTAACAACAAACAAGCTTGATCCATGTCACAACACTCCGTGGTAACTCCACTGACCCCATGATTATCTTTACCATGATAAGTCTGAAAAGACAGACACGTCCTTAAGGGAACTATCTCAGGAGCAGCATCCTCATCTGTTTGGTGCCATAGGTACAGAGGTGCTGGTCCCTAGCAGCAACCAAGAGGCTCACTGCAACCTCAGACACCTGAACCACCACAGGAGGCCCTTATGACTTTCTCAGCTCCACTCCTGTGCAGCACAGGCACCTGATCCCTTCTCTTGCTAAATGTAAAACAACAGCAAACTGAGCATTTATCAGGAATGCATCACTTTCTAAGCAATAAAAATACTACACATACAGATCAAAGATGGAATTGAAACTTCCCAAATCTCACAGCAATGGATGCAAATTATAAAGACGTTACTGCTTTAAAGAAAAAGAACTGTATACAGAATAATCCACCATGCCCAAGAAAATCTGCTTAAGCAGAAAGTGGTTCATTTCTGCAGAGTGGTTGGAGGAGTGGAAACACTCCTGAGCATGCTACGGCTCAAGCTGTAACCCACTTTCCCTCCAAGGATGTGGGAGAGTCTGGCATGGAGTCCCTGCAGGTACTGCCAAGGGCAAATAATGATGTGATCTGCAGTGAGGAGGAGTGTGTTAAACAGACAGTGTCACTGTTCACGTGGACAATCACCCACAGAAATACACAATTATTTACTGATGACAACTAAACTATTTAAAATAGACATGAACTAAAATAGATATGTAACATACTGTTACAACCAGTAAGAAAACAGCTTTTCATATTCTATTTTATTATTTTTCAAGAACAGTTTAAAATAAAGTGTTTGCTCTTACACTGTTAACACTGAAAAACTAATGACATAGAAAAGGCACATATGAGAGGGAAGATAAAAAAAATAATCAGTGAGCTGCTAATGAAGGGAAATTTTAGGATTTTCCAGATCACATAAAACTATTCAAAACTCATCAGCACATTACACTGCCCTTTGAAAAATATAAACTAAAAAAAATCAGTCACTCGGTAAAAAAAAAAAAGTATAAATATTACCCCTGATTCCAGTGGGCAGAGTAGAAAGCCCTCAGAATATTTCTAGGACCTCATGAAGATAAATGTTATTCACATAATACACCTACAAAGATGAAACTAGGTAGTAACTGTAGGACTATATAAGAGTTAAAGACACCACATACAAGCACTGTACATACAGCATGGGAAGCCTGTGGGATCCAGAGAATGGTGGATACACTACATACAGAGCCTCCACTCCCTCACACTGGTGCATCTGTCCCCCGCAGTCACCAGCCATTCCTTATATCTGCAAGAATATAATAGAAAGAAAAGGCATAACAGGGTGCTTCAAGACCTGAGAGAAGATGGGAGCACAAGAGGTCTCCACTCTCTTACCCAGGTACTACCCAACAACTCTGGGCCTCTAGTTCTCTGTCATGAAGAGGAAGCTTCTCAAGTTTAATGGCCACAAGGGCACAGAGCAAAACGCTTACGTTTAATACAGTTTCTAGAAGGCAGGGGACCACTGCTGAATGGATTACAGTTACAGGCTCTTGTTCTAATCTGTTTTGTAATATGTAATTATAAGTTGTGATACACACAAAAGAGACAGTATGAATAAAACTGGATTTCTTGAGGAAGCAAAGATCTTGGATGACTTGAGAGACAAAGAGCCCTCAAAAGCCTAAAGAGAAAGTTTTCCAGTCACCAGTTTTGTTGCCTAAAAAAAGAAATTAAAATTAACTTACGTTCCCCAATTTCCATCTCAAAGGTAAAGGAAAACAGCATACAGTTCCCAAAATATATCTGTGGCCAACTAAAGGATCAACGCCTGAACTGGAAAATGGAATTGTTAAGTCTTCATTGGACATGATCTTCCAAAATAAATTAAAAAAAAAATAGTTCAGCAAGTCATGAACATGAAGAAGCAAACAGCTGTGACACTTATGGAACTCAAAATAAAAATGGTATGTTAAAACCCCCTGAAGTTCTGACACTAAACATTTGTTTAATAGGGAGAGAAGTGTACATTCATATCACAGATGGCTGAAAACAAGGAGCTTCCATTAATCCAGACAGCTCAGGGCTATATTATTCTCTTCTGAAAGCCATTTACGTACGTTCTACCTACATGAATTAAGTGTGCAATTTCACAACCTAATCATTAAAGTGTGTTGATTTTGTATCTAGAAGGAAGGACGTGCTATAATCTCAATGCTGCAGTCACGAAACTAATGGAAGGAAGCAAAACTGAGAAGTTTCATCAAAAATGAGCATTCATTAAAAATGGCAACATGGGGATGTAAATGCAGAGTTCCTGCTGTTACCACTCATGATAAATGCACTAAGAAACCCAGTAGTCATATGTGATTGCCACCAGCCTATAAATAGATGCAATTCCAATTGCTCATACAAATAACATCTTTGAAAATGATCCACAGCTCATGCTGTATTCCGATTAAGGAGCCCTGCATGAAGAGTGTGAACTGAACAGATATGCCCCTGAAATTTGCTTCTCTCTTGCACAGTACAACTACTTGCCACCTCAATATCCATCCAACTGAGCACTTTCATTCTCATGGAAATTGGTGGGAGATAACTTAGCACTTTTAAAAATAAGGTCTAGTGTTAAATACATAGGCTTAATAAATTCTTGATAGAAAACAAAACTCACAAGCAGTCACTTTTAACTTCTGGCAAACAAGTTTTTTATTTAATGATTCAACCTTATTTCGCAATTAACCACACATTTTAAAAGCTGTTTTGTCACATATGTGGTCATTACACTGAAATCACGTAACTCAGAACATGATTGTGCTTCAGTCTTGAAAATGTCACATATATTCAAAGAACTGTGCTCAAACTCCAGACAAGAATTACATTATGGTCACAGACAAATCACAAAATATTATGTCCTAAAAACTACTTGGCAGAAATTTATGGGTATGCCAGAACTATGGGTATTACTGGCACTTTCTAGCAGCCATAATTACAGAAGTTCAGTTACCTAAAGAGTTGCTTAATAGAATAAATACACTCAATAAACTACTTTTTATGAGTACTCAGGCTGGTACATTCATTGCAGAAAAATCTGCAAATGAAAACAAACATTTCAAACAAACATCAGTGAACTGTATCAGAATTTGAAGTGTTTTCCTCCCCAAATGGATCACCAAAGTACTATGAAAATATTTTTTTTTTAAAAATCAGTAAATTATTGCCACACCAACAGATGGAGAAAGACAAATAGCACTCCTGAAAACCTGTCTGCTCTTTTAGAATGAACCATACTACGCTGGAACATGAACAATAGAACCTGAATAAAACTAAAAGAAAAATAAGTAAATGTCTACCTTCCACAGGAGATGAAACAGAGAATTACTTCAAATACAACAAAATTAGGATTCTACAAGAAGCACTGAGAAAGAAAACACAAGAGCAATTCTACTTAGAAAGTAAGAATACAAAAGTGAACAGCAGCATGTGACTAAACGTTACACCTTTTAGGTACATTTAGCATACACGGTTAGTTAAAAGTTTTGCATCTATTATTAAATATCTTTTTCAAAATTAATCTTTTTTAACATTATGAATGCATCCTTTATTCCACTTCCCTCTACATGAAGTTACACACTCTCTATATATCCCACTAGACCTACATAATTTAAAAAAGGTAGAAAACAAACCACAAGGTAGTGTGCCATGCCCGTATGCATGCACACACGGCCACAAACACTGTATTATTTACTATTATACGGTTAGAACAGAAGCACACATATAGCAACAGCTGCGTGTGAGTGCATGTATATGTGCATGTATAACACACGTGTTAGTCCTCTCTACTTCATACGCTCTCCTGCATCCACAGACACACTCCAGAGTATTTTAAGACTGCCATGGGCTTCTTACTGTCCTCTGGCCACCAACCCAGACCAAGACCTCTCTGTTCCATGTATGCTCTTATGCTAGAAGGGCAGGAGGCCAGTATTTTACTTTTTAGAAATATTTTTGTTTTATTTTCTTGTCCTTTAGAAGCCACTCTTGTAGCTCACTTCAGGCACATAATTCACAACCATCTAGAGAACAATTGCACAGATTATTCAATTTCTATCTCTTTATTTATTCAAGACATCCTTTATGCTGTTCTGTAACATCACAAGAGCTTGAGCTATAAGTCCCAGTGATCTGGCGTACAGTCCCACATATATCTGTTCATGTTCTCCAGTGTGTCATGACCAGCTAAATGTACTTGTGAATTCAATTAACTGCTTTTCATGTAAACTTGTCAGGACAGGTTTTTGTTCTGTGCCGGATGACAGTAATATTCCATCCTTGCAGGGGCCACAGCATGTACAGGAATGAATTTGTTAATTTATTCCTGTTACTTTCAACTTTACATCTACAGTTTCTTGATTGTTCCACAGTCAAGTTGTGTTCAGGAGGCTTTAGGCAACTTAGCACCCAGCGATGGGAGTGCGGATACCGGGAGCTGCACGACTGCATCAGCAAATATACAGTATTAGCCTAGCGATACAGACAGCTAACACCTCCATCAATCGGTAACAAACCACTCTCTAACATATGGGCCTTATTAAGATGAAGTATTGGGCCGTATTGTCTATCTTACATGGTCTGACTTGTGCAAGTAAGACATTTAATTAGCAAAATGTATAGTCTTCACCAATATGCAACATTTTGGTGTTGTTGGGCACTACTGAAGCATGATGACAATTCAGATTTTCCTGTGTAATTAACCACCAAAGCGATCCCAGGCACACAGCTCATGAGGATCTTTTGGATTATGATCTCATGGTTTTCAATGTAATTATGCCACACAGTAGGCATAAGTATTTCTTTGCTTTCTTAGCTGTCTTGCATCTGAAGCATCCCTTCATACTGACCATGAGGAACATGACTGACTCCATGTAATGTGCTTTAAATCCTCCAGAACAACAGGTGGGCCTTATACAGGGAGTCATTTTTGCCATGTTTTATATAAATACATACACACATATATACATTTTTATCTGCTGATTTTTTTCTTAGTCTATTGGACTATTTACTTAGCCTTTAAAACTATTTTTACTTGGTCTACTGGAGCCTAAAACCCAAACTGGTGATGGCTGATGTTACCCAAGAATTTATTCCCAAATGGCTAGCGTAAAATAAATTTTAAAAATTTTAAAATAAAGAATAAGATTATCTTCTCCATAAAGAAAATGCCTGAAAAATATTGTGTCCTGTATTACTATCTTTCCACAATACCGACATATATTAGTAGGACGAGACAGGCAAATATGAACGAGAGCATATGTGTACTCTACTCTAGACCCATCCAGAATAGGTGTGAAAATTGTTCCCAAACCAGTGCTAGCAGGAAAAAAAAAAGGAAAAACCATAGATGTCTCTTCAGGTTGCTTACTGGTAAGAATGTGAGAGAGTAGACAGAAATCCTAGTTTAGGACTTCCTGCTTCCAGTGTTTCAAGTCTCTAGCTCACAGAGCACACTTCTGGACTGGTATTGCTCTACTCCAAAGCTGTATTTACAAAACAGACTGTGATAACAGGAAAGATCAAGGCTGGCAAGTATGTGTTGGATTTGTGCCTTAAAAGATGCCCTTGTCACTTACTAGACTACATGCATAGGAATGTTAAGGGTATAAACTCCTAGTTTTATTGCAGCGTGTGGCTGATATTCAGTGCGAAAGATCATTTCAGAGGATCACTGAAGCTTTGAGGTTAGATTGATATGGATCTTTCTTCTGTGAGGGGGCATTTGAATACTTAAATCTCCACTAATTTCTCCACTAATCTCCACTAATATCTCCAATAATTTTCAATATTTCCTCATATATGGAGAGGGTAAAGAGTTAATGTTCTCATGCAGCTTGACATTTTAACAAGAAAAATAAGCAAGGCCACTTAAACCACATTACTCTGACAAGTTCATTTTTCTTTATTTTCTGATCAAATACTGCTACCTACTCTAACTATATAATAAAGATATACATACAATTTTATTCATGGGTGGATTGTGGCATACAGCAATTTTTCATTCTAGCATGCTCATAATAATTCTTCACATAAATTGTGAAGATGGTAGAAAACAATCTTCCTCACTTTCACACAAAATAGTGATCCGAACAAGAACAGGAATAACTCACCTTTTTATTAATGATCTACACCACTATCTTAAAACCAAGCCCTTTAACGATGCACTGCGCTGATACAACAAAAAAAATATTCTTTTTAAATTTAATTCTCCCCTAAAGAAGAAAAGGGATTTAATTTGGGTGAGAGTGATATAAGAAAGAAAAATATTTATAATATTTATTCAGAGAAATTACTAAACCTAAAACTCAGGAGAGATTTTCAAAGTCATGTTCAGTCCTTCTATAATATTCTTAAAAATTCTGTACTAAACCAATATATATACCATGCTTTACCACCACTGCCATGCAATGGTCAGATTCTTCTCCACTTGCCATGTGAGCACCATGGGAGGGAACCAGACTCTTCCTGACCTACACAGTCAGTGTAAGATTGAAAAAGACAGAGAGAGATCTTGAGTTCAAAATTTATTAAAGAGATTCCTTAGTGATAATCTCATAACCAAAAGGACAAGTGGGAGTAAACCGCTATATGCAGAACGATGCCTTTGAGTCCATTACTGCCATTAACCTTGCAATGCTCTCCTTATATTTCACACTGCTAAAACACAACCCTGCACAGTGCAAAAGTGAGTTATTTCTGCTTTGCTCTGCCCCAGCTGTTTGTATGCAATGGTCACACAACCATTTCCATTAGTTACCATACAACAGTAAACCAAACAAATCTAACGCACAAAGGATGATGAGCTAGGGTCTGCAAGCACCAAATCACTGTATATAACAATAGTGTGATCACAACAGAGACTTGCCTAGCACAATTCTAAGTAACCTCATTTGAAAGAGCATACATACAAAACAGTTTTTAAAAATTAGATCTCCAATGAGTTTCCAAGAGAGAAAACTTTCCACATCTGTATCTAGAAGAGAAAGCAAGATCTGAAATGAGAAAAAGGGCATTGCCTAGTGTTAAAGAGAGCAAATATGGTCCCACATTAGCAACTGAACTACTACTGGGATGCACCAATCTGCTTGGCTGGTAACCTTGGATGTCCAGCACAGAAATATAACTTGCTTTTGGGGCACACTGATAAGAAAATAAACATGGACTTCAGAGATTCTATTTTTATCCATCATGCTATATTTCTTCCAGTGCTTTAAATCTGTCTACGTCCTCCAGACCACAGGTTGGAGAAAAGTATCTGAGAGACAGAGGATAACGATAAATGAAGCAAAGATTCTGTAAAGCAGGTTTATGTGGCAGCAGGGGGGTGGGTGCAGGAAACAGGGAATGTTTAATGGTGAGAAAGTCTTGGGCTTATGCTTTGACAAAGGATATTTTGTTTAGAAAACCGCCAAGTGCAACTTGCAGTTCAAGGAACTGTGCTTGCTACAAAACATACAGAATTGACATGGAGCATTTAGGAAGCAAGACATCAGGGTGCTGTTCATTTTATACAATGTGCATAAATGGCGTCTGATGTTTGAAACACCACAGTATTTAGCAAAGATATTTAAATATATATATTTCCCTCTTTCTTTGACTTCACAGTATTTAAAAGAAGCAATACTTGTCAAATATTAAGCCAAACTTCAAGGTCAAAGGCAAAGCCATTTGCATTATTGTGTTCCACATGAAAACTGCTAAACAAAATGTTCCATAAGTATTGTTACTCCATTTTGAACAACTCACTATGTAAAACATGCCTTGTCTTATTCCTCTCTCATCCTCCAAACCAAATCTTCCATAGCAAAAAAGTCAAACCACATGAAATCACAGATGGAATGAACTGTTTTGCAAAAAAACTGATAAGCAGATACTACAGCCTACAGACCTATCACCTATAGTGGAGGTAGCATACCTTCCTTCCTAACCTAAATACAAATGCTGAAGAACAAAATAGCACAGCAACCAAAGATGAACTTCTTATAGACACATATACTGAAATATTTTAGAGAAGAAAAATCAGTATTATTAAAAAATGACTGTCAATACACATATGCTCAAAAAATAATTCTAAAATCCTCCCAATTTCTTTCAAGTTATGTGTATACTCATTAATAAAAATAGCAATTATTTTATTTCTTTCACAATCATGAGTTACAAGCAATCTGATAAAAACACTGGAAGATCCCTAGCTTCTCTGATCATGTTTAGATTCTGCTGTGTTATTTGAATCACTGAGATTATCAATGGTGAATGCAAAATTAGAAGCAGGTTAAAACAGAAAACATAGTATGACCTAGAGGCTGTCAGACACAGGGAGAATTTCTTGAGTCAAATATTAATTTGAGACAAGAAAGTAACTATTAATCAGAAAATACTGGCTATAAAATGAAGATTACGTAAAATACAATAGAATAATCTGTTTCATACCAACTAGTTCAAAGCACTCACTGCAACCTGAGATCATTCATTAAGAAATCTTAGTACATGTATTCAATAATTGTTGACATGTGCAAACCACTGCTTGCAGATAAATAACAGACATATTTATTATTATTAATATGAACATTTGGCCTAATTTCTATGTTTATTTTGATATAAAGTCTATTTTGTTGGAAAAATCTGTTTTCTCTGGAATTTGTTCACTTAGCCACATAGCAGGAAGATCATCTCCTCTTCATCTATAACACATTTCTTCAGTCATGAAAAAAAAGTAAGATCGTGGATTAATGCATTCCAAGTACAAGAGTGTCAAATACTGGTCTGTCTAAAATACAAGGGGGAAAAAATGTAGCTCCTTAGATCTCTCCATAGCCTCAAGCAAAGGAGGAGGCTATGCCAACCCAAGTACCCGAGAAAGTACAGGGAACCAGGCTCCGGCATCGTCCCTGACACAGTCCCAAACTGGACTCTCCCAAATGGCATTATGGATGACACCACACTGCTGGCGGCAGCGAAGGCTTAGCTTACAGACATAAGCTCTACAGCGGCCTTTTCCCATACACATCTTATTTACTAGTTATATAGATAAAATGAGTTCCAAGGAATTCGGCAGTCAGTTTAACAGCTTCATATCTTGCTAGTATATCTGAGCTCTTCATCAAACTAACTGCAGCTCATTAAGACAAATTTGATTCGTATTTCAACACCAACCTCCAGTTTACATTTCAGATAGCTGTAACAAGACCAGCTCAAACTGCTGGAAAAAAACAGTGATTAATTTTATTGATCCAAAACTATATGCAGAATACTTTCCAAAAAGAAAACTAAAAGAGGAGGAAAAATAGAGGGGTATGCAGTAATCTGAGAACTCAAAACACATTTACAACTCTCCTGTTTTCTAAAGAGGCTGCTATCTATCTTTACCAAATTGCACAATTTAAAAATCATAAAACTGTATGTTTTAGTCAGTCAATAAAACACAGTCCAGAAATATATACTTGCAAGGACATCTGAACAAACACAGTAATATAGATGAAACCACAAGAAATCATCTAAAACACCTCTATGCACTGCTATGGTATGAATTATACCTCTATTCCCACAGAGGAAGATCTTTCTTTTCCTTAAAACTTCTGAGACATCTATTGCTTCACTAAATATTTAGCTAGAAAGTTTCCCCCAAAGTGTAGCCTAAATATTTGTGTGTGTAAAAATTAGGCCAATTACTGTTTGTTTACTTCCTTCCTTCTCTGCCACCTCCTTAAGACAAATATTGACAGCCCTCTCTATAGCAACCTATTACACAGTGCAAGACTTGTGGATGTATTCCTACCATCGTCCCTCCTTCCCTTTTCTTGCCTTCTTTCCTCCCTCCAGTAACTCAAACTTTGCCTTATAGAATGCATCTACTAAATCTCTTCTTTATTAAGCTTAGTGTTAAAGTGTTATGACAAAACAGCTTATGCATAGCCACATCTATAATCTGGCATGACATTAATTTGCAACAGTTAGCCTATTTCTGTAACTCAGCTCCATAAATGGACTCCGAAAAATTCATATTCAACCTCTGCTGATGATCCATACAAGGAAACACTTGCTGCAACCTGCTAGATTCTATGTTTCAGATATTGGAGGTTTAATAAAGGAACAAATTAATGTTGAAACTGAACCATTTAAAAAGTTCCAGAAGTAATGCATGGAGAACCTAAATTTTGTTCTCTTTTAAATAAGAATAGTACTGTCCAACCATACCCTCTAAGATGGAGTAGTTTTGGTATAGATGCAATGCAGTCTAAAGAAAGCTTCACGAGCAGAATCTTTCACTAGAACATCTAAAAGAGCTGAACCAAGGAGGCAGACACGCTTCTGAGCACATAAGCTCTTCTTCAGATCTGCATCAAAAGCAACAAATCTCAAGGTAACAACAGGTCAGGAACAAGTACGCTGAGTTTGATGTCATGGTGTTATTTTATCAGACATTCTGAACAAAAGCAGTGGCTGGCATTGGGAAGTGAATGTGCACACTCCATAAGTCTATGTTATTGCTTCATTCTTCTACAGGAACTTTTCTCAAATTCCCCAAAAATATATGAGGAGACTAGACAGCAAATTCAACCCTTGGTGACTCTCTCGTTTGCAGCAGAACTTGTGAAGTGTACAGCAAGTAAGCTACGCAAGAAAAACTAAAAAAAGGAAACTGGTTCACATGATTATGGATAGGGTGGAAAACGGCTTCTATTGCTAGCTTTCCACAGACCCAAAAAGAGTTGTGGGGCAGGCCACTGAGATCAGTTCTTCATTTTCAAGAGATAAACGTGCTTTCAGCAGAACTAGGACCAGACTGAACTGCAACTTAGTGGTTGTAAGGGGCCTACAGCTCAGTCCACCATGCCCTGTTGTTATACCACAGCCAAAACTCACACCAGAGAGAAGTTCCATTGGCTCTAGTGGCACCTGGTATCAGAGGCCACTCTAGGGAAAACTCTGTGGCTTGTTTCTCCCACAGTGTAGACATATCATAGGGCAAAGAGAAAGTCACCTGATCTTTAAGCTGCTGTGCACATATAATTACAGGTATGCTCTGTAGAAGTTATGATGGTAAGTGCTTCATAGAGAGAAAACAGGGATCTCATGTGGGACAGTTTCCGATAAAGCCAAAATTAGTGATATTGATGTTCCACTTCCTATAAGCACAGGATAATCCTCATTCTTTTAACAGAAATGGGTGTTGGGAAATTCCTCAAGGTTTGTGAAGAATTTAGGTATTACAGTGATGGTAACTGTATGAGACCATGGCAAGGAAAGACAATATTCTCTGTAAGGGCTGGGGAATACAGACTATACAACGCATTTGTGTGCAAATATAAAATAAAGAAGGGAGTATATTCTCAGCAATTAGTAATTGTGGCAGCAGTTTTTACAAAATATGGTGGAAGAAGCACAGCTGCATGGGATAGCTACATAAAACAGAACTGATGCCTACCCTGCAGGAGGGACAGCAACTAATGAAGGGTATGTCCATTCACACAATGATGAATGGACCATATCTGCACACATGTACAGCTGCAACCGTCATCAGGCTGAACTTAGGTAAAGATATCCTGCTTCTGTGACCTCCAGTAAGCCACAGCTTGTCACAACGATGTGCCAACTAAGTTTACGTGTCTTCTTTACTTCTTTACTGTCATGCAACATAGATACATCCTACAGCTCTGACAGCACTTTTTCCTTCTGGTTTTCCTCATCACTTCAATGGCAGCCTTAGTGCTTAACTGGGTTTTAGTATATTAAACACTACTATATCTACGATGTCCCTGTTTATTTGAAAAATAGGAGGATTGGGCATTTAAAACTATGGATCGACTCCATGAATACAACAAAGAACAAAGATGAACTCAGCATCACTCAAATTCAGTTTGGGGGTTACTCACCACTCAGAACAAGCAAAACCAGTAACTCTGCTGGAAGAACTACACTAAAATTACTGGTTCATCACTAAAGTTCTTTATTCTTCCTTCTGTCCACATGACTTGATATGCTTCTACAACACCGTTTCCTACCTGAGCATTTCAAGGCAGAGTTTACAGTTACTTCATTCCTCATGACTGTTTTTGGTACAGCTCCAGCTTCTGCCTTACTGTATGGAAGGGAACAGCACTTCATTTCATTAGCTGCCTTTCCCTGACAATTTTAAACATGCCAAAGGAAAGTGGATGCCAATCTCTAAGAAAATCTCAATATAATTCAAACAGATGGAAATTAGGAATGAAATATTGTTCCTAGGGACAATCTATTCTTGGCTAACAGTATGGATTTGTTCTTCCTGAACTGAATCCTGTTTGAATTTAAGAATTGAATTTAATATCACCTATACTTATAATTTCCATACTTATAATTTCAGAAAGCAATTAGCCATTCCTTCACTAACAGGACTCCTATACTCTAAATTCAGTAAAATTCCTCAGTGTTTCTTAAGTAGGTTGCCGCATTTTCTGTAGAAATCATTAAACTGAAAACTAGCGGTGATATACGTAAATGCTATTGTGGGCATGACTAATCCACGGTCCGCACACCTGTTCAGAATAATAAAGCCCAAAACTTTTATCTTGTCACTTTCTTCCTAATGGCACCTTACGCAAAGATGAAGAATAGATAAATTGTTCTAGCAAAACCTGCTCCCAGATTTCCCCTTTTATGAGGGCTGTGCAGAACTTCCCTCCTCCTATCTGAATATCTACCAGAACAGAGGCATCTATCATATGCCAGGCAGAGGCGTGAGCCCTGTGCGTCAGACAGGGAGAGCTGAGAACACCCATTTCTGCCACAGCGTGACAAGGGTGCAGCCAACTCAGGGAGGAAGGGCTGAGGGTCGGTCACGCTGTAGGCACAGCCCTGACGCGGTGGCAGTCTTGCTCTCGGCTGTACAATCACAGGGCTTGGAGGTCTGACAGGCAACCCACTACTGAGGTCATCATAAAGTACCCACTGATTTGTTTATGAAGTGCTTCACTTTGTGTGTGTAGTATTTTATTTAAAAAACTAGTTTGGGAGGTTTAGGAATTAATCAGTGTCTTTCAATTAAAAGGTTTACTTATTTCTGAAAATTCTAAAAAGACTGAAAATGTGGAGGGTTTCCTATTACATGATTTCTGCCAACTGAGGTTAACAGAAAATATTTCTAATCAGCAGAAATTCTTGCTGTAAAATATTTAAATAATTACAAGGCTTGAGCAGAAGTGAACTAAAACAACTCACTACCAACTCAAATTAACTACCATCTGTGTTAGATAATTCCATTACGATGGCTTTTGGATATCTTAAGGAATTAAGAATAAAGAGAATGTTGCATCTCTTTTTCTCTTCCAAATGTTAACATTTTGTAACTCTTAAAATTTGTAGAGTTAAGTAAAATGAGTTTTGGTTCTTAAGAGTTCCATACCTCCGTAAAAGGAGAAAAAGAAAGCCAGGAAATAAAAGGACAGGCCACTAAACACAGCCACAACTATATCAGAAATCAGTACAGTACATAAGTGATCTGACCTCCATACAAAAAGATTCCAAATTTGAATACCTGCTAAATGAATTAAACACATCCTTTGAAAGGATATGAAAAACACCTTCCTTCTTTCTAAACTTTCCTTCTTTAGTTAATCAGCCATCAGCTATAAATGACAGTTCTTAGCAGTGCGTGCAAAGGCAAAAGATATTTCCAATTTCAACAACTGCAAATTAAAAAAAGTTTCAAAGTAGGAAAAAAAAAGAAAAAGGAATAATATTCATTGCACAGACATCTCTAGTATTGTGTGAGATTCTCTCTTTCTCACTTAGGTTGATGGGTGATGAAGTAGGAGTATAAGGTAAGCATTAATTTACTCCTCATGTGTTTCTCTCTTTTCACAGCAGAGGTTCTTGCTGGCATCCATGGTGAAGAAGCCTGAAAAGTTTTGCCTTCTCTGCTTCTTTCTGTTCTTTCCACAACAGTGATATCTCCTTGATGGCAAGCTTACTCCAGATATAGCTAAGCCAAAGGGATCTGAACAGGCTGGATTGATGGGCTGAGGTCAATTGCAGGAGGTTCAACAAGACCAAGTGTTGAGTCCTGCACTTGGGGCACAACAACCCCATGCAGCACTACAGGCTTGGGGAAGAGTGGCTGGCAAGCTGCCTGGCAGACAAGGACCTGGGGATGTTGGTTGACAGCGACTGAACATGAGCCAGCAGTGTGCCCAGGTGGCCACGAAGGCCAATGGCATCTTGGCTTGTATCAGAAACGGTGTGGCCAGCAGGTCCAGGGAGGTTATTCTGCCCTTGTACTCAGCACTGGTGAGACTGCACCTTGAATATTGTGTTCAGTTCTAGGCCCTTCACTACAAGAAAGATATTGAGGTCCTGGAGCAAGTCCAGAGAATAGCAATGAAGCTGGTGAAGGGGCTGGAGAGCAAGTCTTATGAAGAGCTGCTGAGGGAAGTGGGGTTGTTTAGACTGGAGAAGAGGAGGTTGAGGGGAGACCTCACTGCTCTCTACAACTACCTGAAAGGAGGTTATAGAGAGATGGGTGCTGGTCTCTTCTCCGAAGTGACAGAATGAGAGGGAATGGCCACAACTTGCAGCTGGGGAGATTAGACACCAGGAAAAATTTCTTCATCGAAGGAGTTATTGAGCACTGGAACAGGTTGTTCAGTGAGGTGGTTGAATCAACATCCCTGAAGATATTTAAAAGATGAATAGATGAAGTTCCTAATGATACAATTTAGTAATGGACAGGTAAGGTTGGAGTTGATGATGATATCAAAGGTTTTTTTTCCAACCAAGCAATTCTATCATTCTCTTTCTAAATATACTACACATTTTTATAGAATACTAGTAAACAGGTATAAATTGCCTCCACAAATTTATACTCAATATATACCATTTAAGTTCATTCAGTAGCAAATCCATGCTGGTTTTGTTGCATTATTCTAATCTCCTGTCAATATTCAATGAAATACTTTCCAAATACTGAAAAGCAGGGATCCAATTATTTTGCTAACATACAGAAACACATTAGCTTTCCAGCTCCAGGTATCTCATACTTAGATGGATGAATTCTAATCTCATTTATAGCAAGAAAGTATCTGTGTATATTCAGAAAATGCACTTCTTGGCCACCTCAGCTTATTCAGGAATTTTCACTAATTTTTCACCTCATGAATATACCCACAGTTTTCTCTTCCACCTCATGCTGCTTCTGCCTCCATGCCTCTCTTTGCTTCCATCCAAGTCTCTTGGTTGCCTCAACAGTTTTCCCTCTTTCTCTTCATCTCAGTCCCATCAGATTTTAGAAGAAAAAATAAAGATTAACTACTTGCAGCTGTCTCATTGTTCATTCTAGCTCTGTAGAGTATTTTAATCTCCTCTTCTTGCTAAACTCCTCTATTTAAGACTACGATAGCTATTATTCTTTGTGCGAAGCCTAGAACACTGGAGTGCATTATTAACTGGCCCATAAGTAGCTATGTCATCAGCACTGTGGTATATGCGTATTATATGTACAGAGCCCACATTGCATAAATACAGACATATGCATAAACATACAGAAGATATACTAAATAAGGTAGCTCAATACATTTTAGTAATTGAAATTCAAGAACAATTAATTGATCCTAGCTTATTTATGCCTTTATCCTCTACATACCAATGACAGTACATTAATACATTCACAGCATGTTAACAGGAACAGCTGTTAAATAATAAATGCCTTACTATACTGTTTTCAGCAGGTGCTTCAGCAATTAAACTCTGGCTGCTTAATTTCTAGCTCAGTTAGGAAAAATAACTATATCTCATGCCACCGAGTAAAATACTAGGCATTATCGAAAGAATAACAGAAACATCAAAATCAAGACATTCACTGTAGAGAATTATTGTTCTTTGTGAAGAAATATGTGTCATCTCTTGGCGTCTCCCTGCTTATCACTGGAAGAGCTCAAAAAGCAGCTTTGGCAGAATAATTTAGGAGCATTTGCTGTGGATATCACTGAATGTTCTGCCTCAATTGGTGTCAGCAGTTCAGCTCTTCCTCCATCCCATTGCAGTCATTACTGCTCCTCTTTCAGATGTAGTTATTGTGAGCCACAGCACAGATCAATTGGAGACTCGGTGAAAACCAACACACCACAACCTCTCATATTTCTGTTTTCTTTAAATCAATGCACCTTCAGGCAGCACAGCTCCTAGGTCTACGCAAGGGAAGTACAGACAACCTAGAGGCAGAGGCGTGACAAAGGCAGGGACCCAAAAATCACTCTCTCAGAATCAGCCTGCAGTATCACTAGAAACCACGTGCAACATGAAGCCACATGCTACAGTTAACTCTCTAAACATTTGTCATTAACTTGGAGTAATATTCATCAGAAGCAGATCTTCAAAACCACTCAAGAATCAAGTGTCTTGCATGTTTCAAACTTTAAAATAGCTCTTAGCTTAATTGTCTAAAACTAAGATAAACCCATATTTGAGAAAAACCTTGTTTCAAACTCTCATTACCTAAACATGAAAATTTACTTTGATTTCAGAATGCTATTAGGCTACCAAGCATAAAAAGACAGCTACTATCTGGCTATTCCACTTGCAGGTATCTTGACTACCTTAATGTACCCAAACAACTGCTCAGTTAAAAAAACTATCTAAATATATGGTTAGAACTGCAAGCATCCATGTAAAATGTAACATTACCAGCATCACTTGTTTCATATTTTTTATTTTATTTTTTTATCATTCAAGTTTTTTAAATCATAGAATGGTTTGGGTCAGAAGGGACCTTAAAGATCATCTGTACTGTAGCTCTCCAGTAGTCATTTATTATTTAAGAAAAGTAAGAACTGTCAACTTTCATGAGCTTGTTTGAGAAATAATTAAGTTGACTATTAAGGCTGCCAGAAACTTAATAAAATAGAACCTATAGTAGATTGAAGTATTACCTTGCTCCAGCTTGAAATTATTTATATAATTTCATCTGGAGCATACTTGACTCATTATTATGAATAAGATAATTCTATTTTATCTCTCCACAACAAGACTAAAACACACAAAATATTAATTGGCCACAGAAACTATTTCCCCAGTAACTGCAAAACCTGACATGTTTTTAGTTTCCTTTTAAAAGAACATTAAAAATAACCGTGTTTTTTTTTCTTGAGCATTAGCCTTTCAAATAATCAAACTCTAATGAAATGCAAAAGCTTCTTGCACATCTGCTATAAGGACTGCATTCATTAAAGTCAGCTATCAATCAGTCACAGTAAAACTTTCCTTAAAACATGCTATACAATTTGCATAAAGCCCTGCTCACTGTTACTGAGAGCTAGTTAACAAATCATTCCTTTCATTTCATGCTACAGTACCTCATGAACTATTAACAATAGTTAAAAAATGAAAATATTTGGAATTCATTACACTTTCTTACTTGGTGCTACATATGCTACGCACCAATCCTGCAAATGCAAACCTCCCTTTTTCTATACGGTTCCTTAGTAATCCTGTAGATCTCCACTAAAATCTTTATATTGACTGCAGTTGTAACTAGCAAAATTAGAAGTCTGGATAGACCTACTGCATTACAGAATACAAACTTCATTAAATCTACTAAAAATGATCTGCAGCTGAAAACAGAAAATGTTTCTGCATACTGAGATAACTAGGAGCAGTTCCCACCTGCTCTGCTGACTCCGACAAGTCAGTCATTAGTCTCACCACAATTAGTGCCAGCTTTTACACCCCAGTTGCAGACTCATTCTATTTCAAACAAGTCAGAGTTAGGTTCTAGGCCTCGTGCTTCAGGAGAAATAGCCCTCAATATGACACTTAAAGGCTATGATATGGCAGAACAGTAAGTAGAGGCCACAGATCTTCATTTAAAGTGATACATAATTTGGAGGGATCTGTTATATACAATAGAATATGCTAAATAATCCTCTGCGCCAGCACGAACCAAGTTAACTTGCAGAATACACCAATTAATACCAAGCTAGGTAGGCACATCCCTAGCACAACATGCCACCACAGCAATGCTGTTTCTAGGACCTGACCTGCCTGCTCTTCATAGTAGAACAACACATCATGTAGACAAAGCAGCTCAGTTTGAAGAACACAAGGAGACTTTTAGCACAGTCGTACATTTTCTCATGCATACATGACCACCACATGGCTGTTTCAGGCTGTCTATGAAGTTAGCAAGACAACTCCACATCAGATTACATTCAGGTCTCGCTTTTTAAGTGCAGTTCTGTTATGACTAAGATTATTTTCTTCAAAGGAAAAAAAGAAAAACTTAGGTTTTTCATAAATTCCACAGCAACAAGAAGGCTTCATGCAAGTTCTGTGGCCTGAAACCTTGGCTACATTCTTCAGGAAACCACATAACAGGTTTGAGGTTAAGCTAAATCAGTAGTCCTCACAGAAATCTGAGTAGCACCTTATTATGTCTTACATGACAACCACCACCGGTATTATGTTTCAGCTGTTAGGTAGACCAATGAAACATGCAATTTTATCCAACTTACCTGATGCCCGTCTGGTGAATCGATTTATCGCTGGAGCTGAAAGAAATCAGGGCATTTCCATTAGATATTTACTTTTAATAGTCTAACACACTTTAAACACAATATTATACTTCATTAAAAGTGCAACAGCTACAAAAATCTGTAAACCATCTTTTTTAATCTTTTTAGAAACCCATGTTAACTTCATACACAGCTGAAATTTTAAGCAGCTTTGCAAGTGATATGTTAGACAGTAACCAGCAAGCTTTCAAGACCATTTTCAGCTTCTTAAGAGTTACTATTACTTGTTGCTGTTCATCACTGGCTGTGAAACAATTAGATCTCCATTTCCGTTACTTATTGAGAGCACAGAAATCAGCATTTTGCAAACAATGACACAAGCATGGATTAGAAGAAATAAAGATGTAAAATGATTAATTTTAGTTTTTACAAACTATACCTATTAGAAATCTGCCACCAGAAACACTCCTATAGAGAAAAAGACTCGTTGCAATCCAGTCTGAAAGATCAACTTTTGCTTTCACTAACCTTTAAAACTCCTTGAGTAAGTCAGTAACAATGCCAACCCCTGCCCAAAACCCACTTTTGCAGTGCAAGTCACTGTTTTCTAGTGTCGTCGCCTTGGCACATCTCCAGCTGTGTGCTGCCAAACATTTGGAATCAGACTCCTGTCTTGTTTCCAACTGGGACAGATTGCAAAATACAACTTAAAGCACCCAGTTTTGCCTCAAATTCATTTCCAGGTTAACCAGCTTCTTCAAAAGCTACTAGAGATAAAATAGGCAAAGAAATACAGTGTTCTGGTTTGTCTTCTAAATACAACCTTCTAATTAATATGAATTAAATACTGTTTCTAATTAATACGAAACACTGCTCTTGAACTCCACTTTCATGTGAAACATTAGCTGCTGGAATAAACAGTAAGAAGAAAATCTGAATGACCTAATTTCAAACGTGGGCAGCAGCTACATTAAAAATTTATGCCCTCACAGTGCTTATTAATATTCAACCTTAAAAACTGCTCTGAATGTTTATATGGAATTGAAAAATATTGAATTTTTTTTTTTATCCCATTTAATTTTACATGGGAGTTACGCATCTTTTTGTGAACATCTAAGCCAAGATAAAGAGAAAAAAACTGCTGGGAAAATAGAAGAGGCAGTAAGAGCTTGAGATGCAAACTGACTTTTTATTCCTTCAGGGAGAAAAACACAACAGAGCAAAGCTACAATTTCTGAACCACGGTTGCTGATGCTTTGTGCAAGCATACACAGGAGTGACAGGTCCAAGTGGTAAGAAATACACTAGGAGACCTGAGTGCAGTGGTTCAGAGTGCTGGTCATGAGTAAGGAAACCCCTGGTGAATAAGTCATCATAAATACCAAGCTCATGTACCAATAAACAAGAGAGTAACATAACCAGCAAGTTACTTTCAAATGTGAATTCCAATTCACCCCAACTTTTTTTCAAATAAAAATACAAGAAATTTAGACACATTTTTTATTAGAGCAGACACCGTATTTATGCAACTACTGTTTTTTAATACAAGGGATTGTTTATTTACATTTTGTTGCTAGATTTATGGGCCAAATGTATTTCAGTACACCAGTCATGAATGTCGCCATCAGATGGCTGAGCTGTAACCTCCAGTGTGTAAATCAGCAGCAGTTCTCAGCAAATGTGCTCATATTTTAAAAAATTCTAAGAAGAAAGCATGAAATAATGCTCTGCTCCTATTCAAAAGCTTTCCCCAAACTCAGGGAGGGTATGTGGCGATGGCTGTCAGTTCTGTACATCACCTGTGGATCTGAGGATTTAACTCCTCTAGACAGCCACCTGAGCACATTTTACCAATGGAAAAAAAATAGCATCTAACATAAAAGTACCATAATTTGGATGCTACTTCTCTCTGAAATAAGTTACTGAGACTGCCAGAGACAAGTTCTTTTCCAGCTATGCACTTCCAAATTCAATCTCTTATTTGGCTGCAGGGAGCTTAATTAATTTTGCAATAAATTTTACAAATCATCTACTGTTAGGAAAAAAGCGGGGGGGGGGGGGGAGCAAGAACCTCGATAAGCAACTATTTTTGAGCTCATGAGAATAATCAGTGTTTGAGTTGCAACCAGGCCAAGCCTTCCTCCACAGACTGGGATTTCATGAAGGTCATCCAAATGTGTTCCTGGGAGATTTAGAAGCAGCACCCACAGTTCTTTGTTAAGGAGCAAGCTGAACTACTATTTCACTTGTGGCAAACTGCAATATACTTTTGTTGCCCAGAAAGACAGAAGTGTAATCTTACAAGAAGGTCTTGGGGAATCACCAGTCATACAGAAATTTAGCTGGTATTTTCACTATAGGATCACTAGGTTGGAAAAGACCTCCAGGATCATCAAGTCCTACCATTCCTATCAATCACTAAACTATGTCCCTCAGCACCTCAAAGCAGATGCATGGTCAACTAGGTCACTATGGTGGCTGGCAGGATAAGCACAGTAAGGTGCACAAAAGAGAACCTAAAAAGCATTTTGCTGGAACCATTAAAAATACTATCTTCCAAACATGCCAGGAAGTGGAAGTCTTGGATCAGAAACAAATGAAAACAATTGATGGCAGAAATATTCAGAGGAATATTAAATGCTCCTCCTGGACTCATGGAGCGTCAGGAGCAACGGAGATTTCCACGGAAGCAGCACTACTTGCTCTACTTGTGCTTATCATCTTCCCTGGATATTCTTTTTTATCAACTGTCCTTGCTGAGTTCTGGGCTAAGACTGACTCCTAAGTCTGGATGGGAATGACTGTTGTGATTCAGAAGGCTCAATTGAAAGCAGCGCCCAGTGTGCCACACCAAGAGACAGTCTTGGCCTTCAGGTTTCATTATGAGGGCAGTTTTGAAAACCTACCCAGAGGCTGCACGGATATTGCACTTCCATCTATAGGCTGAAACTCTAAGCTATATGCAGGCACAAGAAGCACGTTTGGCCACAGTGCTTCCCATCCTGCTGCTGCAGCAGCTCCTCAACACGCCTTCTCAACCTTCTCCCAGCCACATCCACAAGCAGCTTCTCAGGACTTTCAGTGCCCGCCTGCAGACACAGCAGAAAGCAGCTGGCTGTTGGGTTCTGCAGGCTGCCCGAGGTCTGGTCCCTACCCACCTACCCCAGGCAGACTTCTCAGAGGGCTACCCCATCCCTGATAACACTCCACTTGCAAGACTGCTGATAGAGGTCAGTTTATGGTACCATAATATTCCAGTCAGGGTAAAACTCAGCAAGGGAATGAATGGACTTCAGGCAATACCTACATGGCTACTTAAGTTAACTCTACAGCAGAAATACACTTTATCTTAAAGGTTATAGTGCCATTGTGCTGAGGATCGATTGCTCAGAATGACTCCATAAAACAACTTGCTAGTAAAAAGCTGTTTACAGTAACTTACAGCCATACCCACCCCCTAGACTTGCGCAAAATACAAAAGGAACAAGAAACGTGGATTGCAAAAACTTGTCATTGCAAAATCCAGGCATTTTACCCAATAAAGGGTAAACTGGCAGGCAGATAAACTCAGACAGTGACATTTGATCTTTTCATACAATAAGAGAAAGGGTACTGCACCACAACTGAGTAACATGCTACTATGCATGCAGGATCCTGTTTAAGTGCACTTGTGTCACTCCAGTATTCAACACGATTCTTCATGTTCTAGTTTGCCTCAACCAAAATCTACTACAAATTTACAAGGGGTGAAAATAAGTAAAGGGGGCAGGTGGAAGAGACATTACAGGAGTCTGTATCCTGATGAAGTTTTGATTAAATAATCATTTTAAACTGTGCAAGTTATTGATCCTTACATGATGCATTACAGTTGTTTTGTTGTTAGTGCTATGTAAGAGAGAATTCCACCATCTAAAATGTTACCTGCTAGCAGCTGAAATTCATGTTTGCAAATCCTTGCTCAGATGAACAATGCTAATCACAGAATTGTTTGGTTGGAAAAAACCTTTGAGATCATAAGAGTCCAACCATACCTGTCTACTACTAAGCCGTACCTCTGAGCACCTTGTCTACCCATCTTTAAACATCTCCAGGGACAGTGACTCAACCACTTCCCTGGGCAGCCTGTACCAGTGCCTGATAACCCATGCAGTGAAGAAATTTTTCCTAATGTCAAATTTAAACCTCCCCAAGCACAACTTGAGGCTGTTTCCTCTCATCCTATCACTTGTTACTTGGGAGAAGAGACCAACACCCACCTCGCTCCAACTCTTTCAGGCAGTTGTAGGACAGCGATAGTACAGTTTTTTAAATATTTTGGCAATACAGATTAAGTAAATAAACAGAAATTATTGATAAATGATCTAGAGAGGCTGAAGTGTTTTAATACATCTGTTTACCAAGAAAATAGGCTGTGACAACATCTAACTACACAAAGCATGCACTAAAAATTTTTCCATCACTCAACAACTATCTAACCATCACTTCTTCCCCCACTGTACTTTACCTCTCATACTGATCTTCACAAGCATTAAGCATTCATCAAAACCAGGCTGTGCATCAGACCACAGAAGCAGCATAATTTTTTTAAGCAGAGAAGGGAATGGAGTCTATGGGGTTATTTGCAGAGCACCAAGACTCTGAAGGTAATGCTAAGGAAGGATCTCTAGCTGGGCATCCTCTACATGGTTAAGTTACTCTTACAGTTTGAGCTGTTCACTTTTGCAGACTCACAGTTTAAAGTGCTCAAAGTCGTGTTTGCTTTAAAAACTGTCAGAGATTCTTGTGACGTTAGTGTCACCTGGAATAAGCAGCTAAACACACTGCAGACATTAGACATGCGGCCTTCCTAAGAACTCAGGGACTGTCAGCCTGGGATTTAACAAGAGGTTCTGCTTATCAGGGACTGCTATGGATGTGCTCAAGCACTCTGACAACCAGACCTGTAAACTGGTGTCTTCTGCAGGTCTTTAGACCAGGCAAACACACAACCCTGGGCTATGCTGTACTGCACACGGGGACCCCATGTGTGCCCAAGCCAGGGTGAGCACACTCAGCAACCTGTAGCCACTCTGGAGGGTGGAGGCCACCCTGAGACTGCTTAGGCCACTCAAAGCATTGCTCTTGTAGAGCAAAACACACAACATGCCTGCTTTGAGTGACAAGGGCTGGCAGGAGATTAGTGATTAATCTTCAGTATTAGTAAAAATTAAAACATTTTCCACAAGCCCCTCTTTCAATTAGCCACTGTAATTTCTTCATAGTGCAAAGGGCTAAATGCTCTTAAAAATCCCAGCCAACCAAAGAAAAACTATATTTGGCCATTGCATGTTTAAAGCCCTCAAATGTGGCAGCCCATAGCCCAGAAAAACAGCTCTATTTACCGGGCAGGTATACCACTAACATATCTTAAAAAAATAAAGATATATATGCACCACAGCAGATATGCCTTGGGTGGAAAACTCAACTGCCCCAAGTGAGATTATGAAACAAAAGTCATGGCCAAATCATACAACTTTTTCTATGCCACTGAGTGTAAAACACACTTAAAACTCTCAAGGACCTCAGCGAAGTCAATGTGTTAAACATAGCTCAGATTTCAACAAAAAACTGAGAACCTGTTCTCAACACATGACATGGTTTTATATAGCCTAACTCTAGTGATTTCAGAAGAGTTATTCCTGGTTTACACATGATTTTTCATCACATATCTCAGGCCAAGTTTCAACTGATGAGCATCATGGTTGCTACAGGATCCACCTTTTCAGTTCCAGACTTACCCGTTGCTTAGAGATCCAGTAACTTTCAGAAATATTTTGAATTACAGCTATAGCAATCAGATTTCTTTATTATGTGAATTACCATTAGCTTGTTTCCTTTCATAAACAGATTATTAATTAGAATGAGCTAATCAGAACAAGAGAAAAATCAAATCTAAAAGAATGCCTTTCTAAGATACATGCTTTAGTCAGACTTATGTTTTGACATCCCAAATAGATGAAATACAATTAACTTCCTGTTACCCGTGGGGTAATGATACATGGGGACACCATGGATAATAATAACAGTAATAAACTGGGGCCAGTCTAATCTCCCTCCATCACAGGAAACTTTAATTTTAGTTGAGCACTTTTGCAGTCAGAATGATTATTTTGGAGCACTCCCTGGTGAACCAGACATATGATAATACCGTTATGTTAATGTACTTTTGCACTAATAAGACCTCATAGAATGTCCAGGAAGGCAGGACAAGCACCACCACCACCATCACCTTGTGCGCCCTTGCCTATAGGAGCCACCCAAGCCAGTCACAGAGCTGCTGGAGGTCCAACACAGCTGCTGCTGAGCCGAGGCCAATGAAACCATCTTCAGGAAACTAACTTTAGCCAGCTGCCTGAATGCCAATTTTGCAGGCATATCATGGGGTACGCGAGTGCTCCGGCACATAGGCAACTATGGGGCAGCAAGGAGCTGGCTCCAAGAGCAGCTCAGCTTCGTGCAGCAGCACCAGCACAGGTAGAAGTGGCACAGGCAACTCACAACCAGAATGGCACATGCTATCCATGACAGAGAATTTGCCAATGGAAAATTAACAGCTGATTGCATATAAAGTTGGTATCATACCCAAGGCCAAGGTATACTGTTTTTTCTTGCTTAGAATCTCTGAATATTAAATAGGACTAGCATAAAGATTTGGAAAGATAATAAAATCAAGCTGCTAGGAGTTAAATGAAATTACAAGAAATATGTAATAAAATTGTACAATGTAGATCTCTCTATTCCTTAAGAAAATTGTTACAATCGGGATAGTTTCAGAAATGGTTTGCTTTGCTCTGAAGAGCTAGCTATTCTTTCTAGTTTTCAGACTCCCATTGCTACATTCACTGACAGTTTGAAGAAATTACTCTGACAAAGGAGGGAGTTGTCAGGTCTATGGAGAATGCCTCTCATCTTTTCTCTGTGAAAGGCCATGACGACTGTGAGGAATGAGGAGAGGGGATAAGACCAGGGAACATGCATCTGTTATTCAGAAGACAAACAAACAGCCCTTGCAATACTGTCATATAAAGAACAGCATTTTAAGTGTGCTTCCATTTATAGAAATTTAACAGCAACGGTAATATTTTAATGATGAAATGCGTGAGATATTTTATTATCTGCATCACCAAATAAGTCAATCTCAACAGACTATTTTTTATTAGAAATAAAATTCAAGAAGAGCACGCAGGCAGGGCCTTCACACACAGAGAAAGGGTAAATCACAGCCACACAGGTGTCCACCGTAGCACTCCACTGAGGAGCCTAAAAAGTTAGACAGCAACACTGTCTCAATAAACCCTAAAAACTCAGGAGGATCAGTCCATTCCAACAGACTGATTTTCCATGGGGAGAGCCCACAGCTCCTCCAAGGGTAGGATCTGCATGCAGAGGGATCTGGCTTCATGCAGAGAAGGGTGCGCTCCTGGAAGACATGGCAAGTACGTGCCCTTGGGAAGAGTCTGCTCCCTAAGGAGCCATGGCTGCCGGGTACCCAAGCAGGCAGAACGCACACATACACATGCATGCATATACACAGGCACAAAGGCAGGCAGTGAGACATGAAGTAACGTGTGCTTTCAGGGAGTCCCACAGACAGAGACTGAGAAATCCAAGATAAGGAAGAAATGATGCTACAGTAGCAGTATTTATGCGCTACTGGTAGAAAATGTGAGAGAGAATAATTTGGCTGTGAAACGTAGATGCTGGTGAAAGAAAACAGAGCTACATCAGATAGGACGCATTAAGATTTTTTCATATTAGTTAAAAATTGTATGTACAGACCTTAAAAACGTGTACTACAGCAAACATACACCTAATCATTCCTATCTCTGAAGACATCAACACATCTGTGAAAGAATAAAAAAATATACAGAAACCAGAATATCCTGTAATCCCCGTTTTTATAATATGCAACGACCAAACTAATTCTACAAGAGATCGTAGTCCTAAATGCAGTTAGTCAAAACTGAATTTCAAGGTTTTTATTGTCTCTGCAGATGACTTTTTTCATTTTGCAGTCTGGAAAATGAGTTTAGAATAGTTTCTCAAGAAAGCTGAGAAAGGCTTATAGTCACAGTAATTTGAAAACTACACCAGACAATTGTCTTGTGTTTCTTGTGATTTAGCTCTGGAGCTCCTATTTCCAGAATAATGAGCTAGTACACTAGGACTGCCCCTTTCCAAACCCAACACTGTGCACTTCCAAAGGCTGCACAGGATTCTGTGGTCTCTTAGGATAACCTTCAGAGGAAGCTGAGATAGAAGAATCCCAGTAACTTATTTTATTCTTACAAGTACATAAACGATCCCCCCCAAAAAGCTGCCAAAAACAGCACAGAAGAATGCTACTCTTCTTTATGTATTTCATTCATCATACTAATATGTGTATCTCCCAGGTGATACACGCAAGTTGCTGTTTGTTTTGGTTTGAAGCAGCAAATTTTCCTACCTCACCTCTGTCTGACTACCCAGCAACAAGCCACAAATTATTTCTCCAAAACCCAAAACGTAACTGGATGACTCACATCAAAAAAGCTCAGTAGTATTTTTTTTTCAAATTAATTCACTTATTATTAAGATGTCACCACACAAGAACATGATCTAAATATGTGGATAGGTATCTCAGATTTTGCTTTGCTGGAAGTGAAAACTCTGTGTATCCATTTACACACATCACTATTCTAGTTTCCTGACACCAATGTTATAAATGGAGTACATTAAAGCATTAAATAAACAGAGAATATAATATATTATTTCAGGATTTTGATATTATTTCCAGGTTATAATTAGTGTTCATGTTAACTATATTTGTTTCTAAAGTACTACTGTGAAGCAGCACACCTTCATGGCCACATTTTAACATGTATATACAGCCAGTCATTATGCCTCAAGTTGGCTGGTTATTTAACATATCATAACACAAACCTTGAAAGAGAGGCTAAGAAATCTTTCCCACTTTATCAGTTAAGAAATTTCAGCTCTTATGAATAATTGATGCTGTATGTAATTACTAACACTGAAAAGAAAAAGATGACATGCCTGTCTCATGTGTTAGACCGATGACCCAATACAGTGAAACGGGCTGTCACAGTCTATTCATGGGAATGAAATGCTGCTCTTAAAAAGCATATTTACTTTTCTCACCCAAGCCATTCGTTCAAGATTTCAGCTTTTTTTTCCTATTTTTAAGCCTAACACTTCTTTCAGATCAACGTCCTATGTTAGAACGTAGAAGTGAAGATGTTGCAGTATTGAGTTTTTCTATCTTAAACATGCATTCTGTTACACAGTGCCACATGCCCACATTGTATGTTTCTCCTTAGAAGTTCACCTTCATTAGTGCTTGTGACCAGTACACTTAGTCATTATCATATTAAAAGCAATCAGTCACCTAGCTAAGAGAGGCGGGGGAAAAAAAATCATTCACAGCAATAGTTATAATCCTTGGTTATATCAAAGGTGTAACAAGTTAATTTTTGCTAGAGCTTATCTAGGCACAAGACAAAGACATGTATTTGTGCGGAAATGCTGGCTTGGAGTACTTACTGCTTTCAACCCTAAGTCACCCAGTAGAAATGATGAAAACTAATTGTGTATGTATGAGAATATCTCTATCTATCGGAGACAATATAGCTCAAAATCAGAAAAGGAATATGAAATTGAGCCTAAAAATACCAATGAAACAAATGTATGAGGGAGGCCAGGCTTCATGGGATGTGCCCTGGGGTATGAAGACCCAAGCCTTCCCAAAGAGTCAGAACTCATGACCTGGAGCGCTGCTTCTGCATGGTCACCACCTATAGGTACCATTTTGCTTTCACCCTCTGTTTTTTACAGTTTACCAAACTTTAGCAGAGTGGGCTGAGGGGATTTGATTCTGTTTTTAAGATGATCATTATTGCCCAACACCACTTGCAGTAACATCCCTCTTTGCTAAGCAATTCATTAGTATCTCCAAGGAATATTCTGCTATCGCCATAGCATAATTCGCAATTGCTACTAAACCCTATCTGACAAAAAATGTCAGTAATGCTTTTATCGTCTTACCATCTGTAAATGGCTTCTTTCCACTTTAAATTTCATAAGCTATTTTAAGAATATTATGGTTATTTGCTTTCTAACACTGCAGCGTAGGCGTTTAGATCCAATTTCATGTTCTTTTCTGCTTTCTAATTTTGCTGCCTGAAGCATATTTACTAATGCAGGCATGTTCCCAGTCAGAATGGGAGAAAGTGGTCATTCTGCCAAAGCTCTACTAGCAACGTCCAAATCAGTTTGGTGGTGCTGCTCACCCGTAGAACTACCAAACTGACATTTCATGTGTTATCAGGCTTCTAGATCATCACTTCATAAGATGAAGAATAATCTGCACCTATACTTGAATCAATATTTCTGTCAAACTGCAAATTAGACTGCTCAAGATTTTACAAGAGTGATCTGTTCTCCTGAATTCCTGGTAGCTGACAGTTTCCTGTAACTATTACACAACTGTGTTCTAGGCTCTTTTTTTCACAAAATTTTGGCCTACCTTTTTTTGTCTCTTGACAGTACCTGCAAGTTATATTTATGACAAAGGAATAACATTGCAATCTTGCTGATGGCAGTGGGTTGGAGAAGATGTCATGGCTGTCAGTATTCTTCTCCGAAGGAGTACACCTTTGTATGGAGTTCATAATTATCTCATCTATTTTATACGGTTTAACAACTGTGAACATAACTGCTTTCTTCCATACACATTCATATTACCCGTGTTTAAACCAAAGTCTCAAGCCTTTTAAGACTCATGCTTTCCTACTATTATTCATGTTTTTGTCACTTTGCCATTAGATTATGACAACAAATCCTACATAGGCAAACAACATTAAAACCTTCTGAAAGTAAGAGTTTATACAAAGTCTCTGCCTGCTTCCTAGGACTACCTCTGCAGAAACCTGTGCTCTAAAGTATCTTGATGAAGCAGTATATGAATATATGCAATCTGAAATCTGCGCTGCCTGCTTACTCACTTCCTGGTAAAATGTAAGATTCTGGACTTGATGAGTATTACAAAGTTTGCTTATTTTAAGAACATTACATACTTAAAAGGAGTTTCTCTTGTCTTCATAATAACTCATTCTCAGATGGTCAGAACTAAAATAGACAATTTTGTTAGCTTTCAGATCATGAGTCAAAGCACATTTTCCCACTTAGTTTTAAAGAAAGGTTGTAAGTTTTACCTCATCAGAGAGCACAGTGACTCTAAAGCAAAAAGAATAAAGCCCAAACCCCAAGTGTTATTGTTGAATATAATGAGAAGAATGGCATTGAGACTGTTGCAGAAAAACAAACAAACAAGCAAACCCCAAACAGGCTACTGATGATCGACTAACTATAGAGACCCAAGGTGTGATTCAGGTTAATCATCATGAATGGCTTTATGAGTCAAGGAAGGGAGTAGGCAGCCACCAAATAATCCCTTGTGACGATACCTAACTGCAAGGTGCTGCACCTGGGTCAGGGCTATATCAATACTGGCTGGCAGATGAAGGATTGAGAGCAGCCCTGTCAAGGACTTGAGGGTACTGGCAAATGAAAAGCTGGATGTGAGCAGCAACATGCATTCACAGCCCAGAACGTGAACCATATCCTGAGTTGCATCAAAAGAAGCATGGCCAGTAGATCAAGGGAGGTGATTCTGCCCCTCTACTGCACTCCCATGAGACCCCACCTGGGATACTGTATCCAGTATTTCTGGTGTCCTCAGCATAGGAAAGACATGGATCTGTTGAGACACGTCAAGAGGAAGACCATGAAGATGGTCAGAGTGCTGGATCACGCCTCCTACAAAGAAAGGCTGAGAGAATAGGTGTTGTTCAGCCTGGTGAGGAAATGGCTCCGCACAGACCTTACTTCAGCCTTTCAGTACTTGAAGGGGGCTTACAAGAAAGACGGGGAAAAAAAGTTGTTAGCAAGGCCTGTTGTGATAGGACAAGGGGTGATGGTTTTAAACTAAAAGACCTCGTCTCCATGATCACCATCCTGATCCTGAAACTCTGCCTTGAATGGCTAACTCCATTTTGGAACATGATACCCCACCATCTGCTATCCCTCTTCTCATAAATGTAAACATGTAGAACATGTGGCACCTCACAGCATAGCATGCAGCATAGCAGAGTTTGTCTTGTACTCAACTCACTCTTGATACAACTCTGCCGACATTTGTATGACCATGATCAAACACACACACACGCTGCTGCGTGTTACTGTCCCAGTGCCAAGATGGAGATGACATCAAATAACATAGCATATATATGCTATAATGCCTTTGTTTAGGTTCTTTTTCCAGGTCTGCACTCATCTCAAACTGTTTTTCTCTTCCATGGCAACAACTCAAAACTTCTTCCCCAGATATGTCAGGATTGTAGCCCAGACTACTTGTTCTCTATACATATACAAAACAAACAGAGACCTCAGTCGCCTAACTTGGTGTGAAGATTTTTGTGCCCTGAAGGTAACATTTGAGCATAATGATACCAAATGTTGTCACATGAACACCTTTATACATCTAATCTTTATTTTCAAACTGCCTCTTACCTATGTATTGATTATGGAGCATTTGAGAACAAGTAACACATTTCTCAAGAGAATGGAGAGGTCATAAGAGATCCTGGAATGTGAATAGACCTTATGGACAGGATAATAGAATATACCTTTTCTCTCCTGAACCAACTGACTTGTACAAGAAAGGTGAGGAGTGGCAAAAGAAGTGGCAAAATACAAGTTTACTCCAGTGTCTTCCGTTTCGTTAGTGTGAAATATGGATTACTGGCAGTATCTGAACAATGCCTCCAAGCAGAGAGATGGTCAAACTGCAAATACATAGTCCTATCTCCTGTCATTTGACTTCTTCTTACACTACAGTGACATTAAAAGCATTTGACGAGACTACATAAAACTGTAAACCCCTTTATGCTTTATGGTTGCACCACTTGGGATCACATTCAGAAGTGTCCAGTACTGGATTTTTTGGTGCTACTCCACTTCATGCAACAGTCTGGGCAGCATTTGAAAAGTTGCATCTGTTGTAAGTAAACTTCAGCATCACAATCACTTTTGATCCCGTTTTATTCTGCTCCCAGCTAGCAGAGCTTGAGAACACTGTCCTGACTTCCTTCACTAACTATCTGTGAGATTCCTACCAAGGGCCAACTTTTCATGACTCTTGATAACAAACCTCTCCCATGGGCTGACTAGTCATTAGGCAATGAAATAACTCTTGGCAAAAAATAATGGTCTTCCATCAGAGGGCTTTTTAGACCAAAAAAACCCCAAAGATACTGTGCTTCCAGTTTGGATTCCCTAGCAAAATTATCTTTGACAATGACACCACTACCTGAAGTTGAGCCAAAATCAATTGTAACAAACATATGTGGTCATGACCTAAAGATTCCTTCCCTCTAGACCCACCCAAGAAGTCTGACAGACACTGTTTCATGTTGTCTATTTACAGCTACCTGCCGGGGCAAATAACATGAGAATCGGGTACTGAAGAGACAGAATAAAGGCAGACAAATAGATGAACTTGGCGATCTGGAGTCTTGCTCAGTCTCTGCTTTGGGGACATGGCAGAAGCTCTTTACTCTGTGTTTGATGAAGTGCTGCTTGTCCTGCCTAGTGTCCTCCCTCAACCTCCACTGCCTTTCAAGATATTCTGCTTCTTTTAGAGCAGGTAAACAGAAAAGGTCAGGACTGTATCAGAAAGGAAGAAATGAAAACTAAGGGATGAGTCTGCTTGACTGGTCAAGTGTCAGACTAGCAATCCACGCCTTTAAAAAAAAAAGCCTTATTACCCAGGCCACACCATATCACTAGGGGCAAGAACTGAAAGCTCTTCTCTGAAACCAAGTCAATGTGTAGGCAAGCATGCCAAAAAGGAGATAAGATGCCTGACTCTGACCTACTGTTCTGGATATTCAAGTGTCCACAAAGATAGGGAAGAGTTTCTTTTCCTACTTATTGGAATGTGTAATTGATACTATACCCTTAGCAGAAAAAAAAAATCAATTTCTGTAAATTACTTATGAATTTCTAATATTTCTTCCTTGCTTTCTCAAAATAATTTTTTTTAAAAAAGTATCCTGCTTCAGAAAGTTCCTGAAGTTAAAGGATACTCAACTTCATAAACTTTCAGTAACCATTAATTTTATCTTCTATTCCCAGTATCCACATTAGGTTACTAGAAGATGAGGATTACTCCAGCTGATTTTTCTTTCAAAAATGCTTTTTGACAAGAAAAAAACCTTAATTTACTTCTTGTCCTCCTAGTAGATTTTCTTTAAAAATATTACAAACAAGAAAACTTCTTGTTTTTAAAAACAACAACACAAGACAAAAAATTATTCACCCTTGTGGTGGGTAAAGCCTTGGCAGGGTGCTAAGTGCCCACCAAAGCTGCTGTATCACTTCTCCTCAACTGGACATGAGAGAGAAAATACTTTAAAAAGGCTCATGGATTGAGATAAGGACAGGGAAAGATCATTCACCAATTACCATCAGTCACAGGCAAAACAGACTCATCTTGGGGAAATAAGTTTAATGTCTTAATTAATTGAATCAGAGTAGGATAATGAGGAATAAAGCCAAATCTTAAGAACATCTCCCACCCAGCCCTTCTTTCTTCCCCAGGTTAAACTTTACACTTGATTATCTCCTCCACTGGAGCGGTGCAGGAGGATGGAGAATGGGGGTTTCAGTCAGTTTGCCTCTCCCACTCCTTCCTCCTTAGAAAGAGGACTCCTCACATTCTGCCCCTGCTCCACTGTAGGGTCTCTCCCACAGCAGACAGTCATCTAAGAACTTCTCCAACACGAGACCTTCTCACGGGCTGCAGTTCTTCATGAACTGTTCCAGTGTGGGTCCTTTTGATGTTGTACAGTCCTTCAGGAACAGACTGCTCCAGGGCTGGTCCCTTCTGGGGTCACAAGTCCTGCCAGCAAACCTTCCCCAGCATGGGGTCCTCTTTCCATGGGTCCGCAGTTTCTGCTACCACCTTAGGGGTTACAACCTTCTTCCAATATCTAGGTGGGATACATCCAGGATGCAGGTTGATATCTGCTCCACCATGGACCTCCATGGGCTGCAAGGGCACAGCCTGCCTCACCATGTGGTCTTCACCACAGGCTGCAGGGGAATCTCTGCGCTGGTGCCTGGAGCTTCTCCTCCTCCTTCACTGACCTTGGTGTCTGCAGAGTTGTTCCTCTCACATATTGTCACTCCTCTCTCTGGCTGCTGTCACATAACAACTTTTCCCCCTTTCTTAAATATATATTCAGAGAGGCCCTACCACCAGTGCTGAATGGCTTGGCCCTGGCCAGTGGCAGGTCGGTCTTGGAGCCAGTTGACATTGGCTCTGTCAGAGACGGGGAAAGCTTCAAGCAGCTCCTCACAGAAGTAACCCCTGTAGCCCTCTGCTACCAAAACATTGCCAGAAAAACCAAATAAAACTCTCTATAGACTAAATATGAGATCTTAATGTTATGACCAGAAAAGTACATTGTTTAATGTAGGATACTGTAATGGTTATATGACAGGAATGCATATTAATAACCACAAATCATCGTTTGTATAAACAATCTGGTAAGTGACAGTATGAGTCAGGAATATCAAGCAATGCAGTCCTTTCAGTGCTTCGTGTGAGGTTGTGCTTGTGGAGGAGGACTGACTGTTGGGGATGCAGCCACCCAAGCCATCTCCAGCGCATTCCTCTGACTGTAACAGCCAACCCCTTTTGGGGGAGCTGCTGGCTGGGCAAACAGCTTTGTCTTCCTGCTCCCTTCTACTCATTCAGGCTCATATAGAGTACTGCATCCAGGCATGGAGTCCTCAGCACAGGAAAGACGTGGATGTGTTGAAGCAGGTCCAGAGGAGGTCCACAAAAATGATCAGAGAGATGGAACATCTCTCCTATGAAGGAAAGCTGAGAGAGTTGGGGTTGTTCAGCCTGAAGAAGAGAAGGTTCTTCTGTAGAGACATTGCTCTGGCCTTTCAGTACTTAATGAGGGTTTATAAGAAAGATGAGGACAGATTTCTTAGCAGGGCCTGTTGTGATAAGACAAAGGGTAATTGTTTTAAAGCAAAAGAATGGAGATTTACACTACATATAAGGAAGAAATTTTTTACAATGAAGGCAGTGAAACACTGGAACAGGTTTCCCAGAGAGGTGGTGGATGCCCTATCCCTGGAAATATTCAGTGTCACATTAGACTGGGCTCTGAGCAACCCGATCTAGTTAAAGATGTCCCTGCTCACTGCAGAGGGTTCAGACCAGATGATCTTAAAGGTTCCTGCCAACCCAAACCATTTGATGATTCTAAGTCTGTGATACAGATAGAGATTTAGCGCAATTTGTCTTAACTCTCAGAGCTCTATTTTTAATTGCTGGGTCATTCTTCCTCTTAAAGAAAAGGATGAGATTACAAAAGACCAAGCTTTAGCCTTCAGTCCAAATTCCTTCATCTTGTGGATTTCATCCAGACCCATAAAGTAGTTAAATAATTTTTTCTTTGCACAATTTTTAAGTATCTCTTATGACTGGTAGCTTATGGAAATGTGGCACCTAGTTACTACATTGCACCCTATACATTCATTTAAAAATATATTTATCACCAACTTGACAGACCACAGAAGTTTCATCAGACCAGTCTACAAAAATCGACATGTATGTATTTTCTAAAGCATATAGTTTCACAGTCCTTGTAGGTTTTCCTGCACCATGACCTTAAAATTTATAGCAGTATTACAGATGAATGCTATCCAGTTTTACAGACATGCCAATAGTTCTGACTAACATGCTTCTGTTGTGTCTCACAACTTCAGAGCCAATTTCTCCTTCTTGCTATTAAAATAAGAGGTTACTTGGAAATCAAATCACTTGCATAAAACATGTAGGGTATGACCAACAGAAAACAGCAGGATGATCACATTTCCTTTTGATACAAACAGGAAAAAGTGACTTTTTTATATTCAGCAGCAAGTTTCATCTCACTGTCTAACTGGAATTTGTGTGACTTTCCAATTGCAGGCTACAAAACTTCAATGTTCTTTCCACTCCCTAAAGCATCATCAGTTATGTGCATTTGATTCCTCACTCAAACACAGAAACCTTCCTCAAACACAGAAACCAACATCAAAATCAACTACTATGAGAGAAGTTATCTTTAGAAAACATTGGAACTGTTGACTCACTAACATGCAATTTGTGCAATAAAAAGTATTTTTATAAAGGAAGCAAAAATCCACTATGTAAAAGCTACTCCATAAAAACCATCAACATTGAGACGAAAGCTAATTTCATCCCTTCACCAAAGAAAAAAAATAGAGGGGAGGGGAGGTGTAGTTCTACAGCTTTATAAACTGTTTTGCCCTGGAAGGCAGAACACAAGTTAAACAATGTCAGTTCCTAGCCAGAAGTAAATATAAAGTAGAGTTTCCGGAATGAGTGCGTAAATCTTCTTGGCTCTGCCTTTAAATTTTTAAAACAGTGTATATGTTTATATTCTGACCTTTGTACCTTTTTCAAATGAAAATAAAACAAAAGAAAAATCACAAGGAAATAGTTTTCAGCAATAACCAGACTCCTATTACTTTCTGAGTGTTGGTTACAGTACCAGTTAGCTGACAGAAGTGCATGCTCCGATGCTATAAACTGCTGTCAGTAATAACTACCTTATTTCCACAAAACTGCTTCCCGCTTCATTTCTTTCACCTGAGTTCATGGCAAAGTTTATATCACATTATCCACCTGCTTGTTCCCCTTACTAGCTTCTGAACTCACTGAACAATTGGAATTAAATCTAGCAATGAAGAAATTCTCAGAGCAAAAATGTCCCTGCTAATTTATGAAAATTAGCAGCTGACACCAAACTGCTACCCACCATGAGGGAAAGGTCACATAAATTCAGCATTGGTTTGCCTCATTTGGCCTGTCAGCCAGCTAACCAGTATGAGATGATGGCTCTTAACACATCAGTACTAGATGGCTCTGAAGCTCAGGTATTCAGGTGTTGCCCCTGTGAACACCCGAACATACCCTCAGTAATGTGTTTCTGGAATATAACAAAATACTGCAAACGTATGATACACACTCCATGTCATATACCAACCAGCTCTTTCAGGCCATAAAAGATATTTTGCTTTTTTTTTACCCCAACTGAACACATACCAACCAGAGTGCTGGGATAACCTCATACTACGATTTTCACAGTAGGGATTATAAAGACAAGAAAGGCAGGTGGCAGTTTTTATCCTCAGTGCTGTGTAACCAGTTTTATTAATTCCTCACAAGCAACTGTGTAACAACTTCAGCAAGTAAAACATCAAAACTTAAACAAAAATAAAATCCACTGAATAAGAACTCACAGTAAATATTGAAGGTGAGACACTGGATTGTAATGTATAGATTTCTATAACAGCCACAAATGAAAAAGTACAACACGTCTTAGAAAGTACAGAAAACTCCAGGTACATGAGAAGAACTTAAATAATTTCGCTTAATGGTTGCATTTTTTCATGCCAGTGGCATGACGGCTTGGCGGTGCCCAGCCAGCTCCCACTGTGGGGAGGGACGAGGGGCCAGCTCCCCAAAAATGGACCCTGGGTTTGTCACCTCCGAGTCAAAAGAGGTAATAAACAGCCTGCTTTATTAGAGAGAAGTGTTAACAGACTCTGTAACCTATAGGATGTAAGGACATTTCTTTCTAGAGCTCACTTCTATGCTTTGGTTTGATTCTGCCAAGGATTCAGATGCTCTAGTGGCAAAATTCTTCCAGAGTTAGACACAACACTGTTTTTCTAGGGCAAAAAAGTCTGTTCTAGTAAGCACCCAATGAATCACAGAATCAATAAGCTAGAAGAGACCTCCAAGATCATCAAGTCCAAATGTTAGCCCAACACCACCAGGCCTATTAAACCATGTCCTGAAGTGCCATGTCTAGACATCTTTTTGAACACCTCCAGGGATGATGACTCCACACACTTCCCTGGGCAGCCTGTTCCAGTGCTTGATAACCCTTTCAGTAGAGACATTTTCCTTGATATCTAATCTAAACCTCTCCTGGGGCAACTTGAGGTCATATCCTCTTGTTGTATCATTTGTTAGAAGAAACTAATATCCACCTCACTACAACCTCCTTTCAGGCAATCGTAGAGAACAGTGAGGTCTCCCCCTCAGCCTCCTTTTCTCCAGACACTCCTCGTAAGACTTGTGCTCCAGTTTCACCAGCTTTGTTGGCCTTCTTTGCATATGCTCCAGCACCTCAACATCTTTCTTGTACTGTACAGTGAGGCACAGGCTGATACCAAGATTATTACAATGACCTGGATCCAAGAGAACTTGCTGCTTCTTCTGAAAGGCCTATACATGCACTGTACTTCAACTCATTCTGGGTCTTGCATTGTCTGGTGTTACAGATATAGACTAGGCATGCTAGAATTGCACCAATGTGCCTCCTTTTGATCGGGAAGTGTGACTGCACACAATTCTGTGATTTATCTTCCATTTTTGTCTCACAGAACCCTTTATCTCAAAGCAAGGGAAATGGATGTTAGCCACTGATTAAGCTTCTGTATAAACAGTAGGTCAAGCGGTCATCTTAATTTTGTGTATTACAAAAAGCAAAAGGAGAACGATAGACTATACACTATTAACAGCAACAAAAGGTTAAAAAACAGAAATGCTGTTACTGTCTTTTAGTAAAAAAATGCTGAGATGGAAGAAGTGGGTTGTTGCAACTCATTGCTTTACTCTTACGTTCCATATAACCTTCCTGGAAAAAACTTCTTTGGTAGAAATTGATCAATGGCAGCCGATTTTGGAATTAGCATGAAAATCAGTTTTTTTCTAGCAGTATTTACAGAAGTTCATGTTGAGAAACTCTACTGTGCCACACTCCCAAAATTCCCCCAAAACAAAGTTGGAGAAGAGGACAAATGCCTACACGTTTGCATGTAAAGCACACCTTTCTCTCACAAGCTCTGTTTGATTGAGACTTCCCAGTCTCTTCATACACCAAAGCCTACATCTGTGCTGAATGCAATGATTTGAAGGATAGACTTAGAAAAAGCATAAAGTTGTTTCCCTTCCTTTTCCATTTTTTTGAGGCCACAACCTGAAATAATTCCAGACAGGCCATGTTCATGTGACAATGTATTCCAGAAAGAAAGCAAACTAGGAGCCACTTATAACAGCAACTCCATTTTATTAGTATTCCTAAGAAAGCAAAACCAGAAGAACAAATTACATCTTTTTGCAAGGTGGATAATGGAAATGAATCTATGCCTACTCCCACCTCTGCTGGCAGCAGCAGCTACATTCCAGCAGAAGGACAAAACTGACAGATTTGCCAGGGAGACATGCAGATAAATACTGCAGATAATTTTTTTACCAAGAATTGAAGTTAGTAGTATCTAAGAATAAATAACCGTCTATCTTCTTTCAGACCAATTTTTTATTATTTAATGGCTAATGCACATATATTTCCTGTAGGTTGAGGTAACAGAAAGGAAGGAAGGATGTTAACTGTATATTTAAATTACCTCACAAATGCTCAAATAATGCAGTAGTGAAAGCTAGATTAGAGTTTCTCATGGATTGAGTACCTATTAAAAACAACAAAGGCAGATAAATTATCAGCTGAAAGAAGGCTTTTAGAGAAAGATGTCTGAACATTATTTGAAGGTATTGAACGAAATGGCTGGAAAAAGGAAACAGTATGCAAGAAAACAGAAAAAAGATGCACAAAACAGAGCTTGGATAAAATGACGACTGGATCTAGCTCTAAAAGACTCATGAAGAAGCAGATGTGTAATGGTAGTGGAACCTAACTCCTCGATTTCAATAGAAATTGTGCATAACTAGGAAAAAAAAGTCCCTCTAATGTTTAATAATGTCTATTATTGAGAACCTACATTTTTCAAAACTCACTCATGATTAAAAATATGATTTTATTAGGATGGAGAAAAACATGGTGATCAAAGCCTTAAAATTTTAACATGCATCTACAGTACACATCTTAATTTTTTCTTACTAAGTGTGACGAATATCACAGGCGTTGTTTTGAAAGAGTACTAGAAACCTCAGGACAGTCCCAGCTCTTCACTAGACAATGTTTTTGTTATTTATGCCCTTAAACACTGCTAATCCAGCAGAAGTGTTTGAGCATACTCATCAACTTGTAAATATTCCTTTCCAAAACCTTAAGAAGAAAAACTTTAAAAAATTCTTGATCAAGACCTATTTCAAGGACTTGTGACATTAGTCTGCACTTTTTACTAAAGACAATCACTGGCCTAATGTTGGAGCATTAGTCTGCACTTTTTACTAAAGACAATCACTGGCCTAATGTTGGAGCATCAAGGTAAAGACATGTTACAGCTTCAGAGGGAGAATCTAAAAGGGAACAAGTTCAGTGGTCAAAGTAACAGGAAATAAATTAGACAGACAGTATCAGTGCAGAGACAATAAATACTCATTTGTGGGGTCAACCAAAAAAAAGGCCACAACAATGCTGTCATGGAAAGCCTGAGTGCAAGTTAATCCATACCTATCCCAGAGTTACAAATGCTTTTTAACTCATGGCAATGGATTTTATTTTTCATACTGGCATTACAAATCTATCATTAAAATCAGAATGGCAAAACACACCAAACCTTTTAGCCTGTGCTCTCAGGCGAGCAAGTCTGAATGTTTATACTTGGTTCCAGCTTGTATTCATCCCAACACCAAGGATTCTATACGTCTTTTATTTACAGTCCACACTGAGGCTTTGCAAGGAATGTTTTCTTTCCAGCGTTGGGCAAGGACTTCTTTTCTTCCTGTCTGGTATGTTTTACAATAGACATTTGCTAAAAAGTTACCCTATGAAGACAATATCAGTATTTATAAAACCACGTTCTACATGTGTATCACAGACATTTAGAAGGAGTTGATGCTGTTACAAAGGTTTTTATACAAGCAAGATGGTATCTGGAACAACTCTGAGAAGGAATGATCATGTTACGTCTCCTTTCTAAACCTATTTTAAACAGCAATTTTCTAGTCCCTCCATTAAGGAAGTCTTCATAGTATTTACTAATTGGACCTTTTAGCCCAGCTTTACAAAAAGCACTTTAGTCAAATAACTGGAACAGCCTGTGTAAGAAAGCTATTCTTATTACCAGCTTTTACCCACTCAAGCTCTCAGCTTCAAATCCCTACTCTGATGGTTTTTTTCTTAATAGTAATATAATTAACCATAACAATTTAAGAGGCAAATATATAAGTGAAAAACATTTTCTGTTGTTACAACATGTTTTTTACCACTCTACCTTCCATTATCCAGAGTGTTGCAGTACAATAAGGCAAGGCTGACCAAATTAAAATTTGGATTTTTTTTTTATTGTTTCATTCTTTATCATTTCCTCATTTTATCTCAGCTCTGCAAATTACTTTTCTGAGCAGCAGTGCTAAAAGGGTGTCTTTTATGGAAAGGATGGCAAACTGCCATATGGCTGTTGTTCAGTTCATTCTGTGGACACCTTGTACCTACAACCTGCATTTTACTCCCACGCACTTCAGACATTCTTGCCTGTCTCCATGCTCCTTTATTTCAGATTTCGCACCTTTTTGCGTGACATGGCATCATTTAAAATGCTGAATGAGGCACTGGATAATTGATTAACATCATCTTTTTTACATAGTCCCAAAACTGTATGTCTTCTATGTTACTTGCTGGATCCATTTATATCTGGATTCATGTATTACACTGCCTAGAGACTGAAAATAGAAATTCTGTGTGAGTACTTCAGCTATTTTTACCACCAAATGCACAAAAACTTGAAATAGTGCTCTTAATATTTTTAAATGAAAAGTAGAATTGACAAACATGAAGCCTTTCTTCAAGGAAAAAATGTAATAACACCAGTCAATTAGAAAAGTAAAAAACTAAAGAGAAAACAAAGGACACTCAAAGTCAAACTTCACCCTCTTCAACAACATCTTGTTTAGTGCTATGACTGAAAACTGATCTATAGAACAAAATTGTATTCTATAAGGAAAAAGATTAAATAAAAAAGCGCCTGTAACTGCTTGTCATGATCAAAATTCACAGTAAGAACACCCTGTTCAGTTCCATGAAGTAAACAAGTTATTCCTACCCAGGAAGTGAAAGGGTTAGCCTGAAAGGGTTCCACGAAAGGATAAGAATTTTCAGTATAAACCTTCTACATAAAGGTATCTAAAGTTATCTGTGTCATCATCCAATGTCCCAAAGAAAAGAAAAAGATTAAAAGTATTCATTTCCTTTAAAATTCTCATAAGACTGCTTTAAAATGATACCATAAATGACGGATGTTTATGGTAATAATATCAATTTACAGATGAGCGTATTTCTTTTAATAGATTTACGTAGCTCATAGTAACTCATGCATACACGGATGTAATCTTTTATGCAATCACATCCATACAACAACCTACAACATTGAAAAAACTGTGATAAATCTATCATCCTTTTTAAGATTACCTCTTTTTCTTCTAATTCATGTACATCAAGACCTATTCCAGCAGTAGAGAATACTGAATCGTTTAGAATGGCTTTCTCTCAAAGCCTTCTCCCTCCTTCATTCACTTTTTAATCAATCACTTCTTTTCAAGCACAGAACTTCTCTATGATTACACTCATGTGAAACTCAAAAAGAAAGACCTCAAGTTTGGAGTGGGTAGTTTTTTATAGCATGACTTTAAGGCATTCCCATTAAAGTAATAGTTGATGAAGCAACCACTGTGATTTTTAAGCACTAAAGAAAAGATATTTCACAAAGTGGTTTTTATGTACTATTCAACATTTCAATTTTTCCATCAGCACCGAAACATCTTAACCCTCTATGAAAACTACAGCTGTACCCATGTGCCTATGACTTTGTTGACAATGACCACTACTGTCATTTCTGGTTTGAAACAAAAAATGGTTGAGAACAATCTAGATTTGCTATGAAAAAAATCCAACTGAAACTTTCATTGGAATACAGGTTTATTAGAATTTAAGTGTTATGTGTCTCCAGATATGGTAATATGACAGATGACTGTCAAAATATTTCAAAGATCTCTCAGCATCAGATGAACAAGTTCATATTCATATAATACACTGACCACTAATTTAACTCTGCATTTAAGCTCTTCTGAAATACATTTAGAAGCCAAATAGAATTTTGATAGAAAATTCAGGACATGAATTTGGGATGTATACATGAAGAGAGCAGGACTATATTTGGGTAGAGAAAATAAAAGCAGAGAATTTATTGTTCTGTCTCCCATATGTGCTCTCTATTCTTTTATATTGAGCAACGAAGCTGGTGAAGGGGCTGGAGAACAGGCCTTATGAGGAACGGCTGAGAGAGCTGGGGTTGTTTAGCCTGGAGAAGAGGAGGCTGAGAGGAGACCTCATTGCTCTCTACAACTACCTGNTCCTCCCCGTCTGCAGTCTGTCCCTCCACTTGCTTTTACTTTGGCATTCTGCTTACCACGTACCAACTCTTCTTCTGCCTCTATGTCCTGCCTTCTACCTTGCCTTTTTGTTTCTTTCATCACTGTCCCAACAAATGACCTTGCCCAATCCAGAAGTCTTCTTTTGATATTGGAAAAGCAGAAGCAGGGCAGCAGCCCGTACCTTGATTACCCTGTACCTTGTGACCTAAATCTGCAATTTCCAAACCATATGTTCCAGATTTACAGGAGCAGATAAGGCCAATAAGTCTGCAGAGGTTTGACTATTTAAGGTAGATTTCCCTCAGATGGAGGGTTCTCACTGTAGAGAACTAGAGAAGAGAAAAGAACGCAATACTTTTGCATAACAGATCAGAGATAAACCCTGAGATATACATGTATTAAACTAAGCCTAACTTACTGACAGATGCATGAAGCATCTCTATGCAGCTTACAAATGCTAGGCTGTTATGCTGGTTTTTTATAACTTCAATAGAAGCACTTTCTAAAACCAGGCACTTTTGTACTGTCCACGGATACATCTTTATTCTGTTCTCTTAAAAAAAAAAAATGTTTTTCCATTCATGCAAAGTGTAAATGCACAGATAAGCATAGGTATTGGGAACAAAAAAAAAATTCAGGTTTCTTTGGGAAATGGAACCAAAGTCAGTAAGTGACATAAAACTCCGGAGTATTCTTGAGGAAGCCACTTTTCTTTTCAAACAGGAGTGATTCATCCAAGGAACACAGTGGTGGTGTGCAAATGTTAGTAGTGACACTGTTTATGCCTTACCATTCATAATGTAATCATTACCAACTCAGGCCAACAAATTTTTTTTGTCTTCCTATACTTACTGAATTAATGCTATTCTTTTTCTGAGCTGAGCAGTCAGCCAAAATCAGTTTTGAGTCATTTCTTTAGGGAAAACAAAGCTGGAGATAGGATAAATTCAAATGGTTTTGGTATAGTTCTACTACTTTTTTGTCTTCAAGACTGTAATTTTCTCCTTCTTCTCTTAAATGCACAGACATAAACTTTAATAAAATAACAGCCAGCAGAGACTCCTTTGCTCATGCACACTTTTGTTTTGAGAGGGGATATAGGTACACTTTTGAGTGGAATCTGCTATCATTTCAACTAAATTCTTTTTTTTAAAGAAAGTGGTTACAGCAAAAGTATCATTTTCATCTACAATCACAAATACATGCACGTCTGAGAGGGCACCATATTCACTGCTACAAAAACTATTAAAGTGCTACCTGTTACAAGTTCACCCTTCTAGTTGCTTGTAATTTTGACAAACTAAATTTTTGAACTGCAAGTCTCACAGCTGGAATAAAACACCTAGGTCAGATTAAGGGATTAAAAAAAAGAAAGAACAGAAAGACTAAAGTGCCAACTTGTTCAGGTTTGCTTTCTAAAATAAATGTCAGCAGAAAGAAAATATTTTCATTTGCTCCTGCCAAAATCACGAGAAACCATTATTTCCAAAAGCTCTGTTATTCTGAAGATTTACAAAAAAGGCTGAAATTTTTTGGGTTTTGTGACTGAGTTATGCTACTAGATAACTACAGCCAGTGGCCAACCCCGGACCACTAAGGCCCACTGAGCCAGCAAGGCAAACACCCCCATGGCTAAAATTCTTTTCCCTCTCAGAAGCCATCTTCTTCCCAAATATCCATCCTGACTGGTCTCTCACAAACACTATGCTCTGAACCACAGCAAGGAGCAGACAGAGAACTACAAGGAGATATAGCCTGCAGCCTTGCCAAGGTGTGCACCAACAATGCCGTACACATACGATCTCAAGGGACTCACCTGTAACTGAAAACTTCTCTTTTCTAAATTGCATCCACAGTAAGGCTGATAACCAGCCTTGGTCTGATTAGGCTGTCCTTATAACCAAAGCACAGAATCATAGAATAACCAGGTTGGAAGAGACCCACNATTTAGTTATAGAGAGCAATGAGGTCTCCCCTCAGCCTCCTCTTCTCCAGGCTAAACAACCCCAGCTCTCTCAGCCTTTCCTCATAAGCCCTGTTCTCCAGCCCCTTCACCAGCTTCCTTGCTCTTCTCCGGACTCGCTCCAGAGCCTCAACATCCTTCTTGTGGTGAGAGGCCCCGTAACTGAACACAGGATTCAAGGAGTGGTCTCACCAGTGCCAAGTACAGAGGGAGAATAACCTCCCTGGACCTGCTGGTCACACCATTTCTGATACAAGTCAAGATGCCATTGGCTTCCTTTTTATATTTCCGATAAGTGACTGTAGAAATTACTAGAACGTTGTTGAGTCAGACTATGTTTATCTATTTGCCTTAAACATTTTGTCGGAGGAGTATCCACTTGTGGCACCAGCTTGTCTGTTGTGTCACTGTTCAGCAGGGGGCAGCGCAGGAGGAGGCACAGCTCTCCCCTCACCTGCTGGCTTCTGGAGCCTGCCAAAAACACAGCAATAAAAGGGACTCGGAAGGGAGGGGTCAGGCACACTTCCATGCTGGCACTGACTCACACACTTGGATCGGACCACGTGTTCCTGAGATCATCTTCTGCCTTCGATGTGGTGATTTCTTTCCCCCTCTCTCTCTCTTTCTTCCCCACCCCCCCACCATTACCCCATGGCATGCATGTTGGGTCAGATCCTAGGGGCTGGGGTTGTTACCAGGGATTCATTTCTGTAACTTTGGGTGGTTGCACCCCCCCGTGTCTTTGTTGTGCACCCTGGTATCTTAGTGTGTTTCGGTTTGCTGGAGCCAGAAATAAATATTGTTTTGATATTCACCCTGGGAGTGACCTTATTGGCCTCCGGATCGCCACACAGACAAATGAATCCACTTCCCTCCTCGTCAGGGCTAGACACGAGCGTGTGGCTCATGGGTCTGGGTTGTGACAAACGTCATTCCTAAAGTTGGCTACACATGTACAAGATGGTACTGCTTTAGTCACCACCCACCATAACCCAGATTTCAATTTGAATATACACATTTTTAAGAAATTCACACGTTTTTCTGTATGGTCCCCTACTACAACCTATACACAGAACCATTAACACTGGAAAAGACCTCAAAGATCATCCAATCCAACTTCCAGCCCAACACCCACTACACCATGTCCTGAAGTGCCATGTCTTACATGCTTCTTCAACACCTCCAGAAATGGTGACTCCACTGCTTTCCTGGGCAGCTTGTTCCAATGTTTCATCACTCTTCTAGTAAAGAATTTTTTTCTGATATCCAATCTAAATCTCCTCTGGCACAGAGTTTTATATTGCCTTTTGCTTTTACTGACCCCTTCCACTGCTCTGATCTACCCATTATCATTGAAACAGAGCCCTGCAGGAAGGTTATAAACTGTTCAGTGCTTTCTGGTTTTTAATTTCAGGAAGAAAACCATAAGTAAAGAGAGTGATGGAGCACCATTTACCATCACAAAGCTGGCATGCATGTGGTTGTGTGCAAAGTTTTCTCTGATGCTCTTGTTTCTACAATTTACCTATTATTTCAAAATCCGTATGAACATTATGGATGGAAAACAATTCCAACTGAAGGAAAGAACTAACGTAAAGATGTGTTTAACACTGACCTTGTAAATTAGAATACATGTTTTACCTAAGCAGTGATCTCATTATTTGAGCGTAGTCAGTGGGTAAAGCTGAGATATGTCCTTGCATTTTCTAGCTCAAGTTTCCAAGGAAGAAACTCAAAGCAACCAATACACCAACAGAAACATACGGGGGAGGAGAAGGACAGCTGTAGTACTTCCCTGTTAAAATACATCACTATCTGAGAAAAAAAAATCAAAACAAAGCAAAGTAAACCAGAAGAAAACGGAAGTAAACAGAGGCCACATGACACCAAACAGTACATACAGTGCTGCAGTTTTAAAGATTTAAAAACAGCAACGTTACCTTATAGTAGGTGAAATATGAATTTTTAGCTATGGCAAATATTTAAAAACAGCTGTTACAAATGATCTGGGTTATTACCCATCAAAATAAGACGCACATCAATGTGTTAAGTGGTAGCATTACAAGAAAGTATAGTCATTTGTAAATGGGCAAATAACTTACTGAGCATTTCAAATTTTGCATGGTACAATTGATTTTAATATGTACTTAAAACCTTCAAAAATTTAGCATAATTTGCCAAAAAGGGGCTCATTTTTATAGAATCATAGAATGGTTTGGGTTGGAAGGGACCTTAAAGATCACTCAGTTCCAACCCCCCTTCTATGGGTGGAGACACCTCCTACCAGCCCAGGCTGCTCAAAGCTCCATCCAACCTGGCCTTTAACACCTCCAGGTATGGGGCAGCCACAGCTTCCCCGGGCAGCCTGGGCCAATGCCTCATCACCCTCATTGTGAAGAATTTGCTGCCCACAACTAGAAGGTCCTTCTAATGCATATCCCCTTTTCAATTCAGTAATTGCTATTAGTGTTAGCAGGAATTAGTCCTGGTCACAAATTAACATGGGTAGAATAGTTTAATATATAAAAAACCCCACACAACTAGAAGACTCAAAAACCATTCCCAAATTAAGCAGTGTGTTCAGAAGGCGATAACCTAAATACTCTGAACCTAAAGAATGTCCTTTCAGAGGTCACCTTAACTCCAGGTGCCAAGTCAGAACTATGACGCTAATACAACAGAGTTCTCTCTCCAGAAAAGGTAAATGCTCTTACTTATATTTGGCTTCTGCAACTATATTATGGACGTGGCAGAGGACATGAATGGAGTTTAATTCATGGTTCACACAGGACTCTTAATCCTGAATATAGGGATTTTTTTTTTCTTTTAAACACAGCTTATGCCTCAGCTCATCATTTCTGAAATAGGATAATCATGATGTACCTTCCAAAATGAATTTCAAGGACAAAACTAACACTGAGAGAGTTCAACTGCAGTGCTTAGAGGTACTTAGAAACATGTAGGAGGGGATGGAGGAGGGTGGGGTGGAAAGGTTGGATACAATAGCATTTACAAGGAGATCTCAACAACATCCTGTTTATATTAATTCAGTAATACTGTCATCTTCATGCTTCAAGTGCACTGCTTTAACAATGAAAAGATACAACCACCAGGTCTGAGCTCCTTCCCAGGAATTTTTATTTTAAATTTGCTTACAAACTTTTCCAGTTTGTCGTCTTCTCCTGCATGAAAGCAGTATGGACGCAGTGACTATACAGAAGTAGCTTGGCTATTCAGAAAGGCAAAAGAAAAAAAAAACAACAAAAAGGAAAAAAGTTCTCCCCAACTGCAGTTCAAGAATTGTTACAGGAATAGAAAGTAAAAGCACAAAAGAAACGTGCTTTTAAATTGGAATTTAAACCCATCAAGCAATTATTCAAATACAAGCCTTTATCCACCCCCTCCCCCTCCCATATTAACAAAAGGCTGAGTGGATGTACAGTTATGCTACCTTAAAAGAATAAATATTCAGGGATGATGTAAAATTAGAATATAGAATACACACTCCTGCACAACACAGACATACCCAAACTCACCATTAGTAATGACTTACTATAACTTATTTATTATTCTCCTTCCACATGGTTTCAGAAATATTTCACTTTTTTGTTACCTTTTAATTATTCCAACTGACAGAAATTACAAGCCACAATAGAAATAAACTTCCAAAATACATTAGGCTTGGAAATGTGACATTTTAAATGTTTTTTGTCAAATGTGCAAATCTATTAGTTAAACTAAGTCAATCCCATATGCCGCTTAATGAAAATACTGACAATAATGGCCCTCCTTCTTCACAATCACAACAGAGTATCAAGAGAATCTTGATTACAGGTATTCATCAGAAAAACTTTGAAAGCTTCTTAAAACATCCTGTAAAGTTTTACATATGTAACACATACATGCTAATAAATCAAGCTACATTTCCACACATCCCTCCATGCACTTCAGTTCTCCATTCAACACTGAGTCTGTTTAGTGTTACAATAATTCATGTTTGAAACACACATCTAGCGTTACTGAATTGAGAGCAATTTGGCCTTCTACGTTATCACCATTTCAGTTTTCAAAGACAGCAAATTTCTAGATCTTTACTAATCTCACATAATCAGTATTACAGTTGAAAATTACCACATAAATCCGCAGAACCTAACTGACAGATTCAAATTCTCATTAAATACACGTGGTATAGCTGCAAAGAACAGATGAAAAGAATGGCAGCTTCCTCACAATGTAACATAAAGCATTTAGAAAACTTACCCAGTTTTTACCCTCTACACTTTTTCCTGATAAAACACACATAAGGACACTATTTTTAAAAATGCACTAATATTCCTCTAGCTAACAGCTGGCTTCTGTACTCTGCTAAGCAAATCTACCTCCAGCATGACCCAGAGGGATGAATGCTTCAATGACCTGATGAGATATACTTCAATTTCAAGCTGTTCTCAAAAAAAATAAGCTAACAATAAAGACGCTCGCACCTTTCCCCTTCTCCAGCTATCCTTATTGACTGACCTCTTGGCATCTGACTGTCCTGACTGATCCTTCGGTTCACCTGCTCACGACACAAAGACAAGCGCTTACACACCTTTCAGAGACAGCTACTGCTCGTCCCATAAATCAGAGCAGCTGATGGATTGACACCATCTCTAAATAGAGCCTGCCAGCAACACAAAGATAAAGTACCGTTAGCTGCGTGCAGATAGATGTTACCCTCAAAATGTAAAGACACACACACGTTTTCTGCTGTCCTCGCAGCTACGCGTGCTCCATAGGCTCTGCTACAGGGTGGAAAAATTCACCCTGGCTTTCAATAAGAAATTATGTTTTAAATTGTGCCTTACTTTTGAAACATGCTTAGGTCCATCTATGCAAAACACTTAACCAGCACATAAATACAGTATCGAGTCCCTGAGAGGTGCTTTCTAGGGCAGGCGTACTAACTGCAGAATGTAGATGCGTTCTCTCGTGCTCCTCTAGAACAGAAAACAGATTTTCTGTTGGGAATATCACGGGCCCACATGGAACTGGAGAGCAGCCCAGCGGAGCCCAGCGGCACATCCCGCACTGCCCAGCATCCCGCACCGCCCAGCCAGGGCGAGAAGCCCGGGAGGTGAAAGTTTGCAGCGGGGGCCGGGACCCTCTCTCGGGCTCCACCACTCGGCACCCGCAGGGGAGCTGCCCCTGCCCGTCGGCACCGCGGTCGCCGAGACTTCCCGCATCCTTAAAACCTCGCATCCCCTTAATCGCCGCATCCCCTTATCCCCTCATCCCCGCATCCTCGTACGCCCGCATCATCGTATTCCCGCATCCCCCTATCTCCGCATCCCCCTATCCCCGCATCCCCCTATCCCCGCACCCCGTTATCCCC
>WAAB01003712.1:0-10188 GCA_013389865.1 Piaya cayana
TGCCTTTCAATACTTAAAGAGGATTTGAAAGAAAGATGAAGAGAGGTTTTTTTACCAGGGCCTATAGTGATAAGAAAAGGACATATAAAAAAATACTAAAAGAAGCTAAATTTAATTTAGATATAAGGAAGAAATATGAAGGTAGGGAGTCACTGGAACAGGTTACCCAGAAAAGTCGTGGATGCCCCATCCTCAATAATGTTCAGCATCAGGTTAGATGGAGCCTCTAGCAACCTCATCTAGTGAAAGATATTTCTGATCATGGCAGGGGCGTTGACATTAGATAATCTTTAAAGGTTGCTTCCAACACAAATCATTCTGTGATTTCACATTTCAACATTTATTTCCTACCGCAAGATGTGGTAACACAGGCAAATGTATTAAATTTAAATTGATAACATATTCAACATACTCCTCTGATGGCAATTGATCAGATTGTCTAATTTTAAGAAGCCTGTTACTTTACTTACGCTAATCCACTCTTTCACAGCTTTTAGCACCAATTGCTGAAGGGTTGGCTTAGATCACCACTTTTTTTTTTCTGTTTTTTTCCAGAGACATCCTGTGCATTAAAGCATCTTCAAATGCAATGCATAAGGTGATGTGGAATTGGGAACAAACTTCACAACCAAGGAGTTTCTTTCCAGAGGAATGCGGTTGTCACTGGACTTCACAGTTAAGTTTCATCTTTCGTGTTTTCCTTCGGTGCTAGGTATCTTACATTACTTCGTAATTAGAGGCCTCACTTCAGTGGGCAGAATAGAGAGTGCTTCAGTTCAGCCTGTTTTATAAAGAGATGAGGAACAGTTTCCAGGGGGGCTGAAGATGTACCTTTGAATCTTCTTAATCTGAAGAAGGAATTAAGTTGCCCTAGTGAAGTGCTGTAATCATACAACTATTATACAATAGAATGGGCACTCAGATATTTCATCTTTTCAAAGGTGGGTGATTGATGTTGTATACAATCTGACACTGATTTGCTGGCAAATTCTGAGCATACCTTCTGAATGCAGACTGAGGTGTGAGATGCTTAATGTGTCAATGTCAATTAGCCTTAAAAATCATGTAGCCAAGCAGGTCACAGTTCCTCTATGACTAATAAAAGTTAGGTGTTCAACTGTCATGGTTTTGAGCCTCAGCTGGTAACAAAGAGCCACATGGCTACTAACCCTGGCAAGTAATAAAAACCCCCAAACAAGTAGCCACTCGCTCGCTCCTTTTTCTGAGTCCCATTAAGGAAGAGACTTAAAAGAAAGAGAGGCAAAACTCATGGGTAGAGATAAGGGCACAGAGGGATCATTCACTGATAACTGTTACAGGCAAAACAAACATGACTTGGGGAATAATCAATATAATTTATTAACAATTTATTTTATCGAATTAGAAAAAGATATTGAGAAACTGAACCAAATCCCAAAAAGGATACCTGTCCCCAACCCTACACCCTCAACCCTGCATTGTTCCTCTCTACAACTACCTGAAGGGAGGTTGTAGAGAGGAGGAAACTGGCCTCTTCTCCCTAGTGACAGGGGACAGGGCAAGAGGGAATGGCCTCAAGCTCCACCAGTAGAGGTTCAGGCTCGACATAAGGAAAAAATTCTTCACTGAAAGGGTCATTAGGCAATGGAATGGTCTGCCCAGGGAGGTGGTTGACTTGCCTTCCCTGGAGGTCTTTAAGGCATGTGTGGATGAGGTCCTGAGGGGCATGGTTTAGAGATTGGAGGGAATGGTTGGACTTGATGATCCAGTGGGTGTCTTCCAACCTGGTGATTCTGTGATTCTATGACTTTTTCTGTCTATATTCTCTACCTACCCCCTCCACAGTGGTGCAGGGGGATGAGGAATAGGAGCTTTGGTCATTTGATCACCTCTGCCACTCCTTCCTTCTCAGGTGGAGGATTTCTTCCTCTCTTCCCTTGCTCAATCACAGGTTTCCTCCCACAAGACAGTCCTCCCTGATCTTCTCCAGTGTGGGTCCTTCCCATGGACTTCAGTCATCTACAACCTGCTCCAGCATGGGTTTCTATGGGCTCATGTTCTCATTTGAGTACTCCCACTTGCTCCAGTGTTGGAGCCTCCATGGCTGCAGGTGGACATCCACCAGGACTCTTTATGGGCTGCATGGGGACACTCTACTCAGCCATGGTCTCCTCCATGGGCTGCAGGAGCTATTTCTGCTCAGGCATCTGGAGCAACTCCATCCCCTCCTCCTTCACTGACCTTAGTGTTCTCTGCTGTGCTTTTTTTCTCATATATGGTATTTGCATAGTTGTTTGTTTCTCATCTAGTGTTTGCAAGGCTATTTCACCCACATCTTACTTCTCTCTTTCCACTGCCACACCACACTCTGCTGCTCCCTCCTCTCTACACTGCTGCCCCATCACATGTTTTGCCCCTTAAATATGTTATCACAAGGGCATTACCACCATCTCCAGTTGGCTTGACCTTAGCCAGAAACAGTTTCTCCCTGGAGCCAGTAATCCCCAGCTTTTAGCAGCTCCTCACAGAAGCCACCCCTGTAGCCCTTTCCCCACTACCAGAATTTGTCATGCAAACCAAACAAACCAAAATAAGTGATTTACCTAAAAAATCATAGCAGGACTCTGGTGGCAGTGTGAGATCTGGTCTTGGATTCTTAGCTGTCTCTTAGATAACATTTGGTCTCATGTCTCATGTTGCATTTGTTTGCAGCAGTCTATCCTCCTGTATAGGCCATCATTTTTCCCCTTTTCCCTTCCCTTAGCTAAAACTACTTTAGTCAAATAATTTGCATCCTAGTTCTCAGGAGGAGCAAGCCAGCCATGAAAGAAGCTGCAAGGGCCTTGAAGTCTTTTTCTGAGAATGCGATGGAGAAACAAACATTGTCAGTGTAGACAATAGTAATGAAATACAGCTGGGAAGAGAATGCAAACTGGAAAATGAAAATTCTTGCAACGCTTTTTTTTTCTTCAGTATTCTGAGTAAACAATACAGACTTAAAACTCAGAAGCAAACAGAGTAACAAAAAACAACCCACCTACAAATACATACACATGGTCATCTGTGCACCCCAGAAAGGAGTATTCAGGGAATCTGATTTTAGAAATGGAAATTAGGCCAGATAATTACCTGACTCTTCCAAGGAACCTTTGCTCTTAGCTCAGACTCAGCATGTGTGCCTTATTTGGCCTACAGAATATGTCAGGTAATTTGAGTTAGTTTGGCTTTGAGTTACAAAAAGCCTAGCTAGTTTGAAGTACTTTATATTTCTAAATGCATGCAGATGGATAGTCATTACAGACTGGCTAACACAGGGTAACTTTTTATTTTGTGTTAGTTTGTGTGGCTAATTTCTTTGAGTCAGAGTTGACAGATTTCTCTGATTTTCACAATGTAACATTTTTATTTCTAAAGGGAGCAGACAGATTTGTAATATAACATTTTAGAAATTCAGTGTCTTTTTTTATGCTTTTGATACCGTTTTACATACATACCTGCATAATCTGCTTATGTAAACAGATAACTGCATGAATAGGAACAGCTATAAAATTTCTTGGCTTTCACACAGATTTGATAATTTAGCTTGTAACAAAAGGGAAATATTTTCAACATTACAGTTGATGTTTTCTGTTTGATGGAAAATTATATCTTTCATTTAGTTTTTACATCAGCAGTGTATGTTAAAATTCTTTCTGACAATTATCTCTTTATAACCTCAATCTACCTACTCGAAGTACCATAACAAAGCAACTATTTAGTACATAATTTTTTAATACCACCTACCAAAGGAAAGACTGTCTTCCCAGGTGTCATAACAAGGGATTGCAAAATGGAAAACAGTTAATGTAGTCAAAATCTTCACCTCCCAGGTGTTTACATATTTCCTATCACATTAGGACAACGTTAACCAGACAATGGATGCTAATGCAAAACAAATCATTACTGCTGCAGTTACCCATACTTAGCTAGCACCTTAACTGTTGGGGCAAAGAAACTTGTTACTTTCACTGTTTCGGGGGTTTTGTTTTTTAATATGCAAACCCCACATTAAATCCTCAAATAAAATGTGTTTTTTAGAATTTAAATCTCTAAACTGAAGTACAATTGTGAATTTCAGTAAAGTGAATATAAACATGTTGAATTTAGAATAATTCCAAATATTTGGAGGAGTCCAGGCAAAATTTGAGATCGAAATAACTTTGCAAGTATGTTGTTAATATGGGATCCTTTCCTCCTCAAAGGAGCCCCCACTAGGACTCAGAAAACTTTTTTTCTGTCTTCACATGTTTTATTTTCTGTGGATGATAAGCTCTTCACTGGTCCAGCAGCTGGTAATACTGAGGAATTAACAGCCATACATTCATCACTATGTTCCAGCCCTGCAGGGAGTAAGGTCTGCAGTTGCTGCTCAGCTTGCCTGCTTGCCAGCTGCTCTCCCATGCTACTGCCCGGCAGTGGGAAGGCGGATACGCAGCCAGCGTGGAACAAGGCACAGAAGGAAACCTGGTGACATTAGGGTTTGTAAAGCTGTTTGTAAGTGAGGCTGTCCCTAGCAATGCAGTTCCCCACAGGCATTGTCCAAACTGCATACTTCTGTACCTGCCTATGCTGAGGTTTGATGGATTGTGTTCAGTAAGCAAGAGCACCCAGGTAAGTGGGGAGGAATCTTTCCATCACCTTACTAGGGAGGTAGCACAGAAACCCAAGACACTGGTATAGGAGAAAGGAATGAGTCCTGTTGAATCTGGTAGCACTGGATCCAGACTCTGATTCAATGTGCTGTACTTAGTATCTGCTAAAGGGATGGCAGAAGGCTGGGGGAGGCAGAAGGAGTAGTAGCTGCATCAGCTATTCCAAGTTAATCTGCGATAATAAGGAGCCAGCGCTACTGCATACAACACTGAAATAACACCCCTGGCCTAACCAAAATCCAAGATCTCGTATGCTTTGCTTTTTATGAGAAACTGGTAATTGCTAGCTATAAGGCAGTGAAGGTCACATTATCTTGAAACAAACTTCGAGAAAAGTTTCCTCTGGTCCATCTACCAACCCTCTGTTAGCATCAATCTGCGCAACGACTCATTTGTATTTCATTCAGAGTTACACAGCAGTGTGACTCAGGCAGCACTAAAATGTCCTTCTCTCTCAGAACTTGGAAGCAACCTCTAGCTTTTCCACCTGAGCTGTCACTCATCCATACACAAATCACATTCTCTTCCAAAACAATAGTCAAGAGGGTTTCTCTGTTCAGGTCATACTAGAAGCTTTCGGGTGGAACTACAGGTTTAGATATATATCTCCTTTATCACAACCATAGATAAAGGGCAGTGGCTAGACCTATTAATTTAAAAGTGTGAATTGCATCTTTATTCATCAAGGAAAATACAGACTCAGTTGGCTTTTGTCTAGCTAAAGTACCTACTCTACTATTACCCAGTGATATGTTTTTAATTTGGGCACCTGCCTGTACCAAGAAAGAACTTAACAAGAATATAAAAAACCCACATCAGGTTCTGCCAAAATTACTTCTGTAAGCTGTACCATCTGGTCAAAGATAAAATCTAATACTAGATACACCAGTTGTTTTATTGCTGTCTTGAATACACTAGGGAAAATAAACTATTTACTACGGAGAATTCATAATTTAACTTAATTTCTTCTGGTTTTATTGCAATGAATGTCAAAGCCAACTTTTTTGATTGTTCAGATACTCAGTAGCTTCTTGGCAGATGTAAAGCTGCTGTTCTTTTGTCATTAGATTTTCACAATCTGACTTCTTCCTATTAATTGCCCTCAAGCAATTAATGCTATCAGAAAGAAAAGTTGCTGTTCATTTAACTGAACCAGCCACACTTCTGAGCATTCTAAATAATTTCTATAGGAAAAATGTTTTTATAAGGATTGCTGGATCCCTTCTGTGGTACATAAACTTTTTATGTTCCCAAATTTACTTAACTAAACAAATTTACTTGAAACTTCAGTGAAGTCTGTTTAAAAAAACAAAAGAAAGTGCGTATTAGTTGATGTGTTTATCCTCAATATTAAATAAATCAGTGAAAGGAACTATGAATATTGTTATAATATAGTTAAAGATAAAAAATATGGCTTCTATGTATATATACCTACATATGGCTTCCACAAAACGAAGCTATTTAAACACGTCTTGGTTACTTAAGAGTTCCTGTGTGGCTAAGGTACTCTGGAAAATTCTACATGAATTTCAGTAAAACTGATAATCTGTTTTAGATTCCTGTGAATCAGTGTATTGGTTTGTAGATAGGGTTGCATAGCCTTATGAAGAAATAAAGGAGAAATATTCCTCCACATAAATAGATACCACTCAAGACAGTCTTAAGATCTTATTTTTAGAGATGATCTTTTTCCACTTTAGTTTGAGCATGTTACTTAAGACTTACATTTTACATATGGAATCGACAGCAAAGTGGGATCTAGCATCACTTTGCCATCTTTTATTAGCAAACTCATTCACACTAGTCAGTTCAGAATGTACTACAGTTCTCTTTATAACTTTTATCATTATTATCTTGATAGGATTAAAACATAATAAAACTGTGCTTTAAAGATTAACATGCTGTCAGTCAGAGGGGTAGTTTTAAAAGTTATTTACTGATTCCAAAAGAGACTTGTAAATAATTGGATCTGGTCCAACAGAAGAGCTGATTAAATATACTTATGCAAACTGTAGGATTTGCATTTCTATATCTTTTCTTTTTTTATTTTAAATTTCATAGGCAAGCAAGATGATAATCACCCACTGACGTAATCCTGTGTGAATTAAGAATGAGGTGAAAAAAGTTCATGACTACTGAGGAGCTCCCTGTGAAACACAATTTGCTACTGATTAAAAAAGAAATAGCAGGTAGCTGTTTGGAGAGGTAATCTGCTTTTCAGTCAGTGCCAGGGATGCATATTATTAATTTTACTCAAGTGATCTTTTCAAAGCTTGGGATACTAATATTTTCAAGTGTTTCTCTGGAGCTGCATGGAAGAGATGTGACTTGTAAAAAGTAATACTTTGAGCTACATTTTAGAAATGTTATCAATATATCTGTGTCAGTACAGCTCTGTGTTAAATCTAATAAGCAGGAGATGGCAGTATATGAGATAAAAATTGCTTGGAAAATACTTATGTAAAATGTCGGAGCTCCTAATGCCCTTTGATAGTGTTATGTAGTCAGAACAACTGTCAGCATATTATCAGACATAATTACGCAATGATTTTAATTAGACCTGGCAAGGGAAGGGGAAATTGTTTGTACACTTGCATGCATACATACAGGCATACACACATAGAGGTACTAGCAGAGGCACATGTACTGCCAGAACTCTAATACACTAAAACCTGAAATGTTTAATGATCATTTACAGAATTTGTAAACATCTTTTTTTTTTTAATAGCTACTAAAACATGTAACTTATAAATAAAAAATGCTTTACTTTAGCTGATTGCTTTACTTTAGTTTTAGCGAAACCACAGTCCTTTGCTCCATCTTTATTTGACTTGTAAGAAACTTAAGTGCAACATTCACCAAAGTATGTCCCCCTTTCCCCACCTCCCCCACACCCCCAAGCAGATTAGGGGAGGGTTTTTTTTTTATTTCTTAACATTAGTTTGTGATGAATGGCCACCTAATAGTTTTTATTTGCTCTGAGAAATCCCAAATCCTACCTATTTCCAGTTGTTTGAGCCTCAGTCACTCTGACTCCAAGGACAGTGCCTGCCATCAGCTCTTCGGAGAGTCAGGAGGATTGGGGGTTCAGACATCCTGAGGATTGGCTGTTGGTATGACCCATTTATTGGAGATGTGAGACAATCCTATCCATTGCTCCCACATGCTTCTTTTGGTTCCTGCTGTGCATCAGGCAATTGTTTCTCTCGTCTCTGCATCTCTCATCTGCATCCTTGTTTGCATCTCATCCTCGACAGTCTTGGTTCCTGATTTTAGTTAAGGCTCATCTTCTTCTCTACTGTCTTAATTTTCGGTTCCTATCCTCTGTCTCTTGACACTCAATTCCTTATTACTCCTGGTAAAAATCCAATTGCTATGGTGACCACTTTATCCAATATCATTCATCCCTGTCTCTCCCATCTCCCTGGTCCTGTCTTACTCAGAGTCTTCAGCTTTCTGGCTTTCACCCAGTCTCTTGTAGTGCTGCTGTTTAGCTCTTCAGCTTGGTGCATAGTAGCTTAAGCAGCTTCTTGAACCTTGATCTCTCCTGATCACGTTTCATACATAGCTGTACTTAGCAGCTTGGCTCAATCCTCTGCTTCCTTAGCAGATCCCATTTCAGTTGACACCCATCCTCATTGCCTTCCCATTCCACCCCTATCTGCATGGGGATCTTCCAAACTGTTTAATTCATTCCTTCATTGGAGATGATCATTCTTGTAAGTAGAAATTTTATTTAATTTAGGAACTATGACAATTTTTTTTTTCACCCACGAGATTTCTTTTTAGACTTCTTAAAGTAACTACCAAATGTGAATCAACTGATGCCTCTTTAATGGCCCATCATGGCTGTGAATAATTGACAGATATATAAAACTACACAAAATAGTACCTCAAATAGTCATCTCACCAAAAAGAGGCATTTAGTACCCAGATCAGCTATCCTGACTTTGACTGCAAATTGCAGGATGGAGACTTCAGGATTAAGTCTCCTCTTCTAGCAGGATCAGTTAAAGATTCTGGGGAGCTTTCTCTACTGAGTATATCCAGATATTTGATGGAAATTGTGCTAGTTTACATATGAGCTGTCAAATGAAGATCAATATTGCAGCCATATCAGAATGGAAGAAAGTAAGTCACAGAACACATTTCTAGCAGAGGCAGCTGCTTACTAGGATTGAAAAGTGTCGAATGTGAGCATTTTCTGTACAAATAAAAATATTTACCCTCTTGATAATATCTTCCCATGAATTCAAGATTGGTTTACAAGAGTAAAATAAATTTTGAAAAGAAAACTCAAAATCTTACCTTTTAACAACATTAAGGCATGGTGATTAACACAATGTTAGTAAGATTGTAACACATACCTTTGCACAGGAGAAAAAAAGAAGCTTTACTTCACCTCTAAGTAAAACACAAGGGCCATTGGTTCATCCCACTGAGCTGAGGCCCAGATGAAGTCTGCTTGTAGATTAATTTTCTCCTGAATGAGAAAAGAAATTGTCTGATTAATATTTTAATTTAAGAAATTTAATAAAATCTGTGACCATTCTTTTTAAATTAAAAATATCTGAGTTTAGTTTTTATCTATTAATCGTATGTGGCTATGAGAATATCATAATCCTATTTCATTCCCCAAATGAACATCTATAAATGGAATACTTAGATCAGATATAGGTATTACCTCAACTCAGAGTAACTTCATAACCTGGTTAAGAAATATCTGAATTAGTGAAGTTTTCTGGTGTGTATGTTCTGTAGGTTAGAAATCCTACCCCAGTTTCTTTTTTCTTATTCAAAAATAATTTGTCATAGAATACAATGCTATAGACTAGATAATAAACTGAAGAAAAATATCAGTCAAGTAGTTTAAAAACCTGGTTAGATTCCTAAAAATGGCAAAACCTTCATAGTTTGCAATCTTTATAGCTGAAAAATAAATTAATAGAATACATTAGGTGATTCTGTTTGGGATTTAGTAATGTACGGTATAACATCTGGAACAACTAAGTGGTTTCTTTTTTCAATTCTCCATGCGCTGCAAGGTAGATACACAAATTCACATACAATTTAACTGATGTATTACAGCTTTGCAATAAAAGAGTTATTTTCAAGAAATGGAAAATCTCTGATGGTTCATTGAAAAGAGCACTGTTTTGAAATAGCCTTCCCTAGGACCTAGCAAACAAAATTAACATCTGTAGCAAGCATTTATTTGCTTCATAATGTACATAGCTACAAGCACATAGATTCACAGTATTTTAAAATTTAAATTTAAAATGCAAACTTGCAACTCAAGATTGTGGAAAAGAGCATTTGATAAGCATGATCTTGGTAGGGAATTTTACTGTACATTGAACTGTGAGCTTTTGTAGCTATTGGCTTATTCCCTATGTGTTATACTTGAAGTGCAACCTTGTTCAGACTGACAACAGATTTTCAAATGTACGAAGACAGGCAACCTGCAGTCTGGCAGCCAACAGAATAAGTTGTGTCTGGAGCGTGGCGAAGAGGAGCG
>WAAB01003714.1:0-74028 GCA_013389865.1 Piaya cayana
GCCATTCCAAAATGAACAGGTTCCATCGCACCTGTATTTTCTGTCACAAATTGTGTGCACATTATGTAGGATTTTGAACATATAAACATACATAGATACATACAAGCTGGAGTCTACTTTTCTTTACGTGTACTTCTGTAATATATATACATAAAGTATATTACATACTATATATTATTCCATGTACTATGCTGTATGATGCCCCTTTCCCTTATTAGGTTGCGAAGGTCACTGTATTGCATTAATAACAAGTAACAATAGAGGATTATGCATCTTAATCTTGATACGCAACCGTGTTTTTCATCTTTTACACCTCTTTAATTAAATTGAAATGAAAGCACTGCACAGTTCTAGAACTGGAAAACCCAAATAATGAACCAATGGCTGTACTTTACCATGACTCTAACACCTAACCCAAATACCTTAGAAGCGCTTTACAGAGAAGATCTGCGTATTTATGATTCCCTTTGAATCTGGAAAAGTAGAGTCACTGTTGAAATTTTTCTGTTAATTGCCCTCAAACATCTGTTGAATAACTGAGAAAATATGAAATCAAAAGGGTATCTTTAATAGATGTTGTTTCTTTATGTTTCTTTTATATACATGTTCATAAGCATATACTAATATATCAACCTCTAAAAACCAATAGAAAATGTCAAATTACTTTGAGTGAAAACTGATTTTTTTTATTCTTAATTGCACAAACCTGCAGATGCCCAACTCTACTGCCTACACTGAAAATGAAGCTAACATAAAAGTTTCCAAATGAATAGAAAAAAAACCACCTCTTCACACAATAAGTAATAAGATCCAAGAGCACGCATACACACACAAAGGAGGCTTGTCTTGGTGTTACAGCAAGCAATCATTTCAACTTATGTTTCTGGTTGGTTTTCATCCCACCAGAACCCTATCAACAAAATGATAACCATGTATTACAGACTGCCTACTTACTGTTAACACACACTTAATCCTGCCAACACCAGTTCTACAGAAAACATTATCAGTGTGCAACCATAAATGAACAAAATTACCATCTGCACACTGAAGAACAGAATTGCAAACATAATTATATCTCTTACATGTTATAAGTACACAGTTGTTTTAAATTTGGACCTATAACCTGTTTTCAAATAACAGCTTTAGCCTGCTTCCAAGTCACCAAGGTAATGGCTGTAATAAGCAGCTATACCTCCTAATCAGTGAATGTCACAATAAGCATAGTGCATCTATCTATCTAATCTTTTTTGGCCATGTTATTATGGTTTATGACCAGTTTTACCACCCATATGTTATGCTGTCATGTTCTTCTAAAAGCTGGTTATTAGGATTAACTGGGGAAAGTGAAATATGAATGCCTGTATAAATTGCAGAGCTGACTGCTGCTAAAAGCAAGGTGTCCTAGGTCAGTGAAAGACACGTTATTCATTGTGGGGCATGCCATTTATTTCATTTGGAAAGCCACAAAATTGGCTTTGGCCTCCTTGAGCCTTTCTGACTCTTTGCTGCAGTTGGTCTCATGTGGAAAATAACAGCCCATCCTCATTTATTTCTACTCCCTTAATATGTACCATAGATGTCTCTACAAAACAGTAGAATCATCCTCCTTCTCACCAACTTTAAAGCCTGATGCTATCATGACCATGTTATTCATCACAATCTTTTTTGGTACAAAATACAAGAGATACACAATGGAGTATAACTATAAAACAAATAGAAATTAAAACAAAAATCAAAATGCAAGCCCCACAAAACATCCCTCAAGGATTTATGACCCACAATGAATCATGACTTGTATAAGAACCAATGCCGTAAGGCTGTTTGAGGCTGGGGAGGGGGAGAGTGGTGGAGACAAATCTCATTCTATGACATATGAACAGAAATGTTACATGCAAAAGAGAGAAGGTTATTAACCTCTGCTCAGCCCTGAGGAGGCCCCAGCTGGTGTTCAGGTCATTGCACTTGCGGCAAGTGTGGAAAAATTGGAGAAAATCTAGAAAAAAGCCACATATTTAAGAGAGTTCCTAAAGCTCTGACCAGGAAGGAGAGACTGAAAGGTAGAGTTTCCTAATCTTGATGGAAGAGGAGAGTCTTCTTGCAAATAAGGACAGTTTGGTATTTTTCCCCCTCCATGCCTGGACAAAGTTTTACTGGTTTAACATGCAATAAAGAGGAGAAACCTAACTAAAAGGACCACTAAGTATGGAAGCACACTACTGCACACAATCCTCTTCGCTGCAGATTTTTAAGAAAAAAAAATCCCATAAAAGATAATGTAAGTATAAATAATTCTCCATCTTAGTGGAACCAGATGACTTTTAGAGATTCCTTCCAGCAGAAGCAGTGTGTCCAACACAGAAAAAGGGAAGAGATGAGCCTCTTCCCTCTGCAACACTGCTTCTTGCTCACCTGAACAAGAGGGGCTGGCAGCCTGGAGGAATCACCTTCACAGCTTCCGAGTCCTCTATTTTTTTAATTCTGAGACTGAGAAAACAGGGCTGCATAACAGGGCTGAGTGACAAAAATTCCATCTTCCTGCATGCAGGAGAAGTCAAGTAATATACTTTCTTCACAAGTCCCTTTGTCAGCACATCATCCAAAAGCCCTCTGCTCTCTCGTAGAGTCATCTTCCTGGTGTTTCTGGGGCTACCTCTGGCCCTTGCTGCTGCCCTTCCCCACCACTCGCTGTCCTTCCCTACCACTGTCTACCCTGGCTTTCCAAGCCTTCTCAAACCTTTGCATGGACAGCAGCTCCCTGTGGAATGTGGGGAACAGACTGCTGCTCCTGTAGGAAACTGGCTACGTAAAGAAGGTAAAGGATCCCTTGACGCCTATCATAGAATCATAGAATCACCAGGTTGGAAAAGACCCATCAGTTCTAGGTAGCGTTCTAGGTATCATTTTATCATTCTAGGTAATGTTCTAGGGTTCTAGGTAACGTTCTAGGTATTGTTCTATCGTCCTACGTATCATTCTAGGTATCATTCTATCGTTCTAGGTAATGTTCTAGGGTTCTAGATATCATTCTAGGGGTCTAGGTAACATTCTAAGTAACGTTCTAGGTATTGCTTTATTGTACTAGGTATTGTTCTAGGGTTCTGACAGTAACACTGAGTCCTGACAGTAAGGCTGAGATCTACGCACAGTATACTAAGATGTATTTATCATGATGTATGTAAAGCACTAGGTAAAGACACTTCTGTGACACCTCTTGCTACATTATTAAAATGGCAATGTCAGTATTGGAAGTTCATGCACTTCTCCAGGGTAGACTCTTCTCTGTTCCAAAGTTTCAGTATCCTTCCTTTCTGACATACACATCTTTAAATATCTCTTCTGTATAAGGATTCCCTCAAAAGAACATGAAGCTTACGAAATGCCCAAGATAAGACTTTTTTTTTGTAGCTGCCTCTGAGATTCAGGAAAAAGTCTTTGGCCAAAATTGCCAATGTCTAGGTCCAGGGGGTTTCACTTTGCTCGTAGCACTGTACCAGGCGCAAAAAGCCAGCACGGCAATCTGTAGACAGAACAGCATCCGTACTGGTACTGTGATGACCTTATACACTGAGTGGGCTGACAATTGGCTGCTAAAGCAAACGAGATGCCAGCTAATGATGCACAGCACAGGCGCTGTGTGTTTGCAACGCTGTCCCTATTAATGAGGTAGGCTGCTGCACTGTGCAGTAGGTGAAGTTTCTATGGAGCTTTTATCTTCAGCTTCAGTGAGTCACAATAATCCAGCCTAGTTGTGCAGAACTTGCCCATCTCAACTGCCAGATCCACACCAAAGAAAACATAGCTTCTTGGACAGCCAGAAGCAGAATAACTAACTTCTGACTATTTCTAGCATCTTGGTATTGAACTACATAGTAGAGTAGAATGCTGCACAGAACTCGTAATGCTTTGAAAAATGAAGGTCAAGTGCCTTCCCAGAGAAAAGGGGTCACTGCCTCTTCTTGCTCCCTCAAAACACTCATGCTAGATATACTTCTGTGCTGTGGCTTGGATATAACCTGAGCCAGTTGCTTTTGCTGAGTAATTTAGCAATATCTTGTGATCTGTATGTCAAAACCAGTAGGAATATCAAGTATGGACGTTAATATGATTTAAAAGGTACTCTGGAGGAGCAACAGCTAGAGACACAATTAGGTCTGTGTCTTTGCTAGTCATGGAAATATAATGAAAGATTAGTATAAGTAATTACGTTACAATGGTCAAAATGAGAGTTAAGCACTCCATTCTCTTTGGTACCTGCATTCATCTGCAAGTTTGAAGCAGCAATTCCTTAATGTCTTAGCCAGGATAATATACTGCAGAGGCTGTATTGCAGGTCTACATTTAGCATTCTATTCACTTCTAATAAAACAAAGCTGAATAAAGGCAGCCCAAAATGGTACTTTGCAATATACGTTGGAACAAACACTTCCTTGATACATGACAAGTAAAGATTATGGTGCAGATGTATGAGAAGATGGGTAGCATGTGGCACTTCATATTAGAACCTGATAGCAAAGTAGTACCTCATAGGTGAGATGACAACTTAAAATGTTCAATATAAACCATCTTGGGGGAAAAAAAATCTCATCCCGGTAAATGAAGCCTTAAAATGGTCACACCCCCACAATTGCCACCAGTGCTTCTTAGAAGCAGGCTACATTACTATCTACTATTAGTACTTTTGAGCAAAGGGAGGTTTTGGGGCAGCCAGATGTAGCTGCTGGCTTTTTACCCCAATGGGACAAGGGAGGGAAAGGAGGGGAGAGAGGGAGGACTGGCATTTCTCAGGGACANGCCAGGCTGGATGAGGCATTGACCAACCTGATCCAGTGGGATGTGTCCTTGTCCATGGCAGGGGTGTAGAACTGGATGATCTTTAAAGTCCCTTCCAACCCAAACCATTCCACAATTCTACCAAGTTTTCCCCTCTGAGGTGATTGAATGAAAAATAGAGTTGTACATAAAGAGACATAAATATCTGACCCTCCATGGAGACCCTGGGACCTGCAGTACTTTCTGCAACAAGTAATACCTAGTAAATGCAAAGACTGTGAATCAGTGAATGTGGAGGGAGCTGGGCTTTTCTCCCAAGTGACAGGGGACAGGACAAGGGGGATGGCCTCAAGCTCTGCCAGGGGAAGTTAAGGCTGGACATCAGGAAAAAAATTTTCATGGAAAGGGTCACTGGGCACTGGAACAGGCTGCCCAGGAGGTGGCTGAGTCACCTTCCCTGGAGGTGTTTAAGGTGCAGGTGGATGAGGTGCTGAGGGGCATGGTTTAGTGATTGATAGAAATGGCTGAACTTGATTATCCAGTGGGTCTTTTCCAACCTAGTGATTCTATGATTGATGGGTACCTCTAGGACATAGCACCCATACAGCCACGCATTATCACAATGTGAGAACTTTCAACCAAAGCAACGTGCAAAAGGGCACCTCTGCCTTATTCATTCATGACTAGTTGGGATAAAAAGGTTCTGCCTCATAATACATTTTTGCTTTCTGAGAATAGACATGACTTTTTGATATCTCCATCTACTGTGGCCTGTTGCTTTCTATTACCAGCCATAACTGCCCAGCTGTTAGGAAGCTACAAGCAGCTTGGCAAGGTACTGCCCTGCATAAGATGACTGGTGAAAGAGGAGCGGGTACAGCATCCATTCCATTCTCACTCCAGTGGAGCAGCAGCCATGACTTGTAGCTGCTTGCAGGCACAGCCATTGGCACAGAGGCCCCCATGCAGTAACCTCATTTTAGAGATCCCAGGCATGTCAGAGGAGCACACCTCTTTCTATTTCCCTTGGGGCTGCAATATGCAGTGCGGCAATGCACGCCCAGCTCCTGGGAGTACCTTTCTCCCCATTACAGGGGCTTAAAAATGAGCTCAGCTTAATCCAGTCTTACTGGTAGTGACTTACTGGGCATCACTTTGCTACATCCTGCCAAGGATTATTAGAGTTCAGGTTGCTTCCTCAACCCATGAATCTCATGTAGTATCACCAAGAAGTACTTAGTAAATCCTCAGCTGCTATAAAATGAAATAGAATTACCGATAAGCACTATTTTTAACCACAAAACATGCTACTCATTATACAATATATGCTTCTGCCATTCTTTTATGAAAAAAGTGCCTAATTGCTTACAATATGCCTCTCTGGAAATATAACAAAGAAAACAAGCAAGGCCACTGAAGGATGAAAATAACTATTATGTCAACTCGTGGTACAGGGGCTGACCCTAAGAGAGACATATTTATTCTGAAGAAATTTAAATTATTACAGGAGTTTTGAGAAGAGCACTACCAATTGAGGAAATTGCTTGACTTAGACCAAGGACGTCACATCTACCTAAACAGTATTTGCTTAAGCTTAACGCATATTGTTCTACTTCTGTGTGCAGGCGTGGCAAAGGTGGCATACAAGATTGATGGAATCCTGACTCTGCTCCTCCCCCACCCCCCAAAAATACCCTTTCTGCTGCTCTTTGGGACTATAACTCAGTGTAATACAGAAAGGGCAGTTTTCTGAAAAATTATAGTGGCTGTCACTTACTGTTGAACATATGGTCAGTTTGACAAAATTCCTAGCAGCCTTATGGCTTAATATCTGTATACGTTTTCACCTTGGTTTTGCCTCAACAAGCACTGGTATAAACCTGTATCTTTACTCCTCTCTGCTGACTACCCATCACTCACACATATTTACACAAAGAGGGGCGTACAGGGAACTAATAACAAGTGACATTACATTTCTGCAAACGTGATGAGTAGCCATTTCTCAGGAATCCCGTATGTCCTCTGCAGGCAAAACTTGCAGACCTCCACAACAGCTGCTCCTTGTTAGGAGTCTATAAATCTGCACACCCATAACTGTGTTGGATGTGCTTGGTTATCCATCAGATATGCAGAAAGGTAATGGTGTGGCAGGCATTAGAATTCATGAACCCACTTCTGTAGTGGTGTTTTTTTCCACCCCCAGAGGTATATTCAGGCCAAATCAATGGCCTCCAGAAAGTGGCAATGATGCAGTGCACAGCTTGGAAATCCATTCATGAGGGAGCTTGACTTGAAAGATTAATTAGATATTTGTACTTTCTGGGGCCACCGTTGTCATTGTTGTGGAAAGGCACCTGTTACATATATGCATTTACCACCTTTGGCAAAATAGGGCATAACCGGACATGAAGCCTCAAAAATTCAAACCTGCAACTGAAAGAGTAAATGTTTAAAGGACACCAAAACCATCATCCTACACACGCAGTGCACCACATGGAAGAACGGTGAGGCACTAACATTACTGTTAAAAGGTTCGTAGTAATGACTACCTGCTAAATACAATATAATTAGAGAACACTTCCCATGAATTAAATGCAAATACTTTGAAATGTGACTGAGTGAGCACACTTAGGTACTATTAGCATATTAAATACAGTTTAAACTCCTTTCTCAAGCACCTGATTTTTTTTCCTGAAATGGCAGTCACGCAGAATACAATATTTCCACACCAGGGGCAAGAGGGGGACTGGAAAGCTTGGTGAGGCATGAAAAATTGAATTTCAGTGAGGCAATGGAAAGGACATTGTTGGGCAATTACGGCGCTCCAGTATTTGCAGTCTGCAAAGGCTGCAATCATCTGCAGCGACAGCATGGTGTACGACTCCCCCAGGGCAGGGCACTCTAGTTAAATCAATTTGTCAGAAGCGGGGCTGCTCCCTCCCTTCTGCAGAGGGGACCCACCGGAGCGGAGGACAGCTGGGGCGCACAGCTGTCTCTCCGCAGCAGATCATTTAGAACATCAAAATTCATCTGCTAATTAGCAAGCATGTACAGAGGGGAAAGAAACCTCCCTTAAATGAATCATTTCCATGTATTAATGAATTCAGTGACATCCCAAATTTAGAGCCTAGCCCAATGAGAAGAGACACAGCCACGCGAGGCGCTGGCTAACATGATGAGACAATTTCATTATTGCAAAAGTTGAATCTGCTGCTGGGGTGAAAATAAAACTCGCTAAAACTAAAAATTTGCACTTCCAATATCAGTGAAGGAAAACCCATAGCTAGTACAGCTACTAATGTCTGATCACAGTATAAATAGTGATCACTGTTATGTGGTATTGAGAGTAAACACTAGTTGGACCAGCAAAAATACTGATTTCAGTCAGCCTGACATACTACTTGTTTTGAAATGTGCTGAAAAGTCTCTTGACTTCAGTGATTGAGGACTCTGCCTCAGGTCAGCAATTTTTATCCTTGCTTTTATTTATTTTTATATCAGACTTTTGCATTGTTATTAGAATGACACTTACTGTTTATTCACATGTTGCAGTGTTGCTGAGGGGTGTTTTTACAAGGGGACTTGGCCAAAGTCAGCTGCTGATCCAATGCCATTTCAAAGCTTAGCAGGACACAGTCGCTTTATTTTTTTTACCTTCTGACTCTTTTAGCATGGTTAGTACAGATGACACAGAAGAGAGTCATACTACATTTTGCATCAAAGTTCAAAGCATGCGCAGTTTCCAGCCCAAAGAGAATCCAGTCATATTGATTGGTAATATATATAAAAATAATTTTTTCAGTTGGGAAGCGTACCACAAGCCTCTCTAGTTACTTTTAGTGCCTCAGCCATCACAGCCTAATTGAGCAGTTCTTCTCCAGATAATGAAGCACAAACCCTTTATTTTCAGAAGTTTGTCCAAGAACATCCATATAATAGGTATATTGCCAGAAACGTTTAAGGACAAGAGAACATTGGTGTGGACAGGGCTAAGATAAAAAGACCTCCTAGAAAGGTGATCATAGAATCACTAGGTTGAAAAGGACCCACTGGATCATTAAGTCCAACCATGCCTATCAATACCTAAACCACGCCTCTTAGCACCTCATCCACCTGTCTTTTAAACACCCTCAGGGAAAGTGACTCAACCACCTCCCTGGGCAGCCTGTTCCAGTGCCCAATGACCCTTTCCATGAAATATTTAGTAAGGGAAACTCTGAAACTAACAGCAGCAATGAGCCTACTGCTCATTTGAAGCAGCTGATTCACTATACTTCAATTAATTTTCCCATGGAGTTTATTTTTTAAGGCTCTGACTTCTTACAACACACGACACCTACTTGGAAACTATATTCTTTAATGTGATATACAGGTACTGACTACTTACCTTATTCTTGGTAGTTTAGTTACCTCACCAAGATTCCTCCTCTTTTGTTCTCTTAATGGCACTCATTAAAAGCAAAACTGCATTAGAAGAATGAAAACACAAAGCCACACAGCAATGCCAGTACAGGAGGAGCAGAATTCTCCAAGGGAAGGCTATGAAATGTTATTGTTAGCTCTGCTGCAGTAAAATAAATTGCCACAGAGAGCCATGTCCGTTCTCATCTACTGAAGGAGAAAAGCTGAAAGTAAGTCAGAGAGGAGGTCAACCAAGATAGTGCCCCACTTGCTTTGCAGTAATGAAACGCATGTATGAAAAATGTTTAATCATATGAGGAATTTTTATCACTACCCTCACTTCTTCTCAAATTCTGTATTGGACTTTCATTTTACACTGATCTCCATTACACCAAATAGAGTCCATCCATGAAAAGGAAGAGTGTGACCCACGAAGTTTTATAACTTTAAGCAGCCATTTAGTTTAAACGTGAGGACTGCTGAACATGGCAAGTACTGAGCTGTAATATATATATACTCCATTAAAAGCAGTCCAGAGAATGTGACATTCTTCTTATCCTATTACCTCAGTTACTGGCAGAATAATATAATTAGGATTCACATTGAAGTGGCCTACAGAATTAATTTAATCAAATTTTAATATAAAATATGACCACTTAGAGCATATTCCATTCAATAGCTTGTTCAATCAAGACGCTGTGTAGGAAGGAGAAGTGCACAGTTGTCAGTCACAGTAACAAAACAACCATCACTTCTAAGTCAAACACAGCATCAGGATGCTTAAGCAGACATTAGAGAATGTCACGGCTATTGTGCTGTACTTCGTAAATAATTTGGCATGGATGACTGCTGTGTCACTTTCAGTCCCCTATGATTACAATACAGACATGAAGAAACTTAGTATTTGAGTGCTCCTAGCAAGGAAAGAGTAATTCATTCACGGAGAAAACTCTCCACCCACACTTATTCATGCAGACCAAGTGGCTGGATCCTATTTTAAAGGCCATCTGTGCAAATTCAGAGCATAATCATTGAAAACACACCAGTCACTGCAATTCTACACTGTTCTGGCTGAGCTGGTATCTACTGATTTACTAGATGACTTCAAAGTAGAATGTCCCCCCTTGATTAGATCCTGGGGAACTCCAAATGCGAGGAGATACTGTTCAGGTATGGAAAATTCCCACCATGTTGGTAGTTTTCAGACAAGTATCTTTGTACCTGTGGTTGCAAATGTTAAGATAGGAAACTAAATGCAGAAAATGCATAAGAGATACTAGATGTGAGGAGTACTAGATACAAAAAGCATTTGTGTAGGAGCTGAAGTTCATTACTGTGCACATTTTTCGCAGCACAAACTTGGATTTGCTGCTCTTCAGTTTGAGGCTTTTCAGTTTTAAGGCTCTAGCAAAGGCCTTACACTCAGGTTACACAGGATGAGTGCAGAGTTAAAAATAAATAAATAATAATAATAAAAATCAGTGGAGAGCCACACCTTTTAATTTATAGCATCTGAGAGTCCAGACACACACTTTACAACTATTTGCAACATTTTAGCCATTTGGCTATGATTTCCTAGCAGTTTATGAGATTTTTCTTGAAGGTGGGTTATATCCATGAATCCCTTGGATGTCATTCATGGGTTTTATTGTTTTATTTTGTTGGTGTTCAGTACTTCTTTGTTTTTATTGCTGTTGTTGTCTGTTTGGTTTTTTAAAAATAACTGTCCATCTGCTAATCTCCTAGGGCTTTCACCACATCCCTCACTGCCTCAGAGCATCTGTCTCTTATCCTCTCCTTACACTAGCTCCAGTTGCTCTTTTCTCTTAGTTTTCTTCTGTTATTTTAGCTTCTTTTTGGTTCCAGTCTGCTATGTCTGACCATCTTTGTTCATTTATTCTCTCTTCATTTCCCCCTCATGATCCCACATCCTCACCATCTTGCCTCTGGTGACATTATCCCCTAGAAACAACCTTCCTGACATGTCAACCTTCTACTCCCCACCCCAGTTTTAGCACTACCCCCAGGGCTTTGGTAGCATTACTTACACCTGCACAACTCATCTCTCATCCTCTTATTTCCTTCTGTCTCATATTTTCTCTGAAACTCTGTATTTAAAATTGCCATAACCAGCCAGAGCTTCCTTACAATTCCCTTTTCCACTAGCTCAGTTATAATCAGACGTCATCCAAAATCACCTTGACTTAGCAGGAAGTACATAAAATCTAAAGCGTTTCCAGAGTTTTCATTAATCTTTAACCTATTCTTGAACACAGGGAAGGAATGGGTTTGGTCTGAGAAGATATTTCAAGTTAATGGTGCATCTCCACAACCATAGCAACAAAGAGTTGACTTCCCGCTGCTGAGGTCTGACATGGGAGCTGCAAACGCAGTACAGTGCTGGGATCATGATCGATACCAATGGAAACACTGTGGTTTTACTGCTCTGCAATAGCACAGCTACTTCAACACGTTTGTTATCATGCATGCAATTCACAGTAGGTCGTCACTTGTTTTAGGATTATTTTCCAGTGAATTTACACACATAACAGCTTTTTTAAAACGTATCAACAACTTCAATTAAAAATAAATGTTTTCACCCCAGAGCTAGCCAAATATCTTAGGAAAACCTGTTTTGTTTAAGAACATGTATCTGACTTCTAAACAGAGATTTTTTTTCCTGATTATCCAAAATAAATGAGAAATCCACTATTCTAACTGAACAGTGGCTTCAAAAAGAAACCCAAAACTACTATAGATTACTCTAAACAAAATATTACCTCTTTGTAGTGATTTCTACACAAATTCTAATTGATTAAAATTATGATGAACTATGGATGTCTAAACATGCTATTTATAATGAAGATAGATAATTAGATACTGTGACTGCTGTCAGAAATACTAAAGCCAGAAATGTATTGTACAAAATTAGAATATTAGATAGGCCATCTCCAAAGTTAACACAGGGTTTTCTGTTCTCAAGATAACTCTTTTCTCAGGAAGAAGATGAATTTTTGTTTACTTCTTAATCCACACATGTTAAAATAATCTATGGTATAACTATGGTACTTCTGTCTGTTCCAGAAACATGCCTTTTCAGTACTACCTTTTCATTTATCAAAACTATGATAAATATAAAATCAAAAGCATCATAAATTATCACTGTCTAGCCACTGAAAATATTAGAAGTTGAATAAAGAAGGATGTTAAAAAATTTGTCATGCTGAGTGGAATAACTGAAAAGGTAGCAGCGGAGGGGGCAATGCTATGCATGGAATTAAAATAAATGGAGAGGTCTCTGTTTCACTGACTGCTCGGTATATATTTCTGTCCAGATTTCTCTAGCAGGTTAATAGCTGGGCTGTCTTAACCATGATAGCCTTGATGACTGTATTGACAAGGAATCATGATCTACAGCAGATCTGCTTTTACGAAATGACTGGATAAGCTCTTCCATTAACAATACTAATAAGATAAAGTATTCCTAATGGTTGACCCCGCATCTGGTTAGCATGAACTGTTCTGTTTAGTATGTATATGCTGTATTTCTCATGCAAGATCAAGATGTCACTGTTATAAATTTATACATTATGTTTGGAATTTTTTTATTTTAATTTATTCTCTACATCTGCTGCAACTTTGGAAAACAGAGCTGGGTCATTGTGCTTGTCATTAAACCACATTATTCTCAGGCACTGCTAAAGATTTCAATGACCTAACTAGCAAAACAGGAGACCAACATATAAAGACACTCTAGGAATTAATTTACACATTCACTTTTCCCTCCTGCTATAAAGGACTTATAAATATAAGACGTGAGTCTGGATAATCACATTTCTAGGTGAATGAAACTAGAAGTATAATACAACAGCCATTCAACAGTTACGGTGCATAAAGCCATAGTGCCCTGAGTGTCAATCCCTTCATGTACCCATAAAATATTTAAAGTACATAGCATATACAGGCAGTTAATAGCAGTGATAAATCCTTTCCATAAAAAAACAAACACCAAACCTGTCCTGTGAACATTACAGACAGGAAAGAAATCTGAAGAGGTGCAGCATCCACTTGCCAAGAGATCCCTCACACTCTTCTCTGTGAAAAGAATGGCATCTGTGCCAAAGTTTGTGTGAAAACTGTATTCCTTCAGTCCTATGGTGGGTCTACCACCAGATCAGTAAAACCTCAAATGGTTTTACAGCATTTATCTTCAGTCAGTGAAAATCTCCCTTATTGGCAACAGATTGCTGAATTTTGTAGTGTTTGGATGCCCTTCCAGCTTTAAAGCTTTGACCTTCATATTGTGATGCCCCATGTAATTCTGATGTGGTTTAGTGCCTGGGGTTACTTCTGTGCATCTTTTTGCCAAATTATGCAGGGCTCCACCTATGGATGGAAACAGATGCAAGATACCATCAACTGTAAAGGTGCACTTGTATCTCTTTATAATTCATATATTTTTCTTGAAACTTTAACCTCTGCTGCTGCCAAGTCTGGATTCCCTTGCTGCTGTTCTTGTGCCTGCAGTGAGGTTCTCAGCTGGTCAATCTTCTTATGGTACCTGTCAACTTACAGTTATGCTTTCCAAGCTCTCCTTACTCTCTTCACTGTATTCTTTTTTTTTCAAAATTGGAATGAAAATCAGGGGCTATATGCCCAGCTTTGAGTGAATTCAGGCCTACAGGACTATGCTAAAAAGCACAATGAAATATCTTCACCCAACACAGTTTGGTTGTCTCCTTTAAGTCCTGGGACAGATACAGACAGTACAAGAGCTTCCTCTTAACTTGTTCTGGCACTTTCCAGCCCCACTGCACAACAGGAGGGTGTATAAAGCGAGAAATAGGAGAGTTTTGGTAAAAGGAGGAATTGAGCTGCTTATTCCTACAGTTTTCAGAGTTTAAAGGATGTTTTTCTCCCTATAATAGCTATAACAAAGCAATGATCCCTTTACAAATGAGCCAAGTTTTCTTCCCTGTCTTTATGAAGCGCATCAAAAAGCATGGACTGGAAGAAAGACAAAGGGCAGCTCCAGCTCAGCAATTCTTGACTGGGCTTCAGCCTGGGCACTAAGCCCAGTAGGACCATATTGTAGAGGAACAAGTGGTCCAGACTTTGTACGGGATGATGGATGGAATTAGCTTCAACATGGTGACTGCTGCAACTATTCTTTTCCATGAGTATTCTTCAACACTGAGGTCATACATAGGGAAAACTTTTCCATGTGTGTTTTGGGGGTTATATTGACACTGTACATCCTTTTGTAGTGGACAGAAACATATACAGTTGAAGGAGTCCCTCTCACAACCTATAGGTATCCTTTGGCCATTGCTTGAAGGCAAAAACTTTCATTAAAGACCTGAAAACAGCATTTTTTTTTTCCAATAAATTCATGACTGCAAATTGTCAGGAATACCTGTGGCTATTCTTGTTGTCAAGATGGCATCAGTGTTACTGAGATAGTGCTTAAGCTTTAATAGGTCTGTGACTTAACTGTGAGAAATTCTCAGAATAGCTCATGCTGCAATCTCAGCATCATAAACGTGTACCCCAGAGTTCAATTACTCAGCCAAAATGCAATAGTTGTCGTATACAACAAAATGTAAGAAAAAGGTGCCTTTTCACACAAACTCATCTATCTATTTCAATTCAGGGTAACTTTGTTACTCAGTTGTCTTTTTATTTTAATGCAACTTGTTTGCTGCATTGGTGATTGCAAGATGATTCAAGGTTGTTTTTTCCACCCCTGTAGAGAAAAAAGGGGTAGCTTGGGGGTAGTGGTGGTGGTGGAAGGTGAAAGGATCTTTAAGAAATGGGGGACAGTTTGATGTTTTGCTTTGAGGCTGTCAAGTTTTTTGGATAACCTGGTGGCTTCAGACAACATCACAAAATAAAGACAATACGGTTTCAGATGAAGGAAAGGAGGAAGGTCATAAATACAGCAGTGTTCCAGTAAAATGCCGTATGACTAACTCCATGAGCTACAGCTTCCCTGCCTGCATAGAGTGGTCTCAACAAATACAAGTTCCAATTGCCTGAACTGGAAGAATGTCTTCCTGCTCAAGGCTGCTTCCAAAGGCTATGATCAGACATGAGCAGGTTTCATGAAGATGACAGTTTGAGGGGAAACAAAGTCTGGGCTGATGTCCACCCTAGGCAACTCCAGTGATTTCGGTGCCTGTTCTATGCTGAAGAAAAGCAAAGAGAACCTCAAACACCAGAAAAACAATGCCACATGCCTTAAAACACCACCTTCTGTCACAATGAAATTCAATTCCAACCTAAATGCCTTTTAAGGGTAACCTCTTCCTACAAACCTCTAAACAAAAAACCCACATGAATACATAAAATAAAGAACTAGAATGTAAGTATACATGGACAAAGTCTGACCTTTCCTTCTGGCTTGCCCATATGACTAAAATAATGACATCTGCTTAAGGTCAGAGGTTTGCAGTCTATGAATGCTGTGCCTGTATATGTGTTCCAAAGGCAGGCTGCACTGTCATGGATAATTATGATATTTAGAGTAAAGATAGTTTCATTTACAGTAGGCATTTTTTTTGGACCGTAAACAGAAATAAGCCTTGATATAGAACTATAAGGCCTCTTCCTTATAATGGGAGATCTCTTTGGCAAGACTGACCATCTAAAATTAGAGTGAAAAATATGATATTTTTTTCAAATTAGTTTAGCTTTCACTTACATTTAAATTTGCAGTACATCAGAGAATTGTATAAGCAGCCTAGGAAAACTCCATGCTCATGTTTCAACACAAAAAGATCTCATTTATAAAGATTTTGACCACAAGAAAGGGAAGGTTATAATCTAGCTACAAACCATGTGATCCGTTTGTAGGATAGGACGTATGGGCAAAAGGCATCTATATGACCACAAAGAAATGCAATGCTAACTCAGTCTTGCTGGTTTTCTGAAAACAAGGGAATATATTTTCAGGTCAGTGGTTTTCAACTGTTTTCAATTCACAGATCCCTAAATATTTTCCAGTGGATATGCAGACCTTTGAATAGCAAAATTAAGCCCAAGGCAAAAGGGCTTGTTTTTCATCTTTACCTGCCATGAATTTCCAAGGTACAGTTCACAGAACATAGGCTGAAAAATGGTTTTAAAGGACATATTTTTATCGCAATTTAGTTGTTTCATTTAGAATACTACTATCCTAGCTTCTTCCAAAAGGGAGAGAAAAGATACACTATTTCATGCTCTGTGGACAAGATTTCTTTGAACTGAAACCACAGATACTTATGTTTTCAGATCTCATCATATTAGATATATTTAGGTACAAATTAGATCCCAAGCCCCATTTCTGAGTTTATCAGCCTTCAATTATACAGGAAAGCACTCACGTCTAACTACCTGAGACTGATCTTCAGCATAGGAGATCTGCACTTGGTTTTGGTTCAGAGCCAGAATGTCTTTGGCCAGAACCACAGACACAATTTACAGCACAAAGGGAAATACCAGTATACTATCTGAGGCCCAGTGATGTACAAACCTGCTACCCTGGAACAGTTGTATGTGTTACCTTCGTTTGCCCAAAATCATCACAAGTGGGACAAACGTATACAAAACTTTGTTGCATTTTGTTTTAAAGTACCTTCCTTCTAGTTGTCTGTAGAATTCTTTCACTCCCTCAGTTCCAGTGGAATGAAGGAATGATGTGTTTCTCTGATGTGTTTCTTTTCATATTTTTTACACTGATTTACTTCTGATAGAGGTTGCTCTGATAGAGGTAGCTAGAAAACTTCCTTCCCTGGTCCACGAGACAGACTACTATCCTCTGATAGTAGTCCAAACTGGTAATGATGATTTAGTAAACAGAAAGACCAAAGCCATCACAAAAGACTTCAGGGCCATTGGGAAAATGATGGAGGGCTCTGGGGCTCAGATAGTATTCTGCTTCATCCCAAGGCTAAACAGAGAGGAGCAGGAAGTCAGGAAGAAGAATTCGATTAATGCCTGGCTCCGAGCCCGGTGTGAGGAAAGGGGCTTCGGATTCTTTGATCATGGGGTGGCTCACGCACCCCCAGGCCTTGCTACTAAGGATGGGACACGTGGGTCTCCTAGCAGGGCTAAGGCCATTGCTAAAAACCTAGCTAAACTCATAAACCGAGCTTCGAACTTTGTGTGGTGGTCTGGAGACCAATGAGGTTACTCCCAGGGTGAGATATCAAAATAGTATTTATTTCTGGCTTCAGCAAACCTAAACACACCAAGATGATGGGGTGCACAACAATGAACTCCTGGTAACAACCCAAGCCCTAAGACCCAATCCACCACGCAAGCCATGAGGTCAGGGGAAAGGGGATGTAGAGAGAGAGAGAAAAATAGAACGGGAAGAAATAAGAAGTTACTGTGTCGAATCTCGAGGACATGTGTTGCATCGAGGACAGCTGTGTCATCCAGGCTACTCCGATCCAAGTGTGTGAGTCAGCGCCGGCATGGAGGAGGAGGAGGAGAGTGCCCCCGACCCCCGCTCCTTTTATCCCTGTCCGTTTTTGAAGGGCTCCGGAAGTCCCTAGCCCAGAGGAGGGTGGGTAGCAGGGGAAAGCTGTGCCTAGTCCTGCACTGACCTTCACTGCACAAAATGTTTAAGGCAAAAATATCCAGTCTGACTTGACATGTGCCCAGTGGGGCAAGAAGGCCAACGGCATCCTGGGTTGTATCAGAAACGGTGCAACCAGCAGGGCCAGGGAGGTTATTCTCCCTCTGTACTCGGCACTGGTGAGACCGCTCCTTGAATACTGTGTTCAGTTCTGGGCCCCTCACCACAAGAAGGATGTTGAGGCTCTGGAACGAGTCCAGNAAGGGTCATTGGGCACTGGCAGAGGCTGCCCAGGGAGGTGGTTGACTCGTTTTCCCTGGAGGTGTTTAGGGCATGCGTGGACGAGGTGCTGAGGGGCATGGTTTAGTGTTTGATAGGAATGGTTGGACTTGATGATCTGGTGGGTCTCTTCCAACCTAGTTATTCTATGATCCTATGATTCTACACTATGTATAGTCCTCTACATGTTTCCTTCAGGAGCATCTCACGTGTCCATCTAGTAACTGATATTTTATTCACCCAAAGGACTCAGCCCATCATTATGTGGCCTATATGAACAGTCCTCTATGTGACAGGAATCTTCTCAGGCACAAACTTGGAAACAAGAGCCTCTTTGTGTCCACAGATCATTGAAGCCCCTGAAGCACTTATTTCAATCCATGTTTTGTACAGATGTTGGTTTTGAAGACACACGTTACTTCTGCTCTTTATAAAGCGTTCTCTGTGCAGACATTTAAAAGAAATATTGATTTGAACAGGGTTCTTCCTGACCGTGTACTTTCCCTTCCCCAATCCCTTTCTGATTTTTAACTAGAGGTTTGACTAACTGATTTTTGGTAATGTGACATCTTGGCTTCTGGTGATACGCTGTATTACAAAGAGGAAAGAACAATACAGTCACCGTGCAGTGGCTGAGGCCCAATTTAGATGATTATGCAGGCTTTTCCCAATAATGCTATATCCTGCCTTGAGAGAATCACCAGGAAAAAGTTCTTACAAATTTAGATGGTGTGGTAAACTTTCCCCCTTTCCCCACATGCAGTGGTTTTGAAGTTACTAATTCCCACATTTGTGGGATTGTGTTAGCAGTCTTTTCCCCTGCTAATACACTGTAGCAATCCCTTTCCTGGCAAACATTATGATCAAGGGGACAATTTCCCAGAGAAATCTGGCTCAAATTCAAGATTCTTTGGTAGGATCAAAGATGGATCAAAAAGGGAGGAGGAGAAGTCATGAACACATCAACCAGAAAATTTGCATGCATCTACTCTTGCCCTTGATCAAAGAAAAAGGGGAAAAAATTGTTTTCTTTTAGTCTTTGTATGACTGATCAACATTGAGGCTGAGTCGACACTTCTGATTTGCAATTGGGAGCGATCATGCTTTCAGCGAGATGCAGATGAAGTACATGAAATATAAACAAATATCAGTTAACACCAGAAACCTTCACTGTGGAATACAAGACGTAGAACAGGGACCTGTGCACTTCACCACTCTCCCCCCCTCAACAAGACATACATATAACATCCTGACAGATCTAATGTTTACACTAGTATTACCATGGATCTGCAAAACCCTCCACTTCAATAAAAACTTGATTTTGATGAGCTAAGAATCAGTGGTCTAGAATGGCTTCAAAGAATAATGGAGCGCTTCAGAAATAGCTTTCATATTTTTCGATAAATAAAACATACATCACTTTACAGGGCCACAAAAGCTTACTGAATATCTTTGTTATGTCACATGATGGCAATCAGGCTGCTTAATCAGAGAAAACTGAAATTATGAATAAACTACTTTAAAAAGCTAAAGAAAAGAAAGAACCATGTTGTTGCAACTTGCACTGGAGGGAATGGGAAGGAAAGTATTACACCCAGCTTTACAGCTAACTGATCTTTGGCTCCTCTAATGGCTGTAAGCTTTCTCCCCCACCCTAGACACCAGGAAAGAGTGTGAATAGGAGCCAATTTTCCTATTCTACCTTGCAACAGCAGCTCATTACAAGCTAACTTAGTACAAGTTAGCGGTGACACCCTGAAAATCTGGTTCATTTGCAAAGGCATCCCCCTGCAAACACACATACGACTGCTGGCTCAGGAGAAGCTGTAATTGTATTTCCCCTCAAGCTGCTTAACAGCCACTTCTGCTCATCCCAGAAGGTACGTGGACACCCAGAAAGCAGATAGGAGCAGGCAGTTGACTTGCACAGACTGACAGACCAATCAACCCAGGGAAGCTTAGATTTAAAACCAAAACAAAATAAAACAAACAAAAAACCTCCCAACACACCTATCCTCCCTGGCTGAGGATGTGATCACAAGCAGCATCACCGTATGCTCCCTGCCTCTGCCGTGCCTACCAACAGTGTTGGGAGCACCTACAGATACTAGAGAGACGCAGACTTGTGGTATGGAACCCACATACGCTGTTCTGTTCTTGTCACCGATACCAGACAGTCCTGCTGGGCTTTGAAGGTGCTCCCAGGTTTTTTTAGCAGACCGGAATAACATGGTGACATGATTTGCCTCAGAAACAAAACAACACAGAAAATTTCAGTTCTATAAGTAGGAACCAGGTGGTTTCTTTTACTCCTGTGAGCCTACTATCCATCTCCCAATGCACATTTTTCTTTGCTATATATGCATTACAACACAAACTCCCTGAACAAGCTATTAATCTTAAATGATACCAAGTAAAATAAATAAATAATGAAATACATACACAAATAATGCCTGCTATATTCTACACTTGGGTCCTCACAGGATACCCAGCCCATCACCCTTCACCGCTCTGCAGTCAACAGCAATGTCAAGGGCATTCAAGAGACCTGCTGTGAGGATGAAGAAGGCAAACCAAGAATAACAATCCTGAACTCCTCTGCTCCCAGCACAGTACAGCAAGATGAACTCCACATTTAACAGCCCAAGATGGACATTAGGAAGGAACTAGTAATTTACCAAGGGAAAGGTAATCAAAGCTCTGTCTCTGCAGAAGAGTGGCAATGAGGTATAAGACAAGGTTCCAGCTTTGGGGCTACAAATAACCCTTAAAATGGCTTAATTTTATTTTTTGTTTTCCTAAATCCTATTATTTTCTAATTCCAGTTCAAATTCTGCATTGAGTCCCCTTTCCTTAGGTTTCCCTTGGGACAGTAAGACTGAATTTCAACTTTTCACAACTAACACTGCTCTCCTAGATCTCAATGACTGCCAACTTCAAAAGGGGACATGCTGGGTTCATTAGACCACTTAGTGGCATTCATTCTGGCATTACTCCTAAAGCATTTTATGTATTTAAAACATTTTTTTAAATAACCAGTGTAACCTAGCAGTCAGGATCCTCCATCACAGGAGGAAGCGAGCACATTTTAAAGACAGCTTGCCTTATTGAAATCTCATTTGAATTATGATTATCATACAGAGCCATGAATCAAAATACGTTGTACAATATTATGGCAACACTTAATTTTTTTCCCAGCTGAAGATAATGAAACAAATTAATCTCCCCAATACACTTGTATGGAAGCAAATAAGAAATGTGGCCACTGATGCCAACAGTAAATTTGCAAGGGAAGAGTAAGAAACCACAAATGAGGATACAACCAACACAAAGCCTTTAGAACGAGTTTACATCTGGATGATTAGAAGAATTTGATAATGAAGAAGCAAACTGCTTTCTTACAAATCCTGAAATCCTAGCGTTCACTCAGGCAAGAACAATACAAGATGCCAGTGGTGTAAGCTATTTCACACAGATAAGCAGTTCTGGAAGGAAGCAAAAGGTGCTAAATGATACTCAAGGGAGGAGAAACAGCTATAGAGAAAGAGTTAGACACACAAGATAAATTTAGCAGAAAAAGACTATGGACTTGGAAAACACGCATTACAAGAAAATTACAGGAAGTTAAAATAAGGATTTTTAAAATATAAAAGTTACTGCAGATGTCATTAAATAGAACCCCATAATACTTCAGTTGAATTTGATTTATAAATGTAATGAATTGTTGGATGTGAAACTGGAAACATCTTGAATAGAAGGTAGATAAATCAGACACAGTTCACAGGTTTGCTGTGCTGGGTGGGAGTAGAGAACAAAAACAAAGGCTGTAATAATTTAGAGGTCTTCTAAACACAGAAAATGAAGTTGGTTTTGTGAGACTTTTGGTATGTCAAGCTGATGGTCTTACATGCAGTTGATTTCTATTTTAAAACAGTCATTTTATTGCTCTCTTGAAAACTGAAATTACAAACATGCATCAAAATTTACTAAAACCCAAACACACATCAAGTTTTGTGTATTAAGTCCATAAGCATAGGTTCATGCATTTAGAGGAAATATTTTGCATCTTCCCTTTTTTTTTCCCCTTGTTTACAAAGCCAAAGAGCATATGAATCCCCTAATGTTTGAAATGTGCTGACACAGAAAACAAGGTTATATTTACTCATAATAAAGAAAGCTGTTGTTGCTTTAGATTGGAATACAGGCAGCACTGACAAAAACAGTAGTTGTCTAGAAGCATTGAGTATGATGCTATCTGAAAATAAGGTCAATATTTGACTGGAGATCAAAGATTATTTTGCAAGTTTGATCTGTTTGCAGGATAAGCAAATTTCAGATTTCAATGTGTGTGTATCTTCTACAAATCCAAGGAGTTGATAATCCCATAGTACGAAGCCATGATGTGACCACAAATGGAATACCACATGCAGCTCTTATCTCATTGGATTGCAAAGAGAGATATAACATAACTAGACATACACAAAAATGGCTAACTTAAATGATATGGGAATGGCAGGATAAGATACTGAATGCGAAGACAGACTAAGGAAGCTGAAGTTATATAATCCAGAAAAGAGGATTGAACAGAATATGATCATAGTCTATAAATATCTTACAGGTAACAATATAGATGAAAGAAGAGAATTATTTAAAGTCCTGGTAGAGGGTAAGATAAGAAGCAATTTCCTTTAGCTAAAGCAGTAAAAACTGAACAGAAGAATGTAGGCCAAACATTTACAAAACCTGACACCCTATAGCAGTGTGCATGGGATTGCATTTTAATCAAGGTAGATGTAGCAGTTCCAGTAAAAACAGATGACTCCTGTGCCTAGAAGGACACAACCCAGTCCTATGGTCACCTGCCAACAGGCTGGATGGGGTTTTGCTTTTCTGTCTGACCACCCAATAGCAGAGACGGAGTCAAAGAGATATTAAGGTTAAGTATGGCTTTAAAAGCTAGAAGATAGGCTGTCCAAAAGAAGTATTACTATTTTCCCTTTCAAATTATAGGAGACAGATTGTTAATACTAATCATGGATGGGGAAAAAATGCATTAGCATGGAAAATAACCCATCATAACAGTTAAAGATGCACATATCTCGGGCATTCACTGTATGTCTCAGACAGCAAGAGAAGACTTGCTCTCAATTCATCTAACTTGCAAATTTTCAGATAATGTCAACATAAGAAATAACTGCTCATAGCAAATAAACTGGAATGACTAAGTAGCAATTTATCTCAAAGAGACTGAAAAAAGTGAAGTCTGAGTTTGCAAATGCATTCAACAGAGTAGCAGGAGTCTACAAAGGAAGACAAGAAGCTGGCTGTGAGATTGATACGAGATCCAGAAGGATGGTGCTGTACCTCACATGCTGCTCTATGGCAGTGAACTGAGTTAGCTTGATGGTAATTATCTCCTTGGGCACCGTGCAGGCAGCATAGCTATAACCACGCAGATGTAAGCACAATCTGCAAAACCAAGCTTGGATGCCAATAAAAGCTTAAGCTCGTCCCTGTTTTTGTGCTGCTGTGGCTACGTCATTGTCACTAAACAAGTAGCCAACTAAATGACAGTTTTTAAAGATCTGCAGGAGGACTGTGGTGATGCACTAGTCTGCACTGTAGGCAGCCAGATACTGATGTATTCAAGTGGTTAATGTCAGCCTAGCAAGGTTTTCCAACAGTCATGGGAGAAATGAGGCTTCTGAGATGGGCAATTCAGAGCTGCTTTGCTTGTAGATGTTTATCTCTGCAAGAACTACAGACTGAGGCAAGGGTCAGGAGAGGTCTTGTTAAGAAGCTTTGGGGAACACTGTCCCCTCCTCTATGAAACATATAACCAGATATAACTCTGCCCACTAAATTCCTGACATAGCTGTATTTTACCTTAAATCATACACCTGTAATACTCTTAAGTGGTTTTATCAGAATCCAACTGATTTACAATGGCTTTAGGAAGAAGCAAGCAAGAATTTCCTATATTTTGTAGCACACATTTTGGAGGATTTTGTTACTGTCATGAAAACTCACACGGGTAGTGGAAGAAGAATTCACCCCTTTGCCCTGTAATCATGGCCATTTCAGGAACTTCATCTGCAATGGAAATGTCACAGGTTCGATAAAGGTAATCTACTCTGGTCCATTTGCTGACAAAACTTCTGTACAATGGTGTTGCTCTACAAACACAGCCAAGATGCACAGTGGTAATCAGCTCAGAAGAGAAAATAAAGCAGTAATTAAAAGCATAACTAGAGCTACAGATTGCCTTCTGCTGCAACAGAGTGTTGTTGTTGTGGTTTTTTTCAGTTTTACGTCACGCGTCAGTGTCTACAGTACTATTACAGTACACTAGATAATAAACCAGTGTTTACCAGGGAGGATTGGTCAACAGCTAACCAAAGCCTACTTGTTCCATCCTATTAAGAATCCCTCACTAATGCTGACATGTGCAACTTCGCACAGAGGTTTCAGATGCACTGGGCAACATCCCAGACTGAATGTTCACACACCACCACAGCACCTTCTTGAGCATTTATTCCCGTTTCAGCTGGCATCAGAAGTACTGGGGCTCAGAAAGTTGTGAATGAGGAAACAATGACTGCATAGGATATGGTCTTTTAGATATTTCATCACCACATTTCAACCACTCTGAACATGACATTGCACAAAGCTTAGAAAGTTCATATTCCTACTGAAGTGGTTGTGAACACAATACAAAAGGTGTTACAGTTCCTACATTAACCAATAGACCTTCCCTATGTCACTAGAAATAACATCTCCTCTTAGAGATGTATTAAAAAATTCACATACTAAGGTAAGCACTTTTTGCAGGTGCAATGCCCTAAACATACTGTGAAGACTTTCACTCTTCCTTTCTAATCTCACCGACCCAAGACTCCCACTCTCCTTTTCCACTGGTCGAATATCTTTGACAATGTATCTTTGCAATCCATTTCTTTCTTCTTTTACCCCAACAGAAAGTGCCATTCAGCCNTTCAACCACTCTGAACATGACATTGCACAAAGCTTAGAAAGTTCATATTCCTACTGAAGTGATTGTGAACACAATACAAAAGGTGTTACAGTTCCTACATTAACCAATAGACCTTCCCTATATCACTAGAAATAACGTCTCCTCTTAGAGATATGTTAAAAAATTCACATACCAAGGTAAGCACTTTTTGCAGGTGCAATGCCCCAAACATACTGCGAAGACTTTCACTCTTCCTTTCTAATCTCACCAACCCAACACTCCCACTCTCCTTTTCAATTGGTCAAATATCTTTGGCAATGTATCTTTGCAACCCATTTCTTTCTTCTTTTGCCCCAACAGAAAGTGCCATTCAGCCTTAAGACTCAGAGGACCTTCTGAAGAGGGAGGGTAAGTCAGGAGAAACAGATGGAGGAAGGTGACAGAGTCTACGAAAATACAGCTTCCGCAGATCTTATTCAGATATGAGCTGGAGTAGCATCACACATCATTTTCTGCGACATGACTTCTTGCAGCCTAAGTCAACAGAAAAGGCTGGTAACATATTTGTGTTTGTCACAAAGATAGATATTTCTGGGACATGGGAGCACAGAGGCTCCCAGGAGCCCTCAGGAATTAAAGAGAAACATGTTCTCATCCTACTGCTCCAACAGAATAATCAAGACTCGGTGGACACCTCCTCAAGACCTTCCTGAGCTACCTCCAGCTCAACCTTTTATCACATTCAGTCTTCTGCAGGCATGTTAAAATTCAGGACAGTCTTCAGTCTGTCCCCAAAAGAAATCAGGCAGCAGGTGAGTGGAACAGCTTCAATTTACAAAAACTAACCAGATAAACAGTATTAAAATATGACTACAGTTACAAATCTAAAACCATCGTTGGCTAAGAAGGAAGATCAATGGCACTTCAGATTGCCAAAAAAAAAAAAAAAAAAAAAAACAGAATGCAATGTTTAGGGCTCAGAATCACCTCTAATACCATTTTTGTCATTAAGCCCCTATGGGTATATTACAAGATACAGATAAGCATGTAAACTAGGTGCTCAGTGCTTGAAAAAAACTACAGACTTTGACTAAATATTAATTGAGCAAAATTATTAGGTTAAAATTAATATTAACTCCATACTTTGTTGGCTACATATAAATGAAAGAGATTTTTCTGAACAAATGAAATTTTATGTCTTTTTTGTGAATGAGAAGTGTAAAGGCAAGACAGATTGTTCTGCACAGCAGTTATTTAAAGCTGCAGACATGAAAGCTAGTCTCACAAGATGAGCTATAAACCCATTTTTGTTTATTACTACAGCCTACTTGTTTGACATCCACCTAATAAACGGTTCTCGATGAAAAACACACAAGTATATACCATATTTTTTTGGCCTTCCCCAGAGTACTGAGGATCATTAGACAGAATATTCATTTTCTGGAAGAGATGTGTGCATAGTTTTAAAATTTGGACTAATAATACCTTCAAATAAGGCTTGCAGCAGAAGACACTTCAAGCCAAAGTCATCACTAGTCTCCCTCTGTAAGGACATGATTTTTGAAGATGACTTTGCCCTCAGCTTTAGATGTACTTACAGGTCCAAAATGGTTTTATTCTGTGCCTATCTCCGACCCCCCAAAACTGCAATTACTACCAAGAACATAGAAGCACCAATTCAGAACAACTTCAACTGAGATATTTCTGTGACTACTCCTAGCAACAGAGCTATTTCTCAGAATCCATATAAGTTTCCCTTTAAACTTGGGCAAATACGTGCACAATTTTTACTTCATTTGCTTAGAGTCTACAAATAAAAGTACGCAAGAAATTAAATGTAGTATAAACATGATAATTTTCTTCAGAAAGTTGCTGGACATGGTTTAAAGCTGTAGTTAAGTTTCAAAGTTTCAGCTTCAAAACCCAAATTGCATTATCAGTGTAGGAACTAGTAACAAAATACATTTTTGACACATTTGCAATCTTTCACACTTGCCCAGTACGTTTTAAGGATATTATTTAGAAAAACATTTCCTTATCTGTCAATTCAGCCCCATTCTCATTGACAGCATCAGATTTTGATGTATTTTTAAGTATGATCTCAGAGGCATGTAGAGCTAAAATGAAGGTGACATTTTATTAGTAGCCATAGGCTACCCTAGTTCTGGCTACTTTCATTATTATTTATCTCCCCATATATATGATTTGCTGCTTTTAACTTTATTGACTAATAATAATATTCACTGGAGACTGGGTCTTTCCTGTCTAGTGGTGGGAAAGCAGAAAGGTCACAAGGTAAAAGAAAACTCCATTTTCATAGGCACTTTAATGCATTGCTCCTAAGGGAATTCAAGTTGCTTTGGAAAGGTTTGGATATATATTGGTGGCCTCTTTACTCCCGAGCCAACTAAAAGCCCATCCATCTGTGCACAATGCAATGTAATAAAAGCACAGCAAAAAGGACAGTTTCTGTACAGTTTTTTTTGTAAAGCCTCACTTGCATTTTATTGCCAACTCCACAGTAACTTCACACACCCGTCAAATGACGATCGGGGTTGTTTCTCAACAGGAGGTACAACAGGCAAGAATAGGTCACAATGCTGTGAGATTTCCTTTTAGACAATGAATGGCATTAGAAGTGAGTAGGTCCCAGTGAGCAGATTTACTTTAAAATGCAACCCAGGGATGACAGGGCAAAGCCCAGGGTCCAAATCACGTGTCAGCAATCTCCTCCCATCAAGTGCGGAGTCAAGGCTTCATTGAAACTGAAGACTAAGGGAGCAGAAAGAGTGTTCCTGAAAAATGAAAAAGCATCATCCAACCACAGTAAAGTCTGTTCACACAACTGCAAGGAGAACGTAACAGCCACTGGCTATAAAGTACCATTCATCTACGGACGCTCAGTAACTGCTCACGGATGTGATCCTGCGTGGGGCTAACATGAAGTAAAGCAGGTGAGCTACCATTACATTTGGTCAGGACAGTCTTAATAGCCACAGAAGGAAACTACTTGTATTTCTAGTGTTTAAGCTAATGCATTCTGCTCTGAAGCCAGATCAGGAACAGGTATCCCTGAAGTTACCCTCCCACAGCTGAAAGTTACAATGTCTTTTTAAAGAACACTTTTTAAGATGCGGATTAAATTACTCACAAGCACGAATTTGCTACCAACAAGAGGCTGAATACTATGATGTCACATATTAAGTTATGACAGGACATGCAGACAGATTAATTGCACTCAGGCTCCCACAGTTATCTAGGTAACTATGGCTCCTGTAAGCAATTGGGAGGCAACAGCAATGCTGGTTAGAAGTACGGGAAAGAGTTACATCCAGCACGCAGCAGTCACAGTAGGTGCTCACAGTAGGCAGATGCAATTCTGTCAGTATTAGAAGCTATTTGGGGAGCTGTTCTAGATAGTCACAGTCAAGTACAGCTTCTGGAGACTCCGCAAACACAGCTCACACTGAGCTCACACACATAGCAGAGATGTATCACTCCTGCACAAACAACAGAAGCCTCCAAAGTTTCAGTAGTATTTTAAAACACAGGGTCAGAGTTTATTGTCTGACACTACAAACACTGAAAGGACATTAGACTTTGTTACAAGCAAAGTTTAAGAGTCCTTATGATTTTTACTCTGCCTCTCCTACCCCACTCCAGTCCACAATAAGCATCATGGAAAGCTCCAAGTACTTAATGGTCTTTCCATTACCCGCTGGGCATCTGTATTTGCCCAGTGTGAATGCTGACAGTGGAAGGAGGGAGAGGGAAATGAAGCGTATCTCTGGCTCACTGTCTCCCCGGTGCTCTTGCTTTTTGCTGAGAAATCTAATGGTGTAACTTACGATCTTCCCTACTACTCAATCAAAACCCAGCAATTTAAACATCTTTGAACAAAAAGGAGCTTAAGACTCCAAACCTGATTCTCACCACTGAGCGAAAACTCTGAACTTGCAAACCAGAACAACAGTAGATCATAATATCTCATATATTTTAACATCTGCAGGAGCCAAAACATTTTTTTTTATTTACTCTTATAGGTAGAGCACACATTGATATAAAAGACAAGTAGTTTTTTAATCACTTTGGTCATATATAAGCAAATCTCTACCAGACCCTGGCAGCCCAGGGACTTTCAGTAGTTAATCCAGTACTATACATTAATTATAAAGTGGGTTTACAGCATTTACAATGGTTGCATCTGTCCCCAATGTTCCTACATCCTTTTCCCTTAAAATTTCTGCTGTTGTTCTATAGAATCTTTAATGTTACAAAACAGACAGCAAAATTTCCATTTGATCTTCTGGCTAGATGCTGGCACACAGCCACAACCATGCTAATGAGATCCTCAAGGTATGCAGAACTTCGTATTTGAATGAAATAATAGAAAAGCCATTTTACAGACTTCATAGCTCAGATTCTATCTTTCTATTAGTTTAAGTCAGGCTCAAATATTGAGCAGGTGCTTTACTGCACATTCCTGAGAAAAACATAAGCCAATACAGGTAAAGGTAATAGATCATCACAAATACAGGGCTCACTTCATTGCATGAAGCACTTCATTGCCATGTGGCTACATTTAAAAGTACTCTGTTTTGGGGGAGATGTACCCCTATTCACTTCTCTGTAGTGTCTACATCTAGGATAGTATCCAGGTTCCCCTGTAGCCCCCAGGACACAGTTCAGATTTCATTTCTTTAAATCCTCAGATTAGCACTAATATCTTATCTGTATTTGCTTACCAGAAAATGCATACCTATTTGTATATAAAAGATAACAGCAGTCTTTTTTGTAGACCTTCACTTGCTCCCCACACGTATTCTTGCTGTGTGCCTGGGACTGCAGTTCTGATGTAGCCACCCCCATTTTTAAAACTTGGTTGAACATTCATAAATTTGTGCTTTTATTTGGCTGGGTTTTTTTAGTTGCTTTGGGGTTTTTTGGTTGGTTTTGTTTTTTTCACTTTAGTGAATTACTCTTTGTTTCTTATTGCAGACTTGTCCCTAAACTATTCTGTAAGTATAGCCAAAAGTTTTCAGTTAACATATTGCATACAGAAATAAAACAGTACAGAACAACGCAGAGATGTGCAAACAATGCTTTTCTGAACATATTAATTGCCTTTAAAAAATTATTTGGTAACATTTGTCTTAAACCATTTATGTAGTCAAAAAACCCCCAAACATTACACATGCAAGTATTTCTCAACCATTCTATAGAATTTTTCAGGTCTCACTGTCATAAATCTTACTAAGAAATGTGTGCAAGGAGGACCTTGCAGCTTCTATCAAGCCATAAGATGTCTGAGGAACTAGATTATGTTGAGAACAACCTGAAAACAACAGGAATGTGGACCTTTTGTTCATTTTATAAGTCTGCTGCTTATTTATTCTGTAGTATGAAACTTTCCACCAGTGCTCATGCCCTTCTTGGAGGGAAAGTCTGTTGAGGTCACTGGGCTCAGTCTTGACAGTCTGAATCATTGCTCAATGACTCCTAGCAGCATCTTGCTATGATGTCAAGCATGGACCTCTGAGGGGGTGGGTAGAATAAGAAATTTCAGACTGTAAATGACCATTACAGCTTTGGGAAACGACTAATCCAAGCGGGAGTCAGCTCTGTAGAGGAATAGAAATTCAAGGGGGGAAAAAAAGAAAAAAAAAACTCTTGCAAAAAAAGATCAATTCCTCTTAGTTTGTATAGATAATAACCTTCTATTTTTTAAACAACAGTGACTTTCTATACTAATTGTTTTCTGTGTGTCTGAGCTAAAGGCTTTCGGGGCTCAGAAGGAGTCAGGATGCTGAACAGCATGCGTGTACACAAGATGACAGCCTTTGGCAGGGGACACAAAAGCTTCAGAATACGGGTGAGCACAGTGAAGGGCCACCCGTGTGCATCAGAGAGAGTGGGGCTTTCTGCCAGAAGTCCTGGCATACTGCTCGAGTGGGAGCTTGTTGACCTGAACTTGATTTTTGTGCCCTATTGATATATGTTAACATATGATTGCACTTGCTGAATATTTTCATGGCTTTATAGATGCTTGGACATATCAGATCCCTTCCTTCCCCCCTAACTGATGGGCACTACATTACATAGAAGCACTCATACACCCTTAAGACTAGGTGGATGCCTATTACAAAGATCTTCTGCTTGATTTTAATACAAAGGAGCTAGCATTGAGATGGTATATTTAATTAAAATCTCCTTCGCTCCGCTCTTTTTTGTCTTGCGGAGCATCAATCAATCAGTAGTCACCACGGGATGCACCCAGTGACAGGAGGCTATTTCATCCCCTCCCCCAACCCAGACACTGACTTTTTTCTCTCCCTCCCTCCTTCCAACTTCATTAACTAAATGCACTGAATAAACCTTAACATCCCAGCTAAATCCTATTGGCCCTGGATTTGCTGCTTAATGCTAAAACCCAAGCGACCCATTTTTCTCCTGTTGATACTTCTATTGCTGATGGCAGCCAGCAGAGAAAAATACCCAACCTTAAAATATTTTAAGGTAGGGAACAGAACACAGAGAATTTGTGCCTAACCCTTGCTGCTGCTGCTCATAAACTTTATGTAAGCTCTGCTTCGTGTGTCAAAGCCTCCCTTGATTTTGTGCTTCATAGGCAACACAGCAAGTCGATTGCTTAGCAAATGAATGCAAGAAAGTGCATCTGTTATTAAAAGTTAAATAAGGTCTCTTTTAAAGAAAAATGCTCTTGCAAGTTCTATGAAAATTAATTAGTGCACATTCTACAATCTCCAGCCTTGATGCTGTTATAAATTTTAGAATATCAAAACCCCAATAACTGCAAATCTTTGGGAAAGGCTAAAAATTACAGTCAACAGTTGCAGTGCTACAGATTCATTTTGCTTTGAACTGTAGTAGTTTGTCTTCCTGATTTCACACACACAACTAAAAATCTAAAGATTATTTGCCTCCTGGCTGCCAGCCCTCCTGCTGCACCCAGCCTTACCCTGGCTCAGCTGCATAACACTTCCTCCATGACGATGAGCAGGAATCCTGATGGTCATTTCCCAGCTCCTTACTCTTTCTCCCAAAGCACCCAAATTGGGTTACCCATCCCGCTGCAAAGTCTCCTTATGGGAGTATTAAGAGCTTTGGCTCCTGACTGCTCCTGAAGCCACCAACCTGCCTTTACTCCCTTGTCCATCAGGCCTCCAACATCTCTGCCCCTCTCAGAACGTCACCGTCACAACCACCATTTATTTTGCAACAGCATCTACCACTCCAAAGCCCTTGCTCCTGCAAATATCTCTTTCACTTTTCTGCCACATGCCCAGTTAGCTTTGCAAGCTTCTTCTAACTTCATGCCACGGCGATATACCCCCTTACCCTACTGCAGGGTCCTTGTGCCCAGCGTACTCGGTCCTGGCTTCCCAGACCTCCTGAGCAGGAGGGATGGCTCATCCTCTGCTCTCCTGTGTCGCGTCCTGTCCTGCTTCCTCCAGCACAGAGCACTGTGAAGGGTGTGAACCACTGCATTTCAGGCAGGACAGCCTCTTTTCCTCTGATGGCTCTGTGGCAAGCGGCTTCGCACGCAGGCAACTCAACACTACCCTCATGGTTCACAAAAGTCACATACCACATTTTTCAGTAATCTGTTGGAGATGGCTATTCTAGTTTGTTCTCGGGTATCCAACCAATGCAGCAGTCTTTGGATTTGACGTATATTTTTAACAAGAAATTTTGCTCTACATTAATATCAGAACTCAATGCCCTGCAACACCGAAGTAGGTTTCTGAGAAGAAGGGCTGTATCCCAAAACTATTACTGCACGTACACCCAACCTTTTGCCTGGAAAATCCCTGTGCCATTCAGAGGCTGCAAAGGCTAAAAAGAACTATGGAGATTGGACACCTAGTAGAAATTAAGTTATTTACCAAAAAAGTCAATCTAATCTAACACTGAATATACGTAGCACAGGTTACTCATTGAGGTTATCGGTATGGTGTCCGTTATAAGAAGGCTTTCAAATAAATTTTTTCTCTTATTGTCTGTGCACTGGCATTAATGCTTATTACCAATACCACTAATGGGACATTTATCATGCTTCTAGCTTCTGTGAAGTAACAAGAAAAATATTTCGAGCCATGTAAGAATAAAATAAATATATACACCCATGTCATTATGTATTATCGTACTGCACGTGCTCTACAGATGCATTTAAGTACGGTCCTTGAAGGAAGTAATAGCAAATAACTTTATTATTACAGAAATATATAAACCGGCATAAATTGGAGACCAAGAGTGAAAGAACAGAACCAGAAAAACAGAATCTTCAGGACTTATTTTTTGCAGTATGGAAACAGGTGGAATAAAGAAAAGGGCAAGGTCTTTTAGAAGAAACCAGCTATGTCGGATTGTAAGGAAAGTAAAAATATTTTTGTTCACGTGATAATAGATTAAGAAGGTACAGAGAAACAACCACATGATCAATCAAGTTTTTCCTTTTCTTGGATACAATGAGAACACTAGATAAATGATGTATTTATTAAGAGGTTTAGAGTAGGCAAGCCGCAGCTTTTCAGCTTATTTTACAAACTCTTGCCTGATTTTAGTATGGCCAGTTCCTGGATTTCACTTTGAACCATCCTCACTGACAGTTCACAAACTTTATACCAGGAATCTTTGCAGGGATAAGGGGTGAACAAATGGATTATCAGCTGCCCAACTCCATTTTTCGCTATTCTGAAACAGTTCTACTTCTGAAACAGTACACAAAAGAAACAAACAAGACCTACAGCTAGAGGAATAGTACACACGCTTCTAATAGCAATTTGTTTTTAATATTTGAAGATAGACACGCACAACAATTTTCAGCCATGACTGTATTCTTGCCAACTATAAGCTACACAAGAGCTGTTAAAGCAGGTGTTAACCCAGCATTTATTTTTCCAGCAGTATTATTAGGGTTATCAGAAACACAAACAGAATTTGTACGCTAAACATAAGCAGATCCAGCATTAAGAGCTCTGCTACAACGCAGATTTATCAGAGCGATTAAAACACAGTTTTTGGCGCACAGTAACAAAACTTATTGCATTTTTAAAATACTACTACTGATAATAATAATAATAATAGGCATGGAAGCTCAAAGTCCACTCTTACTACCATTACCATAAAGCTACCACATATTTCCCAGCTTTTCTTTAAGAAACACGCTTTGAAGTTCACTGCACAACCCAGAGAACAAGGATAACACTGTTTACTTAGGTTGTTTACATTAAGAAACTTAAAACCGAAAAAGAGCCTCCAGAAGCGTTACCAGCCAAACAAAAGGAAGCAGTCCCCAATGCCAACACCCCCAAAACATGGGGGAACATCCCGGCTCGGTTGCTTTTGGCAGCGAAGCCGGTTTAGAGCGAGTCAGAAACTTCTCATCCTCTGCCTCCCCAGCCCCTGCGGTTTTGCTTGGAAGGGGCAGCTCCACGTTAAACTCGCAGCAAACTGTTAACCAGGAAAGCGGGACGCACACACACACACACAGAGCGTAGATTTTATCTCATTTAATCCCTGGAGCTGCCATCTCGGGCGGGTTTAGCCGCCCAAGGGAAGATGGGGCTTCTCCCACTTCACCCATCCCGTCCCGGGCTGGCAGAGAGACGGGGCACGGAGGGGTGTGTGCGTGAAACCCAGCCCCTAAACCACCCGCAAAAGCAACACGTTCGGCTCCGGCAAAGCCACAAACCCAAGCGAACCCCCCCAAGCAACATCTCCCCCCCCGGTACCCACCTGCGGAGCGAGTCTGAGCGCCTCCGGACCCCTGGCACGCCCCCTCCTGCAGGGATGCGCGGGGACAGCCCTCGCACCCACCACTCTTTTTCTTTTCCTCCTTTTCCCCTCTCTCCCCCTTTCTCTCTTTTTTCTCTCCCCCTCTTTTTTTTTTTTTTAATGCTTTTTGCTCCCTTCTCTCCGCTTTTTCTCTCTTCCTCCCCCGGCAGATAAACCCGGAGCGCACTCACATCACCCCCTCCGCCAATCATCTCAATTAGTGCCACATGAGAGGAGCTTCTGCCCAAAATCTGCTTAGAGAAAGGGCCAGAGGGCAGGGCAATCTCCTTTGCTCAACAATGACCAGAAGCTGCTATAAATATCCAAACAAAAAGCACCGTCAAGGCCGGGAATGTCACGTCCTAAAGTGATAAAAATTGTAAATATCCAAAGTATAAAGGAGGAATTTTTTTTTTTTTTTAAAGAAAGAGACAAAGATCAAAAGCGGTCGCCGCCTTCCTACCCTCTTCCCCCGATACGTAACCTTGTAATACGTTATCAAAGTTCCATATTTCTGGGTGCCAAGCTATTGTGTTCTCGAGGTCCCGAGCAGCTTGCTCACAATCCCTCTGTGACAGCTGCACGCTAACATTTATAGGTACCCAAGCCTATGCATCTTATATAACAAAGTACAGTGACCAGGGCTGGTCAGGGGCAGCCTCCAACCCCACCGATACATCACACAAATGGTATAAGCTGTGGCTCCTCTAAATTAAAACTGTAGCGAGAGGCTCCCAATATGCCAGTAAGTAAATCAATACAGTAATAAAGTACAGACTCGGGTGCGTTTGTATCAAAACTGAGAGGCTTAATCTAATTTCATTTAGACACGTTCTGCGCCAGCATATGCCAGCGTGGTGAGTGAGGGCTAACGTCCAGCCTGAGGTTTCTAACTATACTGCGAGTTAGAGCTGAAAACTCACCCCCCAAAAATTCCCCAACCATATTTAAACCAAAACAAATTCCCCAAACACCCTTGATCAAGCAGAGTGCTCCCACTGGCAGTGCCCAGACCTAGCACTGCTTTGCAAGCCTCCAGTTTGTGTTTGTAGCTGGACATTGCTTGCTCCGGAATGAGGAGGGCAGGGCGGGAGTAAGGAGTGGGTTTGGTCCCATTTGACTGCTTGTAAACTCTGCAGTGCCTTTGAGATAGTAATTTCCAGCCTGCTGATGGTAGGATGACAACAGCTAGGTTCATCTGAGGAGAAGCCGATAGTCACTGTCACCTAATTCCTTCCCCAGACGTTCCCGAAAGTAATCATCACAAAGGGAGGGCACTCAGCTGATGTCCCTCCAGCTCTTGCCTCTCAATGTTTATGTACAAATCTATGTAAAAGTAGTTAATCCTATTGACTAACCTCATGCTCTTTTAGAACTGAGATAAAAGCCATCTGAAATTATCTCTGTGTTTCCTCTGTTTAGTTTCCACCAGCTCAACAATAATCTTCTCTTCTACTACAAATAAATGTTATTTTTTCCATTTCATTCCCATGCCCTCCTCTGATCATACGTGTTTGTCCTGCTGCAGCGAACAAACCAGACCCATTCACATACAGGCTCATCCTCAAAGGATGTCCAGATATGGGTTTTGCTGGCTTATTAATTCCCTCAACTTAAGCATTTGCCCTCCATAACAGAAAATGTACATTTAGAAGATCATTTGAAGAAATGCACTTAAAAGAAAGACTATTTAATTGAAGCTCATGCAAAACCCTCGTCCAAAAATAATGTGCACAGGCTTGCAAGAATAAAACTGCCTGCAAGATTTCCGGACTTCCTAATTTGAGCAGGGAAAGAAATATCCTTTATTTCAACAAAAGGCTTTCAGTAACCCCGAGTGCACAGATGCACAATAACACGAACAAGACAAAGCATTGTCAGGACAAAGCTGCTAACCCGTGGGCTGAGAAAGCCCTCCTGAGGATGGGGGAGAGCAAAATAGAGACCCCTGTTCTGGCACAGGCAGTGGGGATGCCCGTGTAACCCAGCCCAGCAGCTGGAGGTACAGCAGGACATCCAACACTGTTTGCAAGGCATTAAAATACAGCTAATAAACCCTACCAGTTCCACCAGCTGGTCTTTATGTAGGGCCCAGCTTTTACTTCGAGCAGGACCAAGCTGGGTGTCAGCAGCAGTAGTACAGACTTGCTTTGATTGCAAAGGAGTAGACGGGACTTTTGCCAAAGGAAAAATAAAATAAAATAATCCTCAATGACAAAACCCCATCCAGGTAAGCAATAAAAGATTTTTAGAGTAGTGAGCTTACCTGGGAAAAAAATGACCTATGACTTAAATAGCTGCGGAACTGAACCACTGATGCCATAAGTGAAAGAAAAATATTATTCTCTCTGAATTCTGGGTGGGTTTTGTGTCTTCCACTTCATGGATCGGCTCTCATTACAGAGCTCAAAGAGGAAAAACAGTTATAAAAATAAACAACATTTTTCATTTTGCCAAAAGGCCCTGCTTGATTTGATCTGTCTTGACCTGATCCTGATTGTTGTCCTACACCAGCTTTCCCATCTATGTTCAGAAACAGTGGAGGAATTTTGCAACTTCCCTTAAGGATGTTGGAAACGTACCATGAAGAAAACTGCGTATATGGAAACATGCCACACAGAGAGGTATTCAGAAGGGTTTTCCTTCGTAAGTTTAGAAGTATTCAAAATGCCATCTTCTTTATAGATCAAAATACTGTATTTGATGATAAATCTAAGAGACAGACGACAGAAATCTCTGTAAGCAGTGCCCCCAAAATAAAATGTATAGAGAAAAGATACTGTTCAGTCTGTAGACAATTTAGTGTATATTTGCAATATTAAAATGTTTATAAAATACTCCACCAGTAAATCAGGACATGACTTCTTGTTTTATAGAAAATTTTGACTATTACATGGACGTGCTTTAAATTAACCCATCGTGGAAATGGAAAAATAGATCAGATAGATCAGATCCTCATGCTTGACTTAATTTCCCAGAGAAGCAACCCTGTATATGAAAAGCTATCTTCAAGCACTGGTTGAAGTTTTCCCTTAAACACTGTTTTGTTTGATAAGTGAAAACTGACCACACCACCAAATCATCTACTATTAACGTTCTTTTCTTTTACATGTCTCCGCTCTTGGAAAAAGAATAATAATGGATTATGCTATTTCTTTGTCTGAATAAAATGTTGCAGTTCCGGAGATAAAGACGTATTCAGCTGAGCAATTAAATAGCTAAATAAATGAATCAGCAGAGCAGAAGTGACAGATTTAATTACTGCTTAGAGCTAGGAAGGGGAACTAATTATGGGGTTCATGAACCACATGCCTTTCTTCTCCTTAAGCATGTGCTTCAATTCTTCTGGATCAAGTTCTGCAAAGTAGGACCATGCACCATATTTTTTTTTTAAAAAAGGAGGAAGGGGGAAAAAAAATAGCTATTCAAAGTTTGGAAATAAAGTCCAGTATTTGAAGAAAGAAGAGTCAATACCCTCTTTTAAAAGTCCATGTAAAAATGACTAGATTACTATGAGTTAAAGGAACTTTCTTTCGAACAGGCAGGTATTAAAATTGTAGTTCTCAAAAAAAATGAAAGCACGGTGAACTTCACTGGATGTGAATAAACCAGAGATTGTAACAGGAACCTTTGGTTAGTGAGGCATAAAACATATAGGTATAGTAAATGACTAGGAGCCCTATTTATCAGAAAACATCTGTAGCTGGGAAGCCTGAGAAAGCTGTTGACCCTGGCTCTCATCTGTTTTGGTCTGTTCACCACAGCAAACAATACAGTTTAAAAAGATGCTTTTGTGGGCACCTACTGCAAAGCCAACAGCAGCAGAAAAAACTTGCTCCTTCGTTTCTGCGTTCTGTCCCATTTCTCTAGTTTACATTTACTTTAGCCTCCTAATTTTATTGTTGTTTGATAAGATTGTCAATGCCAATGTTTGATTAAAATCATAAGCCTTGCAGCCCACAAAGACTCCCCTCTTCAGTAGGAGGGAGAGAAAGGGAAGAAATCCCGAATGTACTTAATTTGAATCACATAATTCAATGAATTGCATAATTTTGGTGAGTTTATGGCTAACAAGCAGATTAAAAGAGACAGGTATAATTTTAGAAAAGAAAAGCAAAAAAAAAGTATCAAGCTGTATTTTAAAAAAAAATGTGAATTAGTGGAGGTAAGAGAAGGGAAGTCTTTCATTTATAACCAGTGGTTTTCTAAAATCAAAATCTTGATGTGTTGTGATGTCTGTCTTAGTGTAATTTTCAAAATCAACACATTTGCTTCTTCCTAAAACTCCTGTGAAGGAAGAGATACATAACTCTGCATGGCTGACCCGGTGCACTGTTCTGAGAAATGATCAGAACTTCTGCTCCACTGACTGGAATTTTTTAAACAAACAGAACATGATGCAAACAATAAAACATCTTATTGATGGGAAAGGTCTAAATCCACCCTAGCTACAGCCGTGTTCTCTTTCCACACCACCGGTAATTTTGTCAGAATGAAAATAATTATGTCCATACTCAGGGATGTGGGCTGATCCCTGGGAAGGCTCACTGGACAATTGCAAATGGCATTGTCATCCGAGATCACAACATCAGCTCTGCTTGACTGAAATTCTGTTCTCTGAAGGCAGCCAAAACTAAGGTCTAATGCATCAATAAAATCCAAAATGAACCCTATCTTGAAAATCAGTGTCTGGGCTTCTATATCAAGGGAGACTGTATCTACAGGGAACCAGGAGCACTGTACAAGATAAGGTAAAAACCAGATTTTTATTATTTTTTAAATGGAATTATGATGTAGCTGTATGAAAGTGACACCACCTGCTTAGAATTCTAGCGCAGCTGGGTCAGAAGAAAATGCACTATGTACCTAGAAACACAGCATAACAGAGACGACCTCGTCTTCAAAAAAGACACTACACCTGAAACATTATGTGCAAGTTGCATTAGCACTCATAATCATATGAATTTTACAGCATCTATTATCTGTGTTAATAAAGAGTAATACCTATCAAAGTCACTAAGCTACCAGTGATCATGAACATATGCAGATATGCACTAAGCTACCGGTGATCATAACATATGCACAACTGATAACTCATAATGGAGATATTCTGGTTGTATAAATAACCTCAGTAGGGCATGAGGAGCTGAAAAGGATCCCATGGGCAGGGGCAGCTAGTCAGCTGACTGCCAAAGGACAAAGGGAGAATATAGCATTGGGGCACAATGCTTCTGATCTCAGGAGGCAAATCTAGCTGTATTTATCTGACAGTCCTTGCCAGGCTGACATGGAAATGACCATGTAAGTATCTGAGGTGCCCTTTTCAAGACAGGACATGATTGGCATTTGCATTTGTATCCAAAAGCACAGCCTCAAAGGATTACAGAGGGTTTGGAAGTGGAAATCGTGCAGAAGTGCGCTCGCCACCTGGGAGGAAGGCTGACTCTAGGAATCCACCATCTTTGGCTTTCACTGCAGGACAATGTGAAAGAAATCCCTTGCGGGATACTTGAAACAGGAGTCATGGTTAAATATAGACGAGAAGCAAATTTGTCGTTGTTTTATTTATACCCTTTTGCTCTCAATCTTGCTCTTGGATATTTGCCCTTAAGCCTTGCTTAACATAATTTTGCAGCGTTTCACCACCCAGCTAGTCTGGTGCAGTGGAGAGACAAGACGAAACACAGTGAAACCATCAAGTTCTCAGTAGAAAACAAAGAAGGGTGCAAAGGGTGTCTTGAGATACAGAACAGAACAAGCATAGAAGCCCAAAGCTGGCAAGTATTTCTTTCCTGTTTTCAAAGGATCACTGGGGGATGGACGGGAAGGGAGGACGGTACTAGCAGGGAAAGGATTAGTCCTAGCAGACATGAACTAATTCCCCTCCTGCAAGAAGCAGAGGGCAAAGCAAACTCCCCAGTTCTGGGTGAGCCCTGGATTTTCAAACAGCTCAGACTCCGTGTTTGGTTATTACATCGAAGGCAGAAGGTAGTTTTTCATTGCTGTGGGGAGCATACCAATTTATCAAAGGTACCTTTGGGGAACTTTGCTTGTGGGGATGTACGAAAGAGGTGACTAAGTATGCCAGTGGGTGTAAGAGGAGTTGCTACTTGACTGGAACAAAGAAGGAATTACTGTGATTTTCATATGAAGTCTAACTAACATTTATACCCTAATAATCACAGAGCTAAAAATAATTTAAAATCACCCACCATTTTCTTCTCAAAGAAAGCTCTTTTCCTTATTTTTGAGTGCCCTTTTGCATTTTCCTAATAGGCCATCAAAGACTGAAAGCAAACATCCAGTCTTTGCTAAGGACTAATATAAAACCCGATCAAGCTCCTTGACAATAATGACAACTGAAATAACTGTAGCCACTGTCCAAACCAAAAACTGAAGCAGGCATCCAGCCATGATGCCCAACGGGTTTTGACTGACAAGGGCAAGGATGCCTGCATACAAACGTCAGAGCTTGCTTAGTGTTGGAAAAAGCTGTATCTGAGGGAAAAAAAAAGCCAGATATAGCAGAGGCAAGGAAGCATGTGAAGTGGCTAGAGGGCAGCCCTTAAAAACTAAGCCTGGGTGAACTCAGAGAAAGTTCTTTGTTTCTCCTAGTACAGCAGCATACCAAAGAGGAGGCAGCTATAAGGAGTATAAAATAAGGAATAAGTAATCTGATCCTCATGAGCCTCACACATACAACTCATTATAATATGGCTCACTGTGACATTTTTGAGCAATTATAATGAAAAGCTGTCTTGATTTGTAAAACCAGAGAAGCAGTTACGTTGTAAAAGTCTGTATCCTTGAAAACCCCTGGCTGCAACATGAGGGAATATCACAAGTACAGGATGGACTGAGAACAATTCACAGACCTATATGAATAGTTAAATTCCATCACTTAACATCTGAAGTCTGCCAGCCCAAGGGAAAAATGCTCCAGGGCACAAAAATCAGTCAGACATTTATGGAACAAGCTTGGGAAGTTCCACTTTTAAGACTCTGAATTTGGCTACTGAATTCGTAATCTCTGGAAAATTCCGTAAATGGAGGTGTAGAAATCACCAAGACAATAACCCTGGAAACAAAGTAAAGTTTGAAAGTGGAAACTGAACCACATTTGTGGTTCAAATCTGAAATGCAGACAGTGATGTCAGAATGTCCATCCATCCAACCATATGGAATGAAAACTAGTTTTAAAATTAATCTGTTGAATTTGCAACAAAGAACCTGGGGTAGTAAAATGAGAAACTGAGATATCCAGGAGTAGAGGATGAAATGCTGATGATGTCATCTGGATTTTGGAGCGAGTAGCATGGTATATGTAGCATTTAGATGGAGAACACTCCCTGAATGTCTAAATATAAATAATGCTATCATTACTCCTCATTTAAGACTATAAACATTTTGCAGGCCTTTTATCCTGGAGCCAGCACAAGACTTTTAAATGACTCAGAAAAAAATTGACAGTCAGCTCTCCCCTAAAATAACAGATGGGACAGGGCCACCCCTGACTGCTGCACAAGAGTGGGGAATTGCAATGGAGAGATCTAGAGGATCCATGCTGCTAATCTGACTGCCTCCTGGGACTGATACCAGTCAGCTATCACAGCTGCCGGCACTGGGCATTCTACCAATAGTTTCCACTCCTACTTTAGGGGCAGCAGCAGTTACAGACAACCTGTTTTTCCCAGTCCTAATATAGACAAAATTACAGGGAGACACGTTAGGAGACATGCGCTTTGTCATCCAAGTAGTCTGTTACCTTAGGTAGTTTCTACTTTGCCTAAGCTCAGAAACAATCCAGCTTGCTGCTAGATGCTGAGGACTCAATTTAACTTTGCTTCTGCATTTTCAGAAGATTCATCAAAGACTATGTTCACTAGTGTCATAATTCTTTGGAGACTCAAGGGCCTTGACCCTCAATGCATGAAGTCCATCTTATGTCAGCCTTAATTCTTCTGTGGGGGCACCAATATAGTATCATTCTCAATAAAAGCAAATAGTTCACATGAAATTATTAAGATTTTTTTTTTAATATGCTGTCATATTGTGCTCTTCAAGTCCCTTATGAAGAGTTTGAGCACAGTGAAATTCTTGATGTAAAAGGCTACTGTGAGATATTTCAATATGCTAGTAAAACTTGAGAGAGTTATCAGTGTGCTAGTGTAGAGCTTGTCTAGTTTGATCAGGAAACTATTGAAGATCCGTAGAGTAAATAACAGATTTCAAAGCAGGAATAGCTTTGAAATGTGTATTGGCAGTTACTCATTGTACAGCAACATCAGAACACCTGTTCCATCAATATTGGCAGATAACACACAAATTTGAGTAAATATTAGTGTTTCGAGCTAGAGTTATTAAAGCTGCATGCAGGTATATTTGCAACAGCTTTGCTGACAGATTATACCACTGTTGGCCAAGTCTGCCAGCATAGCAACAACGGGAAAAATGTGCAGAACAATGACTTTGTTCAACATAAAATCATACTTTGTCATTCCATAAAGACTTTTAATACCCAGTTTTATATCCTACTTAATTCTTTATTATTATTATTATTATTATTATTTAATATCCAAAACTTTAATGAGGGAGAAGATACTTAAGTGATGCTCACCAAGTTCAGTACCCATTCTCCAGCTACAGATNCAACTACCTAAAAGGAAGTTGTGGAGAGGAGGGAGCTGGGCTCTTCTCCCAAGTGACAGGGGACAGGACAAGAGGGAATGGCCTCTTGATCCACCACGGGAGTTTTAGGCTGAACGTTAGGAAAAAAATTTACATGGAAAGGGTCATAGGGCACTGGAACAGGCTGCCCAGGGAGGTGGTTGAGTCACCTTCCCTGGAGGTGTTTAAGGGATAGGTTGATGAGGTGCTGAGGGGCATGATTTAGTGTTTGATAGGAATGGTTGGACTCAATCCAATGGGTCTTTTCCAATCTGGTGCCTCTATGATTCTGTAATTTGGGTTTTTAAGTTTTCTTTTCTAACTTGTGCTGCGCTGTGTCTCATGGCACAGTCTTCTTCTACCTTCAGTCACTTCTCTGTCATGTAATTGTGATGATGTTTCCCTCAATACTTTTTCTCTAGAACTGCATCCTTCTTATTTCTCCTGTATTGCCAGGGTCTCTAGATTGAGAATAGGTAACTATTCCCAAGCTTCTCCACATCTTTGCATCTCCTTTCCTACTGTTTTGAGACTTTCCTTTCCTTCCCTTGTACCATCCCGCATCCCCTCCTAAAAGAATTTTCTGTCTTTACAAGGGTGAGAGGGAGCCTTACACCAGCAGGGAACTGACAATAGAAAGAGCATTGATCAAAGAGCTTTTATTTGGGATACTTGTAGGCCTTTAGCTATGTATAAAACACCTCACTGAAAGAGATAATGAGTACTTCAAGACAGGGATGGTATCTGCCTGAAATAAGCATTTCTCCAGTCCTTACTGCATAAAAGCTGCTAACCTTGCAGAGGACTTAAGAGTTACTACAGCTCAAATCCGAGGAGGCTTTACAGGTTAAATCCAAGTGGAAAACAAAAATAAAGCTGAATCAAATCAATGGGCAAGCCCTCTCCACTCCGGAACATTTATTAGAAACAACGGAATAATTTCTATCCAAGTCTCTAAACTTCTGACTGGAAAAGGCTGAGAAAAGTATTAGAAAAAGTATCCCCCTAAAGCTGGCTTCTTACTCTTGAAATATATGTTATCAGCTGCATTTAGAAAAACATACCATGCCTACCAATTAGGCTGAGCAGAGATGTTTTCCTTTTCTTACCCTTGCAAGAACTGTATCTAAGCAGAAGACCTGCGTGGTTCAGCATGGAGGTGCAGAGTTGCCCAACCAATCACTAACAACGTGTCAGGACAGCAAAATGGAGCCAGAGGGTTTCTCATCTCTTGTTGGGAGCTCTACAGTATTTGTACCCAAGCCTAAGGATAAAGTCTTGACCTCTTGAGAAAAACCCCTTCTGCTCACAGAAACTCTGGGCAGTAGAATGGGCTGCATGGCCAGACAATTGTCTGCACAGCTACCAAGAAGCCCTAGTTGGCCTCCCCTGCCCTCTTTTTTTGATACCAGAATAGAGCTCCCTGCCCTTCTGGTATGCCTGTGTGACTGCCTGGGCTGTGGGCTGCTCTGAACCCAGGTCTGGGGAGGTTGTCCTCAGAGAGCAGCATCTTCTCAGAGTCCTTTCGGGGCATTCTCTTATGGGAACCTGCCCAACGGTTCCCAGAATGAGCTGTTGAAACCTGTAGTTTCATTTGCTCTTCTCATTTTGAAAACTTCCCAGTTTTTGCTCAAAGTACTTTTACATTTCAAACGATGTGCAAAAAAAGAGAACTTAAGTGTAAAAAAGAGATCAAAATGAAACTTTCTTCTATATCGAAGTCAACTTAGATGCATCTGAACTTTTACAATGAACCATAGCCACTTAATTGTGTTCATTGACTAAGCTGAAATATAAAGTAATGGAGTAGTAATGATTATTGATTGTCAATAATGGAAAATATTTGTGATTGTAAATATTAATTTGTGAATAATGACACATGGCTGAATTTGACAATGTGGCTGGAAAATAAAATCAAGAGAGATTACCAAAACCCCATCCCAACTCAGCATCTCACTTGTTTTGCTTGCTACCTGTCAACATCTGTTTCACTTTTCAGTAGACCTAGTCTCACCTCCTTTGCAACTCATGGTACCACCTAATTTAAACATTCCACAACCATGTTTTTAGTCCTACATCATGAGTCTGTGAGATATCCAGTTATTGCTTCTTTCATGTTATTCACAAAAGAGAAGCAAGAGGGAGAATTTCTGTTTTTTACTCCCACTTGTTATGCTAAGAGATGCTGAACAAGTGTTTGACAGGTAAAAATACAAATTATGAACCCTCAAATTAAAATGCTATTGGAATTAAATTCACATACATTTGTGAGAGTTTGGGTCAGTTCCAGAAACTGACAGCACTTTGCTTTTTCTTTGACACGTATAGCATGCTCAAAAAGCCTCCATTATAATGCCATGTAATTAACTTAGGATGCAAGGGATAAAATGGTGAAGAGAACAACAAAGATAATTTGTCATCAGGTTTTTCATTGAAAACCACAGTATTATACAAATTAATTTCAGCAGTGCTTTGCCCTGATTACTGCCTGTCAGGTAGTATATGGGAACCAACACAATATTTGAACGATGCATGTATGCAGAATTGCATCTTACATCAGCATTATGAAGGCAAGTACTTTATCTAAATTGTCTATAATTAATGATCTATATTTTAATATTCCAAAACCTGAAGACTTTGATTTTAGTTTCTCCTAACATTGCTATTTTCCAGTAAATGCTATATGGAAATAACATTTTTTGACACACATTGCAGTATCTGTTTTTGGCAGGGAGAAAGACTGATGAGCTTCAAAATCACAGTAGCCATTAATTTGTCAATTTTTTCTCCCAAACTTTGCAGTCATTCACTAAGAGGTGGTGTATCACACAGGCACACAAACTTTATTGGCTAGAAAGGAGAGAACCAAATTTGATTTCAGACTCTGAATTGTACTACCACCTGAACAGCATGTTCTTATCCAGCCTTCGCATTTTAATATTTTCAAAATGTTCCCCTTGTAAAACAGACAACTTTGGAGGCTGCAACACATCTGAAAGTAATGACTAATCCACTAGCATATTAAAGTGGCACTTCAGAATTTAGCTGTATCACATTAAATAGTCTCATCTTACTGGCATCTCTCTTAGTATCCTGTATTTCCACCCTTAGTTGAAGAGTAAAGTTATTTGAACTAATCCATGCCTGTACTTCACACGGTATTTCTTGCATGAAAAGCAAACAACACAACATGTAAGGCTTAGAGCAAAGAAACCTGTACTGCAACATATGGTCAGTATTTCATTTCCTAGTACATTTATTCATCCAAGTGATCTGAAAATATTTTTATAAACAATCTCACTTTAAATCCAAGAATGCCATTGTGGAACTGCATTACAGACATTACTTTGGTCCCTTTTGGCCAAAATAATGCAGGAGTTCAATGTCACAGATGGGAGCAGTGAGGGTGAAGCAGATGGAGAAATCAAATTAACCCCTACAGCATCCATGAGATATTCAGCATTAGTGAGGGACAACAAGACAAGTATTGTACAGCATCTTATAAAATCATGTTAAGTGAGACAGAGGTAATTGAATGTTGCCTTGAGTTCTTTTTCCTCGTTGTCAAGAATTTATGATTTCTTGTCTGCTAAAATTTGACTGAATAATGTCTGTACTGAAAACAGCTGCCTGTAAGGCATTTAGATAAAGTATATTTTATGGCTTAAAAAATACTAAACTAAATAATATTTTAATTTAGTCAACTAAACTCAAAGAACTATGCCTTTGATATACCCTCTTTGAGTGGACTAAAAGGAGGTGCCCTGGTACTTCAGCAGTATTTCAAACAAACAAAAATCCCCCAGCATTCTCTAGCATTACACTTTAAAAGTTGTGTTGGTGCATGGATTTTCCATCAATTCCCAGCTTTGCTAAGAGCTGTCCCAATATACTGTAGGTATGGGCGTCAAATCTGCTTTGCTTGCATCTTTTGTTGTAATCGCATTATGAAATGACACATACAACCATTTGGCTGTAAGAGAACACTTAGAAAAGTCAGGTTAAGATGACTCAGTCGGCTTATTTAGATGAAAAAAATCCTTCTAAGTATACAGTACATTAAGCTTTTTATTAAGTAACAAATGTGCCATCTCTCTTCTCTCTGTTCTCACTTTTCCATTCCTAGCTTTCTGGTCCTTCCATTACTGCATGTTTTCCTTCTTCCAATCTGTTGATCTTTTTTCTCCTCTTTGCTACTCCTTTTTCTCCTCTTTGCTCTTCCTCCTGTTCCTTCTCATTCATCCCACACTCTCTCCTATTCTTCTTCTGCATAACACTGCCAGGTACTCCCAGCTTCTCTTTTTATTCACATCCAGCCTCCTTCTATTTATGCTTTTCCTTTACATGGAGAATATATATACAGCAGGAAATCAGCAGCTTCCTCATTTTCCAGTATCTCTGTAGGGAAAATTCATGCTGTTGCATAGGAGGTAAACCTGGTTTATAGCAATGCCCCATTCATGAGGTGCCCGAGAAGAAAAAGGCCACCATTGCTTTTTAATGTCCTGCAGGCTACGGAGTTATTCTGGCCAAGAAGCTATAAGTGGCATGCATGACAGTGGCTCCACGGTAAACAGTAGGGCTCACTCTTCCGTGAAACTCTGCAAGACTGCTGGATGCATAAAACAAGTCACATTGGGTCACACTTCAGAAAAAAAGTGCTAGATTTGCCTTTTAAATTATTAAAGCTACTCATCAGAGCTACTTCTGCCAGGCAAAGCCTGGGGCTCCTGAATACAATGATATCACAGCCATGAAAGCATTTCTTTTTTGCCACAACAGAGTCATAGAATGGAGCCTAAAATAAAAAGTAGAAAATATGGAGACAGAACATTAGATTTTTCTCTTGGATTTTTTTTCCTTAGATGTGAACCCCATTAAATAGGCCAGTGCGTAGGTAACCTCTTCTTTAACTAGAAGTATGGCAATTGCATCCACTCCACATAGAAACATATTGAATAGTAATGGCTAATTATTTCAAGTGTTTTTCTGAATCAATAATTACAACTGCGAGATATTGATTATAATCTATACCTTCAAAAATTTCAACAATTATTGCTAAAAATCGAAGTACTTACTTATAATGGAAAACATACGCATTAGGAGAAAGGAATTATTCAAAATTATGTGTGTTTTGCAACACAGGGAGTCTATTAGCACACACAAAATAGCAAGCTAGTTTGTGTTCCCAGTCAGGGAACCATGATAGTCTGTGGCTGGTAATCCAGAGCAGAAATAAAGCTGTAAATTTGCTGCAACTGAAAGTGCCACAAGTGATTTTCCTATATTTACTATCTTGCATAAATAAACTAGTCCAAGAGGAAGGTGGTTAGATGATGTTTACTTACATTTAGATATCATCCTTTATGTACAAACTATAATCCTCTGTCACGGGGCCTATGTGAGGACACTTATACCTGTGCCTAATTTTTTCCGCTTAGGTGGCTCTAAAACTTTAGGTAACATCTAACTCTAGGTAACAGGAACTTAACATGGAAATTAGGTCATCTTCAGATGACCTTCTTCCTGCAACTTATTCTCTCCCTGTCTCCCCACTGCCAAGCAATGGGATAGGTTATAAGGATAACGCAGCAGCCAAGCACGTTCAAAAGTGTGTCCAGCGCATAAAGAACTGTGAGAAGGGCTTCCTCCAAATTAATCTCTCATTTTCAATATAGTCACACCAGTTCTTCATGCAGGGCAGCACCATGACTTCAGAAACTTTCTGAAATTACTTTAAAATGCTTTCTCTCACCTTTCTTTACGAATGCTGCTGACACCAGTCAAAGATGATTCTAAAATCCCATCCTCAAAAAAGGCACAGGGAAGGACTTCCACACCATGCTTTTGGAACAAATCTGTCTTGCTAAACTCTGGGTTTTAATAAATCTGAAGCAATTTCTGTTCACTGTGTAAAACTAGGGCAATGGAATCACGATTGCTAACAATGTGACAAAATACGTTTAAACCTCTGGCAATAAATGAAAAGCACTAGGCTCTTAGTGCAATGTTGCCTCTATACAAGGTCACAAGGACCACAAAGCCATTTTCCACTGGCTTCAAGTTAGAACTGGTCATGTAAATGAAATATGGTCCTAGTACACCTGGGTGTAAGTCTGTCCCTGCTGTCTCTATGCTGACAAGCTTCTCAATAGCTCAAGTCATATGGCCAACAGGGCTCCACAAAAACCTGGGGGTAACTTGAGGGTTTATTTTTCCTTTTTGAATTTTTTTTTTCTTTCTTTCTTAATTTTTGTCTTCTGGCCATCAGTGCAGTTTCCGGGAAATAGAGTTAATGGGCTAGAGGAACAATGTCATGCTTTTCTATAAATCTTATGGTAATTAGGGTAGAAATGTCACACAGTTGTGGTCTCCCCTTCAACAGCAGGAATGTAAGGAAACTACAAAATATGGCAATATACACCAATGTCGCTGTGAGTAGATTCTGACCCGTGGGACTTATTTGTAACTGAAAAATCAATGAACATTGAACAATTGTAATATGAGTAACTTTTCTTAGCACAGCCTATAATGAAATTGTGCTTTAGCTAAGACTAATGCAAGCCATATTTTAACCATATTTTGGACTTAGCAAAAGGCAAGGCTCTCTAGAATTATCCACTCTCACCATGGAATAACCTGAAATTTTACTTTTCCTGTCTACCAGATACATTTTCAGTTATTCTTTAATTTATTTATTTGCTTAATTTACTTCTTGCCATGTTATCCACATTCACTGGATAGGGTTCAGTTTAAAAATATCTCTGATTTTGTTTACAACACAAGGCTTGTAAACACTTATATGCTTCCTAGCATGAAACATTAGTGTTTTTAAATATGTACTGATGCTTTGAAAGACCACAGAACTGATTGTGAAATGTTCAGCACTTGTCTGAACCTGAGCGACGCCGGCTGGGTCTTACTGCTTTACCCATCCAGGGGAAAGTGCAGTTAAGTAATAAAGATAACGTATTTACACCACTAAAGACAGGTTTACATGCATGTGTGTGTATACACACATATATACTTCCACTATGCACACATGTGTACTCTACATGCATATATACGTAAACATCATTTTATTACAATTAACTTAATGATCAACTAATTTGATTGCACTTTCTTTTTTGACTTGAATCTGAGATATTCAGGCCTCCTTGATATTCAGGTCCTGCTGAACCAATCTGATCTCCTTCTATGACAAAGTGTCTCCCTTAATGGATAAAGGAAAGGCTGTGGATGTAGTCTTCTTGGACTTCAGTAAAGCCTGTGACATAGTTTCTCACAGCATTCTGCTTAGGAAACTGGCTGCCACTGGCCTGGACAGGTGCATACGCTGTTGGGTAAAAACCTGTCTGGACAGCCCATCCCAAAGAGTCATGGTAAATGGAACTAAATCCAGTTGGAGGCTGGTCACAAGTGGTTTCCTCCAGGGCTCAGTGCTGGGTCCAGTTCTTTTTGACATCTTTATCAAGGATCTGGATGAAGGGAGTGAGCACACTATTAGCAAGTTTGTGGATGACATTAGGCTGGAAGGAATGGAGATGAAGGCAAGGACATGATCTATAAAAGGAAAAAAGAAACCTGCTTGCTGAGAAGATGCATAAATATACAACCTTGTTGCCTGGCACAAGGACGGAGGAAAGGATGCTGAATGCATGTATGCACATACAACTTTCTACTCAGAGCACTACCTGCTGCAAAGAGAAAACAACTATTTTGAGAGAAACAGGGAGGAAAGAGATGGAAAGTAAAGTAAATTCTGGCAAATAAATGCAATAAAAGCTGAGGCAGATTTTTGAGGAGTTCAGCATCCACAATGGAGGTTCTGTCCTGCCAACAGATCTCACAGGGTCTTAGAAATGGTGTGGGATACAAGAGGAACAAAAGAACAGTTTTGAAATCTTAGTGGGGGTGCTGCTGGACTACCTTACACTGCATCCCAACAGTCTTTGCACTGGACCCCTGAGAACACCCATGTCTGTTTTGATATCTCATGTTCAGTATTTATGTAATTGATCAGACTCTCTGCACAGTTCAGAAGGAACTTCCCTACATGGTGTCCAAGTCTATTTTGTGAGCATGTAACAAGCACGAAGAACCAGAGATGCTCCATTAAACTGTGTTCTTAGGTTCACAGCACAAGAGGTTTGGGCCAGACACCTTTATTATTGTACAATGCTATGTGAAGCACTTAATAGGGTGACATGGCTTACTGTAGATTTAGGGTTACAATTTAAGTGATCCAGCTCTGGGCACTTTCGGTCTTGAACTGGATTGTTGTGACACTGAGCTGATGCATTAGTACACGAGCAGGGCTGAGCAGTATGGACAGTCATTCTCTGGTTTAGCTAACTGGATTCCTTCAGCTAGAGCATGAGTCCATAAGACATGCTTAGTGGGGAATTCAGCAGCAGACAAAAGGCTGAATGGAAACACCCCATGGAGCAGCTAGTGGATCTACATGGAGCCACATGTAGGCACAGCAGGGTAAAGCCAGGGTCATCTGGCTTGCCACGAGCCATATTAACAGCTGCATAGGAATCCTTTGCTCCAGAAACATCCACTAAATATCCCAGTTCAATATATATTTGAGCAAACATTACTGTTGTAATGTTAATGTATGACAGGTTTTTCAGTACTATGCCTTGGCATTTCATAACATTATCTGATTGCCTTTCCAGAAGAATAACAGTAATGTATAGAAATAAGTGTTTTTGCTAAAGGTTGAGTGACCATGAAGGAAAGAAAACATAAAATCCAGACACATAACAACTGCTTGGAGTGATTTCTGGACTAAATGGCAGCTCCTCTCATGTCTAATGTCATGGATGCATAAGACAGTTAATGACGATCATAAGATACTGATATGACTATTCTTTGGCAGAAACTGTGATATTTGCTATAGCTGGCCTTTCATGCTTCAACAAAAGTCTTTAAAAAATCACCTCTGACTTGACTGCTGTGGTTTTGATATAGTTTCTTGAATCAGGAGTACCTCCACTGCCAGTGTATGACAGAATTCCTTTCAGAGTTCCTGGCTTTTGTATTAAAAAGTTTTCTCCCTCAATGTTTTTTTCTCTCCTGTGGTTAAAGTTTGGAAATGCTACTCTACACACGTTTGTAAGAGCACAAGTTTCCGTGTGTATTTCCTCTCAGTGATTTTATCCAAACCCTCTTATTAAAGAAAACAACTGCAGGGATTAACTAATTCTCATAAGTGACTTCCAAGCTAAGAAACTACATTTCTTCCCCTACTTCTTTTGTTAATTCTACTGATAAAGGTTATTGTTGTCTCCTGACAGAGAATTGAAACAATAATTTTATTGATACACTTTGCAGCACAAAATAGATCATTCTCATTATGACAATGGTGCTGCAATCTGCTTGGATATTGTAACAACAGGTTTCTGATTCCAGAGGGAAAAAAAAGATGAATCAACCCCGTTCAGCACCTGGTTCTTCCTCAAGTGTCCAAGCCATGTTATCTTTTCCATATACTTAACTTTTATTCTGGAGGAATTATCAGGGATTTCCTAGTAAGTTACCAAAGTGATCTCTCCAAACTCCTTAGGCTTTTCTGGAGCTGGGGACATGGAACATTAGTTATCTACTGCCAGGTTAAGATCTGTGAGATGCTGAAAGCACCTCCTAATCAACTCTTGTGCTTCTGAATCGTTCACTCAGACAATATGCAGTGCTCTAAACCAAACTTTTGTCTTCTTTGTACCAAAGGTTTGACACATCTTCATTGATCTCTATTTACTTAAATTATCAAGCCAGTAATGTGAAGTAAAAAACCCCCAAACCATCAAAATCCTAGTGTAGGCCAGCTTTAGTCTTTACAGGGAGGGAAAAGGTGAGCGAATGCTTAAACATAAGTGCAAAAAAGAGAAGAAAATTGCATACAAATTTCCATATTACTGCATGTTTAGTATCATACCTGAATGCAATTCCGTTGGACATAACCATGCTAGAGGCACTTCTGCTTCTTTCTATTGGGTTTAAAGAGCTTAAGGCTCAGGGAACAGCAAACACTCACTCTACACATTGTTATGCTGGCTTGACAATATTACCCCTTTCTGTTTTCTGAACTCTGCCCCACAGCCACACCAGCAGAGGGGAGCGTGTGAACACTCTCTAAAATGCTTGAGGCAAAGCCAGCCAGTTTATTTTAAGTGGAGAGAACTATGAGTCTGGACTGGCTTGGCTGAGTTTGCAAGTTTCAGGCTAAGGAGCAATCACGCGAGCAGCCCTGCTAGCAAAACTGCAGGGGCAGCAATGCCAATTGGGGGGTGAAAATGACTGGAAGGCAGGAATGTCTGTAAGCACAAATGGAGCCTAGAAGGTGCCATCACTCAGCAGCTGTAAAACTTCTACATCAGTCTCCCTTTAGAGTGGGAAAGATCAAGCCAAAATGAAAACAGAGGTAAGAGGGAAAGAGTCTGTTAGTATCTGGAAAACAAAAGATCTAATATATTACTCCTATCCACTTGATATAAATTATATTTGGAAAAAAGCCAACAAACCATCAGCAAACTCTGCAAGTACAGAAAGTAAAAATTTCTTCTACTCAAATCCCAAATAAACAAACTACAGTCTACTGTGGTGTAAGTGCACCAACTTAGACCTTCTCCTAGATTTTGACGTTAAAAAAACTCCAAACTCACAAACCCTTCAAGTAAAAAAAAAAAGCTGTCAAATAACTATCCCTAAATGTTGTTCCTGTACTAGCAAAAGTTTTCAGTAGAGATTTGATTCAGCGAAAACTGCATTAGTAGCACTTAACCATGAGCATGTCTATGTGATTTTTATATGATGAAACATCAAGCAAGTAGCATGTCTTAAAATCCAGTGGTAGTTTTATTGACATACTTTTCTGGCCTGACTGAACCAAAGCAATTCCCTTCTCTATGATACATGTTCTGTTGAGCTGGTGCAATGATTTGAGGGCCATACTGCAAACCAGATGAGCACATTGATCTGCTTTATAAAGGTTCTTGAGAATAAGAAAAATGAGTTGGGTCAGTTTCCAAGGTTGCTAATCCAATTCACTGTCCAGTCCTACAAAAAGCTATATGAGCACAATGGGAAGTAAAAAGGCAGAGATGGAAGGTTGTGGACAGGGGTAGGAGCTGCTTAAGGTCATCTTTGCCTCCAAAAAAGTACCCATGGAGGTCTAAACTGGTGTTAGGTATGAGTTCTGAGCCCCGCTCAGAACTATCTGTTAGCTTTTAATATTTTATATTAATAGCAACATACACATAAATTCAATAATGGTAACTTAACTATTAAATATATATATATAATATAAATAATATCACAAACATTAATTTAATAGTTCTTAAAAACTGTAATCAGGTAAAACTAAAATTTACATATATTTAACATATTTGTACTTTAGCATCTTTAAAGAACTTCACCTAGAAATATGAGATCTTATGCAGGAAAACTTTTGATTCAATGTGATTTGTCTGTTGCATTTAGAAGGAACTGTGGGATGGCATCATGAATGTGTATTTTCTCGCATTCTATTAGGCACACAATAAAGATTTCAGGATTTTTTTAAAGTATCATAAGAAAAACTCTATAGGAAGCAAAAAAATACATGAAAATTGCAGAAGTCTAATTTCTGAGCACTGCCTCTGACCCCAGACACAACCATTAGCACAGAAACTGCACTTATCTTACAGATATGGATTATGGGCTTCAAGCAATGGCTGCCAAAACACATATTTATTGAAGATAAAGTAACAGAGCACTGGAGAATATCAGCGAGTACACTTATCAGGGTTACTCATGCAAGACCTCATCCTATTGTGTAAATACGCAGTGTCAGCCAAAAGCCATGTTAATCTAACATTGAATTGAAGGTAGTTTTAACTCCTGGACTTCACATTAAGGATTGAGGGTGACTCTCCCCCCTCTTGGTGCTATGCCAGATTAGAAGTGCCTGGAGTTTCCTACGCTGCACTAATGCTTGAGTTTGTATATTGGAAATATAAAAGGTACCACTTCTGAGGGGGTGTGTGTAGCATGTTAGGGCATAATGGTCAGAAGAGGAACTGAAAGAGATTGCTTCAAGGGCCAGCCCCTCCAGAGGTGATGCAGCATCATGAGAAAGGATGGTTGTCTCACCATCAGCTTAATGCCTACAATAGGGGTAGCAATCACGACTGCGATGCTTTAAGTGTGATTGTTTAAAGACACACAAGTCAGCCCTAAAGAGGGACTTAAAAGCCTGAAACTTGCCTGCTTCTTGCAACTTTTCTGGTCAGCACAAGAAAAGACAGTGCCCCTCCCTTACAAGCCCACCTCTCTCATCTCACATATTTAAAATTAACCACAGTGTTTTGAAGCCAAGAAAAATCTGTTCTCCTATAGAAGGAAAACTATGCACAAAATTATTCAACACACCGAATCATGAGTGAATACAAGAAAACTGTGCACTGTGTTTACAGCTGGACTCGGTGATCTTCAAAGTCTTGTCCAAACTAAATGATTCTATGATACTGTAATTAAAGCTGCACCTCTTAGAGTTTTCCAGAGCAGAACATAAATTAGTTGAGTGGCAGTACTTAATGCAGCAGTAAGGCAAAGCTGGAGCACTGGATCTTTGAGTCTCAGCTTTAATCAGAGAAACATTAAATTCTGCAAGGGTTAAAAGCGATAAGAAGTTGCTGTTACATTGCAGAACTAGTACTGTGGCTTCACATTAAAAATAAGTGATGATAAGTACAGGTGCAACAGACTAAAGCACTGTCTTTTATTATTCAGTGGGCAGTATTGAAGTAGTGCTGAAAATTAGGTGTGATCCAGTCCACTGTGGAGCAGCTGTTGCACTCATTTTAAAGACTAATAAGATATTTGGACAAAGATTTTAACAACAGCAGCAATACTTGAAACAGCAGCAGGCACTATTATCTACAAGAATATACGGTGGATGCCTTTGCGGCTTTTGTTTTATCAAAGAGCAATTAACAAGAAGTTTTGAAATTTTTCATTTTGTTCCCAGGTATTTAATGACAAGCACAGCTGCATGAGATCTCTCTTATCCTTCCGGACTCTGATTTCTCATGCAGAATGAGTGTATTGAGGTTTTAATATTAAATAGTTTACTCACGGCGCTTTCATTCAGACTCACATGCTAGCTTTCCTCCTTCATAAAAAGGTATTTTTGGATACATGGCTGAAGAGCCAATCCACAAAGTTGCCTTCTAAATGCAGCAGCTGAGTGCAACACACGGTCCCAGAGTTATCCCTCTCGATGCGCTCAGAGGAATGCTTGGGTAACACTCTGCGTGTCGTTCTGAACACAATGGGAAATGCCATCCACGCCAGCAAGGCTGGAAGAAATCTTTTTCCTGATTGGCTGCTCATCCCAAACTGCCTGGCAGAGGTTTGAAATATGCAATGCAGGGAAGTGATATTCTGTGGCATTCATTCAATTTACCTGCACTAGACTCCAGGGAGCCATGCTATTAAACAACAGCTCCAGCGGGTCAATAAAGTTAACTTAATTAAATTGCTTTCCCTCCTACTCTTCCAACTAGCAAGATTTAGGGCACAGGGACACAGCGCTGCTTGTAAATAAAAGGATGATTTAGCTAATCATTTGCCAAAGAAAGACATATTTTTGTCAATAATTCTAAACACAAAACAGAGAACTAGTTTAAATTAAAAAAATCATGTAGGATGGGAGAGAGAATACCTACTAATGAAGGTCCATTAATATTTCCCAAGCAGTGTCAATTAAAAGTTAAATCTTAGGGATTGCATTTTTTGCTCCATAAAACTGAAATTGCAATTGCTTGAGTGTAATGTTATAAAACATACTATCATTATTACAAAGCATGATGATTACACATTCTTAATTTGCTGGGGACTGATCTAGTCTCTTTCTGGTCATTCTGATATGTGCACACTCACTGCTTTATAAGAGGCATCTTCTAGGTGTCTATGCTCTGTGCTTTTCTACGGCTGTGAACAGAAAATATCATCAATAACTAAGGATAACAAACATTACAGTTGAACCAGTGTTTACAGATAATTTGAAGCCTTATCATACTTTCAAATCCTCAGTCTGAAACCTCTGAGGCTGCTTGTCTTTTTGAGGCTTGATGTTTTGAAAAGCTACAATTAAACTGATGCAGCTGTTTTGTAAAATGATATTTAGGTATCCTTATTCATTCTTCCTCAGGAATTCTACTAGTCACTCACTTGGAATACAAACCTGAGTTTTGGCAGGGGTTGCACTGATGTGCACCCTTTGGTCCATCTCTTCTGTGTTTCCAGCTTTGACCTAAATCTCCCTTAGTGTACAATGAGTAAAAGCTCACCAAGCACTAACGATTTCTCTAATGATTCCTTCTGCACTGTTTATAATCTGTTCCCTCTGACCTTTTCCCTGTAAGGAAATGAATCTTTTTTGTTTCTTTTTTTTCAAATATCTTTACTGTTTCCTATGGACAGCAAGATCTTGGAGCTGATCTCTCCACAAATCTGTTTGCCATGGGGCTTGAGACTATCCTTTACTCCTAGAGCTCAAATCTTCCTTCAGTGTTGGATTTGTTCACCTTTATTCTACTCTGACTCCATCCATCCAGAGCAAGTGAAGGTCTCTGATCCCAAACCAGTGAAATCACCAAGTAGCCTTATGACAGCATCCTTTCACTGCTTTTCATACTGGTTATTCTTTCTCTTATTTCTTCACAGCACAAGCTGGAATAGCAGCAGTCTTTCTGCACATCCTCTCCCAGTATTATGGAAAGAAGCCCCAGGAGAGCATTAGTTACACAGATTTGAATGACATTCTGCAAGAACTCCCACTGAATACCATAAGAGAAAACTCAGATTAAACGTATTTCTTTTACTGTGATTAGGAGTGTCAGGATTCAGTCAGAATAAACAGCCATTTAACTGCTTCATATTCCAGGAAGTGTTACTTCATCAACGTCTTGTCAAAGCTGAGACTCCACAATGAAAAATGCACATACAAATACAAATATTAAATAACTAGGTTGAGCAATTAAGTATGAAACTAAAAATCACTTGCCTAGGGAACTATCTGTCAAAAAGACTGCCAGCCAAGGACTGTCAGTGAAGCCAGGAGGACTGGTGGGATTGCCCGTCCCTCTCCTTGCATAGTTCATTCTACACATAGGGGTGCTCCCTTTGGGAGGGAATAGAGACACTCAGCAGCTCCCGGTGTGCTTTTGCACAGATGGATCTCAGCATCAGAGAAAAAGAGCTCTATTCACAGCACTCAGAGATGCCAGGAAGGGGCAGGAGGGCCCTCTTGTACGACAACAGTGACCTTTTGGCTAGGACTGAATATACAGAATAAGACCCTTCTGGAAGTAGAATGGCTAAGAAAAGGAGAGTAGCTATTATAAAACAAATAGCATTGAAATGGAAACCTTCTCTTTTGTTAACCAGTTTAACTCCATATGGCAGAATAAAATAATTCAATATAATAGTCATCATATTTACATATTTTCTTTTCCTTTTGTCCCCTCAATTCCCCAAGCCTGATGAAGCTGATAGGCCAGGGGACAGATGCTCTGCACTTTTATTGCAATACATAAATTTCAGCGAACAGCAGGAAAATGATTACTACTACAAAAATAAAAAAAAATAAAGAAAAAGATCAGTAAGACAGTTTTCTTAGGGTAATTAAATAACTTGGTTCCTTCCTAATGAACTGTACTTCTGGTTCTTTGCTCATTTGTACCCTGACAAGACAGGCAAAGAATGTGTCTATAGTTTCCTAATAAGCATTGTTATCTTTTAACTGGTTATTAGTTCCACAATATGAAAATAATATTCATGTTGAGCTGCATAGGACTGCATTTTGCCAACCCTGCTCTTAAGCTAGGCTGAGTCTGCCCTTTCATATTAGAATGAAATAATTGTAGTTTGGAGGTGGCACTCCTCCTTAAAAAGACACTAAAGCATTTTCTCTCTGCCCCAAATTCTTTGGGCTGTCAGGAATTTGCAGCCCTTTGCCAGAGCCCCAGGAGGAGATACTGGAGGCTTGGTGTTACAGACATATACCACAGCCCCAGGGATCATCAATTTCTTCTATTTTTAATTCTGTGGGTAATTAAATGCCAGTCTGTTCTGCAGCCAAAGGGCTGAGACAAGGCACACTGACCCCAAAGACTATCCCAGGCCAGGACCCCATGCCCACTACGAGGGTTGCTGCTGGGCATCCGTAATTTGGGCCTGTGGGAGAAGGCTGAGGGGGATCCAAATCTGGAAGGCTCAGGTCCCTCTGCCTGCTGGAGAGCAGGAGCAGCTGACTGTCTCTACCTGTAGGGAGCAAAAGACCCCTTGCTTCACTGACAGGAATGAGGACAGAAGTTCACAGTGATCCTGCTCACCTTTAGGCACTTAACCAAAGCTCCTAATTCAGGAGAACAGTTACCTTCAACCAACACTGGAGACACCTTTGAAGGCAGATGCAGACCTCAAATGGGCCAGGGTCTCTCCCAGTACTCTGTGTTAACTTAAAGGGAAGCCTGAGGTGATGGTGTCTCTAAACTTAGCAGCCTAAGTTATACACCAGAAATTAGGCAGAGGTAGTTCCATGGGATCTTTGAGGAATAAAAGAGGATTTGAGGATGAGAACGGTGATTTCAGCGCTTGATAGCCCAGCAGGACCTGTCTGCTCATCTCCTCCCATCTTCCTGAGCACACCTGCAAAGCGTCCCCCATACTGCTGCTCAGGCTGCTACTGTTACCCTGATAAGCAGTTCCAGCTGCTGCTTCATTCCCTGCACCAAGGTACTCCCTGCCCACAGCAGAAATGCCAGCCTGGATGAGGCCTGGAGCCACAGGAACTTTTCTGGGGAGGAAGGCAGAACTGCCAAGAGTTTCCCACCACCACAGCTGGGACGGTGCTGCCAAGAGTTTTAGCATCAAGCATGAGCAACAAAGACAAGGCAATCCCTAGCTCCAGCACAAAGTCTCCAAGGGGAAAGGCAATCCTGGATATAATTTTCGCACACCTGTACTGGGGTGAATTTCTGCTTTTTTTTGTCCAGTGCCACTGGCATTTCCTACCTGATGAGAGGCTCCCTGAAATGGAATTTCTCATTCAGGTGTCTCCTCTGCCATCCCCCAACCAGGTGACTGTTGACCCTTCATTTTCACTCATGCATTCACCTGCGAAGCTCTGAATTAGCAAAGACAGGTGTCACAGGTGCTCAGCATCTCCTGTGGCCAAGATCTGTATTTTAAAACTGTCAGCTCAGTCAATGATTGCTCTGTCACATTGTACTGTGGGCAAGCATAGTCATAGAATCATAGAATCATAGAATAACCAGGTTGGAAGAGACCCACCAGATCATCGAGGCAAACCATTTCTATCAAACACTAAACCATGCCCCTCAGCACCTCGTCTACCTATGTCTTAAACACCCCCAGGGAAGGTGAATCNTCTTTTCTCTGAAGAGCAGTCCTTCCTGCCAATGTCAAAAGCAGATCTATGTATTCAGCAATGCTCTACACTGAACTACTGCCATGCTGTGGGGAAAGAAGACTGTGATCAGCACCATTTGTCTACATAATTACACTTGTTACCAGACAATTGTTGGGTCAGAGGCTAATGTTTTTTATTTATAGCCTTTCCACATTCATCTAAATTTTCCTGTGCCTTTTCCCATAACAAAAACTGCAATGCCACAATGCCATTTGGCTTCATACTGTGAGAAACTTGCTAGAAATCTGAGGAGAAATATCTGAAAGCAAATGCAGTATACTTGACTGAACAGCATTTTACGCTAAAGAGCTGGAGAGGTGCCTAAAATTCAAGGTGCATTTCTAAGAAAAAAGAATGACTGTGCACATATTTAGCTTCTTCATATTGTGAAACTCTTAGTTCTAGGAAAATATATTGAATTCTGCTAAGGGTATGCATGGAGTTATATGTATCTGGAATGTGAAGTTCTATACATTTTCAAGGTTAGCTTTATTAAAAACAGTACCAAAGAGGACTCAGATAAACTTGCCTGGATACTACCTTGTCTTTAAAGTCTGAAACAGAAAAATATGTCTCCCATATATATCTCAGTGTCCATTTACTATCATTCTGAAATTCCCTAAATAAAAGGGAATATATATATAAAATATTTCCTTTATAGTTAGAATCCTGTGATTTTCACAAAGATAACACTTTTTTTGGTATGCTTATTAAATAAGCAAATCAATATCTAAGTGTAACATTCTTGTTACCTTAAGCAAGCCACTATTTCACTTCTTTAATACATGAAGTGTGTCCAAATCATGCAGAGTAGAGCTGCTTGCTTCGTTTTCCACTGTCTTGTAGGCACCCTGAATAGCAACTCATACATAATTTTTAATATAAGAGTAGATTTTGCAAAAACTGGCTTTGAGATCCAGTTGCACTTTTTTCCCAGATCAGATAAATATTTTTGTTTAAAACTAGGATCATTTATAATTAAACATGAAATTTTAACAATGTACTCTCAAACTTCTTAAATTCCATGTTGATTTACCTTAAATAACATGCAGAAATCAAGTCTTACTTATCTGTTGGTAATGATTTGCTGACTATCAAACCACTGAACTGGGAGAGTTTGAGTGACTGGAGAAAAGGTTCTCTGATGAAGTGTTCAGTCCAAGTTTGATAGCTGTAGCTTCATCTGCAGGTGCAGAGAGGTATTTTCTTCACTTTCTTCAGGTTAGCTCAGTTTAATATCTAGTTCATGCAAAGCTGTCTCTTGAGAGCTGATAAAGGCAGAAAATCTTACTTTCTACTGTATGTAAAAGCTCCACAGCAGAGGCTGAAATTTTCTACTTCTAAAATCTTGCAGCACACAGTAAACAGAAAGAAACACACAGTTCTGTCTACTCAGTACAAAGAATTGTTATTTGACTAATAAATCTGCTGAATATAAGTAATAAATGAAACAAATGAACATGTAGGAACTGTGAAATGGCATTCATTGGTTTCTAAAATGACAAAAAGTAGAAATCAGTAACCTGAATAAATATATCGGGAACTTTTATATAATTCCCTGCATGCACCTTAATATAGTTGTACCTTTACAAACAGAACTACCTAATGTAAACTAAGTAGCAGTCAAAATAATCTTGTGTATGTTATTGTCACAAGAGCGGAACAGGTCTGACTGTAGTGATAAAGGACTTTTCTCCCATCATGATTTTGACCATGGGAATTATACTACCAGTCAACAATACTGTAAGCAAGGAAACTACGATGTAAAGAAAATTACCCACTCTTATTTGGGTCATAACGTACTTCCCAGTCTAGATTATCAAACAATTGAGTTCACCTACCCTATTATTTACCACTATAAAGTGTTAGAAAACCAAAATACATTAATGATACTTAGAGAGAAGAACCAACCCTGTTCCAGGAAAATAATTAAAAAGTAAATGCATGAAAAAAATACAGTGATGACCTCAATTACATTCCTTGCTTGCTTTTTCCTAGTAAGGCCATCAAATTTGGTCTCGTCTTCTTTTAAAAAAGCAAATCAGACTGAGCTCTCTCAACCTGTTGCAGACATTTTCTTGCCTCTAGACATTTACTAATGATCTCTTTGGCCTTTCCTGACTCTCTTTGTTTTTTACAAGATCCTTTCTTAAAGCAGCGGCACTGAAACAGCCTTCTAGTATCAGTTTCACCAAAGCCAGAGTCATGACCAAAGCAACAAACCCTGCTCTACGTAATCAGTTTTTCACTTGAGTTGCTTATCAGCTGAGAGTCCTACAATATTTCTGTCAAAAGTTAGGACTCCTTAGAATGTAATTCCTCTTTCTCTCAATGAAGCCAGTATTCTCTAGCCTTAAATTCAGTATTTTGCTTAATATAGATGGACTATGGTTACCAAGCAACCCAGCTTGCTCACTGTAACAAGTAACCTAGACTCTATATCATTTACAAATTTCACTGAAAGTGATATTTTGTCAGCTTCTAGGTTGTCTAAAAAATACAGAAAACATATGTTAAACTCTAAACCTTTTTGAAACTTGTTGCAAATACTCTCCCTTTGATATGACTCCTCATACAAAGTATTTTCTATTATGTGCTCATTTAGTGTGGGCTCTATTGAAACTGTGTAGGGTTAATTTTTTTATCAGAACATTGACTAGATTAAATTAAACTCTAATAAATACTTTGCCTGGAATATTATAAAGCCAAGACAGCTGATAGGTACTGTAACCAGAAGTAAAGGATTTGGGTTCAAACACTACTTAACAGAACAGGGAACGGGCCCTGTGACTAGTACAATTCTGTACAACAAAATAAAAAGAGAATTGACCACCACTACAGCGGCCTACGTTGTGAATCTGCCTATACTTCTCCTTTGCTTTTGTAACATCTGTCTCAAAACACAGTGTTAGTTAAAATCAATTATCTGCCTAAACCCAAATGGAACCTCTTCCCCACCTCCTTGTCTCATCTGAAAATTAAACCCTCCCATTTCTCCAGTCAGGTTGTCTCAGGATTTATTATTTATTTCCTGTGTTGTCGAAGTGATGAATCAGTTTTGTATCCTGACATGCTTAATGCCACAGAGACTCAGTAATTGAATTATTAGGCCTGGATTTATTGTGTCAAACACCTTCAGCTTCCTTAAGGAATGCATTTCATGGTCAAAAGGACAGCAAAACTACATTTCAGAGACAAATCCAAGAAGAACTGAAACTGTTAGTTTTAGCCTGTCTTTCCTTTTCGTAAAATCCAAGTGAATGGTCAGTTAAATAGATAAGGAAACTCATATTGCTATTCGTATCTCTGACACATTATGGTCCAGATATGAAAATGAACCACACAAAAGCGCAAATAACTAAAAGAGAAATCACTGAGTAACAAGTGATATATGCAGTAAATCTACTTTCTGGGAAAAGAGAAATCTAGATCATGACCCTGTCTTCCTTTAAGACCCCTAAATAAAGTTTCAAAAGTTTGGCTACATGCTTATATCCAAAACATCTGAAAAGGAAGGACACAAGCAATTCAAAAGAAGGAAACTGATTTTGCACATGTGAAAACAAGGGAAAATGAGAAAAACATCCTGAAATTTCATTTACTTTTATAGAATGTGAAATTTCAGATGTTCAATCTATAGCTTCTAATAAAATTACATTCAAGTAATAAAAATAAACACAAAGTTTAAACACTTAAGTTCAATGCATTATTTTCATCTTGATCTTAGAAACGTGCAGTGGCAAAAGTGATGATATCCTAGAATTTCTTTAGCTATAATACACAGGATGATAAATATGATTGCTAAAGATAAGCCAGCCTGTAACAAGGCACTGAGTTTCATAAAATTGATCAGATAGACTGGAGTATATTCCAACAAGAATCAAATAACATAATCTTTAAAGTAGCTATATAAAGCCACAAAGAAAGATAAAGAAGTGTGGTGGTGATATGAGAATCTTCATTGCTGTTTTGGTGTAGCAGTCTCTAGAAAAAAAATCAAACATACATATAAGAGATCCCTCACTGAACAAGCTAGTATGAGTGGACTTTCATGTTTAGCAATAATTTTGTGTTTAAAAATGTAGTTTCTTATAAACCTCATTCTTTGTTAACAGGAAAACTTCAAGAAGTTCTGAAGTTCTCCTTCAAGAAGCCCTGAATAGAAAGTAGCTTTCTTTTCATCCTAGTAAGTAGAAAGGATCCTCTTTCTCCTCCTTCCTATGCAAGTTCTTTTTTCTCTCTGCTTTTCCCGATCCTACCAGCCCTCCTAATACTTTTTCCTTATACCACAGAGGCTATCTTTAGATTCTATTATTTCCATCAGTTTCCATATTCTTCCAGCTTCCTTTCCTAAGTCCAGTAAGGACTTACAAATTGCTAAATACTTTTATTTTTCCCTTTCTATAGAATGTCTGATATTTTTGAGAGATATCATAATTGTATTTCTGCAGAGTTTTCACCTTGGTCTTCGTTCTGACTGGGAGAAGCAACCACTAGTAGGTTACTTTATACAGCTATAAAAACTTTGAAATGGGTTTTTCTCTTGTTCTTTTAGAATTGAAGCCAAGGAACGAACAAGATCCTCTTCCCATTTCCCAGTATAGACAACAGAGTCCAAGAAATCTAACAGTAATGGGAGAAGAATGAAGTCCAAAGACCTTTTCCAAGTCTCCAGGTCCCCATTTTATGTCAGTTTACCTGTGGATTGGTATGATGTGATCTAACAAGCCTTGAGAATGTTTAAGGTCAATGGTCTACATTTTTGGGAATGCATTGGAATTTGAGAAAGACAATGCAGAGGCAATAGGAGAAAGTGAGTCAAGTATTGATGCCATAGAGGTAGTGAGCGTAGTTATGGAAACAAGTTATATTAAAAGGTTATTCTAGTATAATCTGTTGTACTAGGTGGATTGCACTCTGTAAGGTACTGATTTTGATACAGCGTTAGCAAAACCCTGACCTAGTACAAGTCTGAGACTAAGCTGCTTAAATTTCCAGAGAATAAGACAAGCAGAGGGAACATAGCAGATGAAACAGGCAAAAGAAGCATATGACTACACGTTTTGTATCCACGTGAATTCTGGAATTTTTAGGGTTCCATTTACTGCAATGAGTAACCTCTGGAGGCTCCCAAGAAGAAGAGGAGCATGGCTACAAATGGATAAGCATTTCTAGACCCTGATGCTACACAATTCTAATCACAGAATAAAAGGCTATAACTATTTACTGTTTTACCAGGGAAAAGCCCCCCATTATTCAGAGATATGACAACAATCCCCCTGGCATTACAAGTTGGAAGAATGAGGCAATACGGTACTTCATGTCAATTATATCTGTAACACTGATAGGATTATTTCTAGCTGGAAAAAAATATCACTTTCATGTTATTGGCAAGGATAAAATGCAAGTCAGGAATACAGGGGAGAAAACAAAACTGAGAATGAAGAACTTACTTGTCAGAAGACCGGTGGTATTTGAAAAATTGCTGTCGTTGGTCAGTTTTTGCAGTCACTCAATGGTCCCAGGGAAGAAATCTAATGGTGTTGAGTATGCTCTGAAAATAAGAATCAAGGACTCAGTAATTGTATCATCTATCAAATACTAAACCAAAACTTGTCCTAAATAACTGGCTTTCCTGTTTTATGGGATTACTAATCATAAAATATTTTTTGTATTCCACTACTGAATTTCTGTGAAGAGTTTATGGGCTTCCAGCAGCTGAACTGCTCGGCTCAGGCTTTCCTAGAGTCCCCAGGGAATCAAAACAACAAGAATAATTATTTAATTTATTCTCTTGCATACCTACATTTCTAAGCTGTTCCAGTTGTGAGAGAACCCTGAAAATGAAAGAGGCCCGGCTCCTTTCTTATATAATAAACCAATATGTTGGAGTAAATGGCACATAAAATAGGCACATTAAATCATGTCCCTAAATGCCTTTCAAAAAATTAACTAGAGTTCTTCGGCTGTCTTTTGGGCTAGTTCATGTATTTCGCCTCCTTATTTGTGACCTAACAGCTGAGGATGTCCCTGTGCACCCACAATGTTATTCAGCACTCCAAGTCTAGCTTTTTAATTTCAAATTGTCCTTAATGGACAGGATAACTGACTGAGTCACCTCAGCTCTCCAAATCAAAATGAAACAGAGACTGGGACATGATCAGTGCTTCCATCTAGACAGACTATGGGTGGAGGAGCCAGAGGATTTAGGAATGTAGTAGTGAAGTTGAGCCTGGGAAAAATAAGGAGTAGAAAGAAAGTGTTATTTTCAGTATTGTCTTCATTTCACATCATCCTACTCTATTTTTAATTGGTAATAAAATAAATTAATTTTCATCAGGTGACTGGTTTTATTTGTTTTTTTTTTCTCATGATAGTAATTGGTGACTTATTTCCTTGTCTTAATTTCAGTCCATGAGATTTTCTATTTTTTTTTCTCGCCCTGTTTTGATGAGAAGGAGAAGTGAGAGAGAAGCTGGTGCCTGGCTGCTGGCCAAGGTCAACCCACCAAACCTATAAAATAATGTTTCCATCACTGATGTCTCCCAAACCAGCAGGACTGAGACCAGACTGAGAAGAAAGCCATACAAAGAGAACACTGCCTATAATGCATGGGAATAAACAGAATTAGTAAGCAACAGAAATCCCTGACAGAGAAAACTGCATTAACAGGAAATCTTCAAGAACCCCTAGGTTCTGTACTGTAGTGCAGCCACAAATTTTGAAATAAGATCTTTTGTTAAGATACAAAATGTCAAATGAGACATAGTCCATGAATGGAGAGTGTTGAAAATGTCATGTAAAAAAGATCTCTTCTTGTGATATGATACAGAAGTCTTTTTGGCCCGCTAAGGGGGTTTTACAATGATCACTGAAATACATCATAGTCAGTGTTTTAAAGTCAGAGATGAGACTGATTGACTTGCAGTAATAGATTTATTCTGTCAGCACTTCTTTTAATAACAACTATTTTAAGTTTATTCACAGCTAGGTTTTAACAATGCTGAGGTGATTTATTTAATTCCAGATTTCATTAAGCTCCAGAACCCTATTTTAGCAACCATTACGATAGTAATAACATGTTTCAGCTGTGAAAAAATATTGAAAGTTTATGCATCTTTATCTCATATTGAAGACCATAGGATGAAATCTTCATTGAGTTAGTACAGCAAAGGATTATGCATGTGTGGATTCCTTTGGTTTTGGTCAGGATTTGCCTTACAGTGACAAAATTAGCAAAACTATCTTAGAAAAAAACCTCACTGGACAAACTCTTTCCTGAATCTCTTTCGTGTTATAATTAACGTTCTGCTAAAATAATCAACAACGCACTAAAAAGATGGGGTCCACGTGGAACACTGGTAGTGCTTCACATACTTGTGAGAAATCTCTGGTATAACAAAACCTAGAACAGTATAAAGCTGCCAGCAGAGGTGAGCAAATGTTAAACTCTACCAACAATCATCCTGTCTGCAGCCTAAACCAGTCTTGTAATTTAGCTGTGTTTTCGTGGCTAGATAACTAATGTCTCATGCCTTTACCCTGGGAAATATATAAACACATCATGAAATTAACTGTTGGTTGGGAAAGAGAGCTTGGAAACAGCTGTATGAAAATGTCACCTAAATCCTCATCAACTGTCAAAAAAGAAAATGGTGTATTAGGAAAAGAGCAGAAGAAAACATGATAATACTGCCATAAAAACCCATTGCCCACCTAAAATTTTGAATACTGAATGTGGTTCCAGCCATCCTATCTCAAAAATGACAGGGTAGTAATAGAAGAATAAAGAAGAGTGTGACAGGATGATCAAAGGTATGTCACAGCTTCTGTACTAGAAGAGAAAAAATAGCTTTAGGATTTTCATATTGGAAGAGGGACGACTGAGGGAAAGGACTGTGACAGAGCACCAAAAAATCATGAATTGAGAAAATGAATAAAGAATGTTTTTCCACTGATTTCATAGCACAGGAAGCAGTCTCAATAAAACAAGCACTTAACAAGTTTAAAACATAAAACCCGAGAAAGGATATTTTCCACAAAGATCATAATTCCTGTGGAACTCATCGCCACAGGATGAGGTGGACATCTCATGCATATCTAGGCCTCAAAAAGGAATTCACTGGGGTGATAAAAGAAACATCCACCAGTCTGTATTTTACATAAAGATGAACAATAGAAGCCTTCAGCTTAAGAACTGCAGAGTGCTGTGGGATAACACCAGGGGAAGCTATCCTTTGGTCTAATTTAAATACAGCTGTCACAGTGTCTTCAATAATTTTTCTCTTTTATTGCACTCCTGGTAATCTCATGCAATATGCGGATGTTTGAAAGCGTACTGTGCCTCCAGTGAGTGCAAAAGAAAGTTCTAGAGGGCAGAAAATTCCCAGTTTCTGTCATTCCCCTGTGCAACTTCACATGCTAGGATAATTAGAATAAGTGAAAGCTTTAGTTTTAGGGACTTTACAAATTCATCCATAGTTTTGAAAATAAAAAATGAATACAATGATAATTACAATAATACTCCATACAGCCTTACATAAACAAATATTAAGAACTATTAAAAATAGCTATGCTAGCTCAGACAGAAGAACCACCTATCTAAGGCGGTATCCCATCTGAAACAGTGGCCAAAATATGAGGTCAGTTTTGTCTAGCATGACAGATTCAGCTTTCAGGGCATTATACATTTCAGAATGCTGTGCAAACATTTCTTTCATCCTGAACAAACACTAAGTAAGCACTATGAAGGAAAAAGTTTTGTAGAAAAATCCTTCTCAGCTCCAAGTCCTGGTTCACATCCCAGTTATTGGAATCACACGAAGATATGCCTCATCTCTTTTAGTTTTCACTGAAAAATAACATGGGCAGAAGCACCTGAGAACGGTCATGTAGTAATTAGAGCTTCTCCCTCCAAAAAGATGATGGGATCAACAGTCCAATTGAAATGCATCTACACCAATGCACACAGCATGGGCAACAAACAGGAGCAGCTGGGAGCCATTGTGCATCAAGAAAACTATGTCATAGTTGCCATCAAGGAAACATGGTGGGATGCTGCAATGGATGGCTATAAACTCTTGAGAAAGGGTTGGCAAGGAAGGACAGGCAATAACGTAGCTCTGTATGTTAGGGAGATTTTTGACTGTCTAGAGCTTAATGATGGTGACAATAGGGTTGAATGTTTATATGTGTAAGAACTTGGGGAAGGTCAAGAAGGCAGATAACATGCTGGGAGTCTGTTACAGACCACCCAACCAGGATGAAGAGACAGATAAAATGTTCTATAAGCAGCTGGGACAAGTCTCATGAGCATGAGCCCGTGTCCTTGTGGAGGACTTCAACTTAACAAATGTTTCTCTTTACTGAAGAGATGAAAACAACTTTTCAAAAAGACACAGATTAATATGTAATGACTGAATAACAAAAAGCAAATATTTACCATGTTATTTTGCACCTGGATATTGTTTGCACGTAAGTACAAAATATCCTACAAAGCAAAGAGCTTTCTCACACATATAATTAAATATTTCTCAGTCCTTCATGAAAGGAACTAAAATATCATCAAACCAAATAGTTGTTTGGATCTAATAGATGTTTTTGTCAAATGTTATAGTGGTAATGAATGAGTTTAATCTTTAAAAAAACAAGTTTGCTGTGACCAATACGTAATCTGCAATACAAAGGTTGCCTCACTGAAGGAGTTTGCTGTGGGAACAAACAATTACAATTATATGTGCTGTAAATTTGGAGAACCACCTAGAATAATTTTGTTTGCTTTAAGCTTGGCCAAACCAAGTGCATTCTTTTTTTCCTGATTTTCCTTAAAAATTCTGCCACCTGGAAAGATCTTATCTGGTGGAGTCAATTCTTTTTCTTTGCACTTCCAATACCACACACACAACATTTTTTAAGTCCCAAAGGCCTTTAACATTGCATTACATTGGTTCAACCACCTCTAATATGCTGAGAAGGAAGAAAAGCTGACTCTCCAAGAGAGGGAAAACAGACAATCTGCCCTGAGGCTTTTCTACTGTTATTTCATTTAGAGAGACAAGCAATACCACAGTATCTATGACAAGAGAGGAAAAGATTTCCAGTTCCCCCAGCTGTCTCCTCCTTAATTTGATGCTGATTGTTCAGTTGGTGCCAGCTGAGATTTTTCATGGCTGCTGTGCTAGAGAAACGTCCTGCCTGCTTGTGATGTGCTGTTCTTCTACTTCAAGCAACATTCTAAAATCAGGAGGATAAGGGTAGCACAAAGGTAACCATGGGCAGCAGATACTGTACTGCCTTAACCAGAAGCGAACTGTATTTTTATTGAAGATTATCCTGGTGTGTCAGGAAGCAACACTCATGCGTAAACTTTTTTAATTACCTCAGCTTAGTTTCATAGGGGTATGGGAAACACGAAGATATATGTGAACTTTATGCGGTTCAGTAAACATTGCTCTGGGGAGAACGGACAAAAAAAAAGGGTGATCAGAATAGTATCCTTGCTTGCCAAGCTTGGACTGACAGCTGGAGAAAACTGTGCAGATAATAAGGAACAAGGAATGTTTCACTGACCATACTCTGTAGGAGATAATATCTTCTATATAGAGTAGGCACTGCTGAGTAATGGTTAGGAACAGGGAATATCTGAGAGACTGTCTAATTAGTACACCATCTCAACTTAAAAAATAGTAGCATGATCATTGTGCCATATTGCTTAGTAGAAATATTAAGCACTTCCAGAGTTATCATTGTCTTCTGTGGTAGGTATCAAAATCCTTTACTAGTTGAGAAGTGGTATTAGGCAGACTGTACAAAAATGCTGGGCCACCTGCCTCAGGTCCTGCAATGGAAGTGGTAGAACTAGAACTAAAACTCATGTCATCTATCATAGATACTATGCAAGTTCCATCACTGCAGACACCTTACACAGATGACACATCTCTACCAGATAAGGACAGACAAATGACATAACTTGCCCCGTGTCACTTAGGTGAGGCTTACTTAACCTTCATGGTATTGCATTATCTACTAAAATGCTCTGTCCCTAGAATTAGCTAAGGCTAATGAAATAGTGATGTCACTGGAAGGCAACTGTGAAGGAAAATCTCACTGTGAGTTACTGAAAGTTGTTGCTTACATCACAGCAATGACACCCATTCTCCAGCAAAGAGAAGCTAAACAATTATAAGACAAACACAACAATTGAGAACTAACAGTATGGCAGATATGACTTAACTAGGACGAAAAGTTGTTAACATAGCATCAATTTTATCAATTATTTTCATTCCAGGACTACAATCAATGGATACATGTCATTGTATAAGAATGGAGCACAAATCCATTTCACTTGTATGTGAGATCAGCAGCCTTACATTAGAAAAGAATCACAACCAGGGACATCATTAAATCATTACATCACTCACATGATTAAGATGAATGAGATTTCATTGCATTTCTCTCTGGTGACTAATGATAGGACCAAGGGAATGGCAGAAAGATGGGCAGGGGAGGTTTAGGTTGTATATTAGGACAAGGTTCTTCACTCAGAGTGTGGTGGAGTGCTGAAACAGGCTTCCCAGAGAAGTGCTCATGGTCAAGCCTGACAATAACCAAGGGAATGGCAGAAAGATGGGCAGGGGAGGTTTAGGTTGTATATTAGGACAAGGTTCTTCACTCAGAGTGTGGTGGAGTGCTGAAACAGGCTTCCCAGGGAAGTGCTCATGGTGTCAAGCCTGACAATATTCAAGAAGCATTTGAGCAACACACTCAGTTACATGCTGTAAATTTTGGGGTTGTCCTGTGCAGGTAGGAGTAGGACTCGATGATCCTTCTAAGTCCCTTCCAACTCAGGTCACCCTGTGGTTAACCGGGCTAGCTGACATCCCTGATGCGTACTACACATTACCAGTTATGCAAAGTTGCAATACTTAAAATGTAATTTCATCCATTAAAACATCTGGCTAAAGAACCTGTTACCAGTTAACCAGTATGAAAAATCTCACCTTTTGAGCATTTTAGTTCTGGTTAAATAACTCAGCTGAAAATTATGAGAATATTTATTATTTAATTTTCTCATTCTACATATGAGGAATCTAATTCAACCTCCTTCTTTCAAACAGCGATCTCCTACAGTTTTCCCACAAGACATGAACGCAAACAAATAATTTTGATCAACCTATAGGTTATCCACACAACAAAGAGCATATTGCAATCAGTAAGCAAATCTATAAAGGTATAGTTTATAGCAGCAGGACATTTGCTTGTACTGCAATTTAGATTTCAGTTTTTTCATATCAGCTTAGCAATTTTACCAGAACGCTGTAGTGTATCCTGTTGTCATAGGCAATTTGGCTGTTCAGAAGCACAGTAATGTTTCCACTTGCATGCAAAAGTCCCCCTGCCCTTCCTTATCACAAAAGGAAAGCCACAGTTGTTTCAATTGCTTACACATCCTGACCTTCTTATGCAAAGGACAGTGGGTCCTCTTTGATCACTAAGTGTGACCTTTCACAGAATATGTGATGCAGATACCTACGTGGTTAGTTAGTCCCCAACTGCAAGCCTAAACTACTCCCTTCCCAACAGTGTTCTGTCTTTCAACAGTAAATATATTGTGTTAGTGTGCGAAGATGGGATTCCTCTTAGAAATTAGGCTTCCTTTGCCTTCCATGGCTGTCTCTATCTCCCCTAAAGATAAAAGAGACAAAAAAAATGATGATAGAAAGACAGAAAAATGGTTCTACAGAAGGAAAGAAGTTCAGAAACAACAAACTGGATTTATTTCTGGCCAACTCCTGCTGTCCGGCTCCAGGGTAGGCTTGTCTATAAGATAATCATAGAATCATAGAATCACCAGGTTGGAAAAGACCTCTATGGATCATCAAATCCAACCATTCCTATCTGCCCCAAAACCATGTCCCTGAGCACCTCGTCTACATGTCTTTCAAATAACTCCAGGGATAGTGACTCAACCACCTCCCTGGGCAGTCTGTTCCAGTGCCTGATGATCCTTTCTGTGAAAAAAATTATTTCTGATATCTACTCTGAACCTCCCTTGGTGCAGCTTGAGGCCACTGTCCCTTATCCTGTCCCCTG
>WAAB01003714.1:74755-104398 GCA_013389865.1 Piaya cayana
GCCTTCCCTTGTTGGGTCTTTCACCAGTTGCATGAGGAAGTTGTCTTTGACACACTCCAGGAACCTCCTAGACTGCTTCCTCTCTGCTGTATTGTACTTCCAGCAGGTATCTGGTAGATTAAAGTCTCCCACAAGGACAAGAGGTTATGATCTTGAGACTTCTCCCAATTGTTTGTAGAAGAGCTCGTCAGTTCCTTATGTTTGGTTAGGTGGTCTATAACAGACTCCCAACACAACATCTGCCATCAGCCAGATTATTACTAATAATATTGAATAACTGAAGGAATTGAAAGCTGCATACTGGAAGGGGCTCAGCTGATGATTTCAAGACCAGGCACCCCTGGGAAAATCAGCAAGACAAGCAGGAGTTCAGCAGAGTTGAGCAAGTCTAAAAATCGACTCGAGGGTTTGTAGAATTGATCGGTCAGGGGTTGAAGGACAACACAGCCCTCATAAGGCACAAGAGTCAGGATACACCATGCCTTGGTGCAGCAGAAACCCACTGGCACTCACTGCCGCTGTCCTTGAGGAGAGCGGCGTGCTACTTTGGCAAAACATATGCTGATGCAGGCAGAAGGTTAAGCCCATAGATCTAAATATTTTTTCTCCCTTTAGCTGTGCAGTTTGCATAAACTGAAGTTAGAAGGACCTTGCTTATGTCTAACAGACACAGTAATATTTTATCTGCACTTTATTCTACTTTTCAAGGAGGGACAACGAGGCCTAAGGGAAATCTGACCCTTTCTGCACCAGTCTGTCACCATTAAAACTGAAATCTTTGCCTTACAGCTGCAATAGCATCACAGTCTATGGATTGAGACAGAAGCTGATTTGTTTTATGAGTACTTGTTGCAGTAGATGTGAAAACTCTTCAGAAACATTAAAGTTCTTTGAATCACCACAGTATTTAAAATGAAAAGAGAAGTAAGTCACTATAAATATTTAAGCATCTTAAATAAAGATTAATTAAGAACTATGCAGGAAGCTGCCTTTTCTTTTAAAGCAATAAATTTTTAATTGCAAAGTATGCTTTAGTAACAAATTGGTGCCTAATGGAGATATAAAAGGAGAAATCTGAAGGTCAGGGATAATGATCACATACTGTATACGTGACTGCATAGAGAACAGAGAGCAATACTTGAGAAAATATTGCAAAAATTACTAAAAGATATTCATTTAAATAAAATGCTATGTTCTGTTGAAGTATTTACCATCCTTTTTATTTGCATGAGTTCATGTTCATATGTAAGAGTATCCCTTAAAATAATACCAATTGCATATACCTACTTCTACAAATTTTTCTTTGGCTGACATGCTATTGATTAGGAAAGTAGGGAGCAAACAGAAAGACACTGCTCGGAAGAGAAGGAAGTGTCTTATTTTAATTATATGGAAGAAGCTACATCTATGAAGCATGACTATCAGTTTTCTGGTAATCAGGTAATAAATAACATTGTTAGCCACCTAAAGATATATGAAGGCGTTCCATGTGTGACGCTTGTGGCCTGCTTTAAAGTGTTCTGTACCTGTTTGAAAAGAAACCTAATTCTTCTCTGGTCTTTTAAGGTAAGCCAGAACTGGAAAGGCACTATGAGTTTTTTAATAGAGATTATATTTTAAGGATTATTAGAATTTATTAATTAGAAAGTAATATTAATTGCACTGATAATTGGATGAAGATATTTATTGATTATAGTAGGAGTTTAATCTGTTTAATTTTGCTAGGTTTGCAAGATCAAGAAAAAATTACTAGTAATGCATCTATACCAAGCTACATTTGGAAATAAGCACCCCTGCTGGCAAATAAAACCACAGTGTCTTTTACTATTATTTACAAGGGTTGTTTTGGTTGCCTAATACAGTGATTTGCTACCTACATTACTCCATTTATTTCAAAAGAGCTATAAATTCTAGGCTTATATCTCCACTGAGGAACATGTTTTCTACTGAAGATTCTCTGCTGAAGCCTGTAATTACATGGTCCATGTCAGTCTAGCTGAACACAGAAGCAGGACCCGCATGTATTTTGACCACCGTATCTGTGGTCTTCCACTTGCCCACACAATCACTAGTAACTAAGTGACATTTCCAGGGATTTCAACTAATGATCATATTTGGCTGATATAAATTGGAATACAGAGGTTCTTTTCTATTCACTTGTAGTTTGTCCACAGCAGAAATGAAACAAGCACATCCCTTACCATTGATCTTTTTCTATTATTTAAGCAATGAATGTGTCGAAGCACTGCTGTAAACAGGGTGGGAGTACTACTGCTGTGCATCTGGAGTCAAACAAATAAGACAAGACAGTAAAAAGAGATACTTTCTTGCTGAAACAGACCAAATCACAGCATGGAACTTTTTCACAGGATCTGACAGCAAAAATACTAATTTGCTTCTTTGAATGATGCAGATTCAATCAATAAAACTCCAGCTATCAAAATAAATCCTTCAGGAAGGTAAACCAAACCAGAAAATCAGAATTCACTCTTCTTTCCATAAAGCATTTGAAACCTTTCTCTACTGTACATTGTTTCTGAGATATTGAGTCCACACCAAAGCCATGCTTTATTTTCATCAGATAAGCATATCAATGCTCTCGTATTCCTGTACCTTAATAATTCACTTTAGTAAATTAAAAATATAATAAAGCTTCAGTGAACCAGTAAACTGTTTCTGCACAGCTTTGATTCTACGAGGTTTTTGAGTATGTATCTCGCTCACTAAGATCAAGTCAAAGCTGAGTATGTATGTTAAAACTTATCACAAATCAGTGATTAAAAACTGTATCATGTATTCACAGCTCTACACAGTCTGTAATTTCTGTAGTATACATTTTCTGAAGTCCCTTATTTTAGTGGAAGAGACGTGCAAACATGCTCCACCTTCTTGAACTTTGACATTTGCTTGTCGGCTGAAGGTAGCTTTAAAACAAAGCTGTTATATAATTACATAAATTATAAAAAAGGAACACCTGGAAAAATCTGATAGCTCTTCTTTCTTTTGAGCAGGCTTCAATCAAAGCTAAAAAGCAAACCTGCCTGACCAAGAGCACAGCAGAACATAAGGGACACAATCCATTGCAGGAGGAAATGTGATCCAAGCAGTGGTTTAAGGCCAGTATCCAGAGATTAGGGACAGTTGTACCTAAGCCAAGATCCCTTATCTACAACATTACATCATTATCACTAATACAATAAAGTAACGTGGCTACAAATAGAGTATGATACACAGGAAAGTAATTAGAGCAGATAAGGTTGGCAATCCCAACCAGATATTTAAGATTTTAATTCACACAGGTTTATCTACATCTTATGGATATTCTTAAGTGTCAGGACACCAAGACAAATGTAAGAAAGCTATTTTATAACTGCGAACCCTTTGGATGCAAAACTCTCACTGTGTTTATAATGTTTATTGGCTTTAGATATGATTCATAGAATCATAGAATAACCAGGTTGGAAGAGACCCACCGGATCATCAAGTCCAACCATTCCTATAAAACACTAAACCACGACCCTCAGCACCTCGTCTGCCTGTGCCTTAAACACCTCCAGGGAAGGTGACTCAACCACATCCCTGGGCAGCCTGTTCCAGTGTCCAACGACCCTTTCTGTGAATAATTTTTTCTGGAGTAACAAAGCTGGCATATGGATGGCATGTTTTGGTTCAAGTGTTAAGAGAGGATGCCATTGCAACATTATATTGCCTGCTCTACCTTTCTGCCCAGAGAAAGGGCAAGGGGTTGGGTGGAGGAGAGAGGGAGGTAATGATAGCCTCTACAAAGGAGTATCAAGGGAAAACTGACACATCCTCATGGGACAGGATGACTTTCACAGGCAGCACCTATAATGTTAAGGGGATAGATGCCACTAAGAGAAGGAACAGAATGACAAATACAAAACTGAATTTGAAACACAACGTTCTACAATTCCAGTGGGGAAAAAAAGATATGCTGCCACTGCCAAGGAGAGACTCTAACAACTGCATTTTCTGAAGCACTTACTCTAATGGAGCACTTTTTGAATCATTAGCTGTGGTTAGGTTGTAAGGTACCTCTGTTCAGACAGACAGAAATTAATCAATGCAGTACACTTACAGAGTTAGAAATTATTAAGTAATAGGCATCAGTTTAAAGGGAAACTTTTTTTTATTTCAAATGACCTCATCTTGACCACAAACTACTAAATCTTAATTTTTCAAAGAAAAATATTTTGAATACTTCACATGCTCTTAATCACAACTATTTCTTGAAATAATTATTTAGAGGAGAACCTGCATTTATCTGAAGTTTGAATGGAGCAGACAACAGAACACTTAAAGTAAAGGAAATCATCCTCTTATATACCCATTTGTTGAATATTCAGCCACACAGCTTCATGCTTTCTCCAGTGCTCTGCTTCATACTTAAGAGGAACTTCACACAAGTACTTTTACTTAACTAATTATCCTCTTTCAAATACCTTCTCAAAACACACACAAAGGGTCATTGGGCACTGGAACAGGCTGCCCAGGGAGGCGGTCGAGTCACCTTACCTGGAGGTGTTTAAGGGATGGATGGACAAGGTGCTGAGGGACATGGTTTAGTATTTGACAGGAATGGTTGGGCTTGATGATGTGATGGGTCTTTTCCAACCTGGTGATTCTATGATTCTATGATACCTATAAATACAGAATAAAGAAAAGGAGATGGAGGGCACCACAGAAAGTCATTTATCCATACGCCCAAGCCAGGATTATATTTTTCCTGATGGCTGTTGCAGTCTCCACAGTGACAGGTCTGTCTGGAACAGAGAGATTTATACTAATACTTCCTGAACACTTCCTTCTTGTCTTTCACACCTCTCTTTTAAGGAAGGTGTCAAGGCTGATGTCCTTTACTCCAGTCCATGATGGAAACAAACACCACCATTGCCTTCCTCTAGTGATTAAACCATTGTAATAGCAAACCATTAGCAGTGCTGACCATTCACCTCACATAGGTTTCACTATTAACTTTTATCAACCTTGTCTATTTTTTCATCTTTTATTTAGGCAGCAAACACTTAATGCTAGTGACCAACCTTTTGTTCTGAGTGTGCCTAAAATTCAGAACAGGGCTTATTTAGTGGTACTTTTGCACACATTTATGGTAATTAAATAAGGAAAAACTTTAAGTATTATAGTTCTGAAAAGATAAGAAAACTGGTAACTTCTAATTATTTCACCGAATTGTAAAGACAATAGATACGGCTTATAAAAAGACTGCAGACAGCTTGAGCCAAGAATATTGTCAAACCAATCTAATTTTGTTCTGCAGTGTGATAACAGGCCTTTTAGAAAGAAATGATAGTTGTTTTGATTTTAACACCGTCTCATATAGCATATTCTTATAAGTAACATGAAGAAAACCAAGTTTAAATGACGTGTTTATACAATAGATACAAACATGACTGAATTTATCAGATTAGTTAATACAGCACTATATTTACTGCAAAATCTAAGGATAGAATAAGCAGGGTTATTCAGGGGCCCTAAATTCAGTATTGCCCAGTATTTTCATTAGTGATGTAAATGAAAGAATAGAAAACATGCTTGCCAAGTTTTCAGATCACAGCACACTATGAAGGACTGCCAGGATGCTGAAAAATAAGATAGCAACCAAATAAATTAGAGATGTGATTAGGAAAACAAACAAATGAGCACTGCTCAGTACATAAAAGAGCACGTTTTATTATTCTTAGGCAGGAAAAATCAACTGCAGAAATATGGTTTGGAGGGAGCTTTCAGTCAGTTATATCTATGAAAATCAAGTTTGTTTTGTACTTATAATTGGAGTGCTGTAGGTATCAGGGCTGTGGCTTGTGCAGACCCAGCGCATCTTACTCATTCCTCAGTTTGGGAACTCCACAGCCAGTCACCTGTCTGGAAGAGAGAAAGGACTGGTTTGAGATCAAGTACCTGCCTGAAACTAGGTGACAGACTGATGATTCACAGCCAGGTGTTTAACTGGTGTTACAGGAGTCCTCTTAGTGGCAGTTTTGTACAGTTATGGGAATTATTCCCTCTTCTCAGGTCATGCTATGTCTAGTCCAATGTATGTAGCTGGATCTGTTATCACCCTGGTGGAGTGGCCCAAAGACTGCTCTTGGTGGTTTCCACTGAGGAATTTTACATAGATAATAGAAACTGTTCTTGCAGAAATGCTCATGTAGGACATTCATGTATAGTTGAGAAATTTAAGATCTCTTTTGTATGCAGCTAAGATATATAAATAGCAATGAATTACACAAGTGCTGGGCAGTGGCTTGGGACCATGGCCAGCTGGATTGTAAGTGTACAGAGCTGTGATTCAAGGGTCTGACCCCATGCAGCTGAAGAGGCCGCTGCAAGTACCCTTTCAATGGAGACTCCTGTTACAATCAGACATAGCTCAACCACCCTGTTCAGGATATTCAATCCCCTCTGTGTGTGTTACCCAATGCTAAGATCCAACCCAATTTTTTTTTTTGTTTTTACAAACGTGCTGTCTGTGTAACAACAGGATGGAAAACAAGTGACTGTGTAAGAGCTCTGTGGAAGAAGGATTCAATAATCATAGAGAATTACTTGTGGTTACAGCTTTTCTATTACTGCCTAAACTGTTCCTTAAAGTTTTCAAAACTCTGTTAAAGACAAGCCTGTCACAACACAAGCAAATTTTCTAAGTGACTTCAGTAGTCTTGTTCAGATCTGACTCTAACACAATCTAGCAAGTGAAGGAAAAAAACTATGTTTATTTGGTACAATTAGTCCTGAAGTGTCTGAAGGGGGTAAATAAAGAATGATGAGGCAGTACATTAGAAATGTCACCAAATAATCTGCAACAACCATGTGCTTCCCAGTCATCTGAGTACCTTTACTCTTACCCCTTACAACCAGTGAAAATCTCCATGTAGTTTTATCCCAAATGAGTCCCACGTTATGCAAAATGAAAGGAGTTAAAACTATGTTACTAGTAGATCTTATAAAGCTATTCAGTTCACAGTGACTGAAATATGCTGTTTTAGGAGCTTTAATACCTCAAGATGTCATCTAAGTAAAGGGGCATTTTTACTCCTAGACACATTAGCAGATGAATAACCAGGCTTATAAATGTGTAATGAATAAAAAACTTATTTGAGTCCCTGGAGGTTACACACAGACTACATACCATAATTTTCTTCTGAAGAAGCCTATGAATTTCCTGTAGTGTGAACAGTGCTATCACAATGTTCTTCCCTTTACTTGAGTCTATTTGCAGGAGGAAAGTCCCTTCTGTTTACAAAGAGAGGTGACAGATATCATGCCTTTTGCACATTTGGTACTGATGGTGACTCCTGCAGCATGACTACAGAGAGGGAGCTGTGAGAAATTGCTTAAGGTGAAGCCCTGAGTCTTATGGCAGAAATTATTTTCTAGTCCATCTTCTCACCTTCAGCTCATTTAAGCTACCAACAAGTTGGGTGCATTGTAACAGCAAAAAGACATGGGGCAAAGCTGACTTCCTCAACTCCGTTCACAGAGTGGACAGGGGAAAGGGAAAAAAGGCTGCTGAGAGGAGAATAATTTGTCAGCGGAGAATATGAAGGTGAAATCATACATGACAGACAGTTGCATTGTTCCCCACTTGCAGGAAAGCTGCAGCAAAACTGAAGGTGAAATCATACCTTTAAATATACATGATAATCAACTCAGCCTCTTGCTGATGACAAAGTAGTTGCTGTCATTAATGAAGACAGAGGAACACAAGCCTCTGTATGAGACACTCCATGAAGGTGAAGGTCCAGAGAAGGTCTCTGCATTATATGCTGGTGCCCAGGGGACCACAGTGTTACTGTTCTTTATGCTTGAGAAAGCCTATGGCCCTGAAATCCTGGCTGCACAGCCTGAGTCTTAGAAAACATCTCATTCCACTGTAAGTTTTTTCCCATGAAAATTAGTCCCTCTTGAGTTCTTCCTTGCCCATCAATTTACTGTAAGAAGATTTAGCAGCATCTCTGCCAACACGTTGCCTTCCACCTGCAACACATAATTCATTATGTCCAATATCTCCCTCCTTCACACTTCTCTCATGTGAACCCATATGAACACCATTTAAATGAGATAAGCATTGGCCTTTCACACACTGGAGGACTATACCAAGCATCTTACCTTTTAAAACACAGATTCAGCTACTGAATTCTTATTAAATAATTACCGCCCAAAGGTATAAAAAAATTCCCCAAGAATTATAAATAAACTATGTATTGAGATTTAATGTATATGACCGTCAGATTTCAGGAAAAATTACAGGATTCAATAAAGAAGGAGAAATCCATCTTCAGCAGCTGTTATCACTAATTAACTAGCTCTGATATAACTTTAGAAACATTTTAATGATAGCCATTCTGATTAATCTATGGCTTAAATGCATTTGATTATGAGAAACCTTACACCTAAGATAGCACAATATAAAACAGCCCCTATCAGCTTTGGCATTAGCTGTGGTGGTGTCTACCCACTTTAGTGAAGAAAATGACAGATGAACCTCTTAGAGGAGGAAGATGCTGTGTGTGGGTATTGACACAGAACCCTGTGGAGTCAGAGGACTAATAGACTTTAACAGCACGTGAAAGACTGAACATTCAGAAGCAGAGATCACATTGGGGGAGGAAAGATTGTTTCATTGGTTTTGCTGGGTTTTGTAAGTTTAGTTTTTCACCTCCCAATCCTTGTATATTCTCTGGGCCAAAGGAAATCAGTTATCTGAAGGCAGGACTATTCACAAAAATAATAATAAAAAATACGTGCTGTCCATTCCCTCACTGACCTGAATCACTCACTATTCCTCATTTTTCAGAGCTTTGCATTGACATTAGGCTCCAATCCAGCAAGGCCACATGCCTATCAATCAATCTTTTCTCCTCAGGAGAAAAACAGGTTTCTCTCTACTATAGCCGCTACCTACATTGGTTCTTCTTATTACAGCTAGATGACAAAACACAGCAGCTGAGACTGTGTGATGTAATCTAACTGAGCTACATGTCATAAAGTATCAATCTCTACAGCCCTTGAAATGCGTTGCTCCCTACTTTCAACTCATTTCAGCATTCAAAGTAAAATCTTCCAAAAATCTCCTCCCAAATGAGAAAGATTTAATTTAACAGTCTCTGCAGCTGGGCAGAGCCATGCCTTTCTGTGTTTATTTACAATATCTTATATATTCGAGACAAATGTCACCTAGCAACAGCAACATGCCCCCTTATTTTTATTCTTACACATAATTCCTAAAAAGACCCATGTACACATGCAATTTGCTTATTGTGAGTAGATACTGTTGAATGGAATGAAGTTACTCATCTTTAGTATTTTAGAGGCCTGAGGGTATGAAATAGATCAAATAGAACAGAAATACATTATTTCTGATCAGTGCTAAAATTAAATATCATTGTACCTTATCTGAATTTTTTAAGTGTATTAAAAAATGCTCCTTGAAATCTTATCCAGAATGAAATTCCATTAATCTCACATTACTTTATCTTAGGCACAAATAAATTATTATTATAGAACAGTTACTTTGTTTAGACGATAGATATATACATACATGTACATTTATTTGTGCCAAACAACATATAGTATAGTTCTAATCTATTCAACTTGATTTGTCTTAGCAAAATGATTTTTAATAAGAATGTGCTAGAAAGATTTCAACAGTGTATTAGCCAAATAGATGCTGTTCACTCGAAAGTTCTACATATTGACCTACCTTTAAAAGACTTGTAAAATATTCCTCCTGTTAAAATATTATTAAAACATCTCTCTCCTCTACTAAGATAACAGTCTGGACGGAGGAAGCCAAAACCATCTTGGAGAGTGTTTTTTTTTCCTTCATAAAGTGTTCACATCAGAAAAAGTCTTCTGAGGAACAGAGTATTTTAGATGTTTCTAGTACTTTTGCCAATTTACATGGGCACTGGAAAACATGACAATGGTAACAGAGTACTTGTGACTGCAAATCAAAGCAAAGCTGGCTGATCTGATTTAAGCCTAAGATGTTTGATGGCACCTTGTCTGCAGAACTACAGAGTAGGCTGAGATGAAGGTACTCCCTTGGTGCCATTGGTCTGCTAGGTGCATGCCCTGGATTACCTGATTGCAGTGCTAACCCATAGCTGGGACTGGTGCTGTCCACCTTGTTAGGATAACTGTACCTTTGCATTTTGATTTCCTTGTGTCTACTGTAAATGCTAAAACTTAAGGAAATCAAGGCCACCAGTGTACATCTCTCACAGTCTTCTACAGTGACTCTCATTGTTGCTTTGTAATTCAACTACTTTTCTCCACCACTGTTCATTTAAAAAAAATTACTACACCTACTCAGCTTCTTTAGACAGATTAGTTTTTTTTGAACTCTTCTATAGTACACATTGAGCTTCTTTCTTCTTTTTTTCAACTAATAATTACATAGTTTTACAATAACATTAATTAAAAAGAGAACCCTCAAATCATACTACACAGTGACAATGCTTTTATTTGAACCTGGATCTACTCTTATCTTCACTGACATTACTACTGTTGTGAGAAAATGCAGTGCTCTACATGAAGCATCTTAATTTAGTAGTGACTATCCTTGATAATAAACTAAAAAAACTCTATCTTCTCAAAAATACTTATTATTTCTCAGACAATGACAGACCAAAATTTTTTTCCAGAGTGGCTTCTGTGGGCCTGTATCAGGACAAGAAAGCAAAATCATAAGATACCGTTATTACCGTGCCAATTACTTTTGCCTAGCAAAGCTATGAAGAAGTGTGATCCCTGGAGAGCTAGAATTACATGCTAAAATTCACTCAAAGGGATCACCCATAACTTGATCCAAATAGGTGCTGAGAACTCATTTTAGGAGCTTTAACTGATCACAGCAAAAATTGTTGGTTAAAATCATCCTTCTGTTTTTAACCCCATACACTAATGTTGTCCAGACGGTCCATCATTATGCCATAAACTCATCAGCCAGGAGAAAAAGCTTGGTTTAACTCTATTTACAGTGACTGCCTGTTGCTGCTACAGAGAGCAATTAAACAGTTCTTATTTAAAATATCCATAATTCAATCTCCAGAATGTTTTTGTTAATGAAAGCCTTGCGCTCACATAACGTAAAAATTAACACACCACAACACGTCTCCTTGCAGGCGCCGCCAGCCCAGGGCCCCTCATATGGCTCTTGCATCCTTGCTGTATGCAGACCAACCTCCACTATTCATCAAGCCTTGTTTTTCACTGCGCTTTTGACAAGCCGAATGGCAATATTCATTCGGCCTGCCCCACCATCACAGTCTGATTTGTAACCTAACTGCTCAGCTGTCAGCTTCACTGCTGGCCACGTTTTATTTTAATAAAAACTGTGGGAGTGAGACAGCGTCTTTGTACAAGCACAGCAAAGGCCTTGAGCTTTCCTAATTGAATCCATTAAGTCTTTATTATTGACTGATATTCAAAATTTATTTAAATATGTGGTGTTAGTCATTGGACACAACACCGAGAATAAGTTTAATTGACAGTTGTAATTTTTCCTTTTTTGGGGTCAGAAGCATGGAGTGGTGTTAAGACTCTGCTACTAGGAAGGGTTCAAAGGGTCCTCTATCTATTGCTGACTGCAGAAGAGGGTACAAACCTACCGTAACAACACTCAGGACTAAAACCCAGTCCACTGAGGACATTCATGCTTCTTATTAAAATATAAATCTTACAAAGCATTTAACTGAAATGGGTGAAATATAATGAGGAACAGGAGGCTGGATATAGTTAACATACAACTAAGCATGACAGACTACTTATTCTAATTTTAAATGTCCAAACAATTGGTGCACAAAACTCAAATGTTTTAACATCGCTTGCACAGACGCAAAAAAATAGGCACCTGGGATCGCCATTGCTAGAACTACGCTACACTCACATCAGCCCATCCACTTGCATTTCTCAAATGGAAAATTCAAGGTCCTGGGCTGAGAAAAGGTAAGGTTCACTCAAACCAGAGGAATGCAGAACCCTTGCAAAATCTAATTCATACAGCAAAACACAGCAAAAAAAATTGTACCTAAATATATAGGAGACAACTAGAATTGGATTCCCAGGTCAGTGACATTACTGGTTCTGACAAGGTGAATTTATCCAAGCTTTTACAAAAAACCACATCCAATTTATCTCAGAATACTGTATTTTTCTGTTCCATCTTGTCAATCTGATCACATTTCATAGACTGCTGCACCATTAGCAAATAGGTTGCTACTTTTTAAAAATGGCTTTGCCTAGCTCAGAATTTAACAGAGAAATACAGTTCAGGTTCTGTGACAGCTGTGTTTAAAAATTCACTCTCAATTGTCTGGTTAATTATTGCTTTAAGAAAATCAACTGAAGGTGCAAAACATCCTGAAAAAAATTCTGTCCTCTTTTATGTGCTGTTCTGCCCCACTGACACAATCAGATTGGAAACGGTAAAATTAAGGTTGAAACTCTTTCCGTTATAGAAAATAGTTTTGAGCAGTTAAAATTTCTTTGCAGGTCCTGCTTAGTTCCATAAATGTTTCTGAATGAAATTTTGATATAATTATTTTGATGATTTTCTGTTGACTTGCATAAAGCTACAAATCACTGACTGCCTTTGGTTTGTAGGCAGATGTTTACAGAGGATGTGTTATTAATTTAATCTATCTGTAAAACTATTAAAAACCCATCATATAGTTGATTTTAAAAGGGTAAAAAGTAGATTACAGGTCTGATTCTGCAGCTCTGATCTTGGATCCCATTGTCTTAGACAGACAACATACACTACAAATGCTAAGGGTGATTTACAATTATTAACTGCCTTTAATAAAGTTTTTTTTTCCTTGTACATACTCTATATATACTGATAAAAAAAGAGTGCTCAACTTAAAATTAATTTCATTGCTTAAAATTCTGTGATAAACAAACATAAAGACTAACTGAAATAAATATGATTCAAACCTCTCTAGGGAGCAGTTCATTTACTGTGAAGACCGCTTTCTGTGTCCTGCACTGCCCCTTGCTGGAGTATCTCACAAATGTGACTAAATTCTAATAGCGGCACTAATTAAAATGTTTATCAGTTTCTGAACCACGAAATAATCATAAAGTATAAGGATTGCACAATTTTATAATCAGTCACTTAATTAACAGTTCATTATCACATGGACTTCCTTTTCTAAAAAAATATTTTCTATTCCCATTTGCAAAGACTAATTTTAATCCATAAAGAATTGATGAACAGTTAGCTTTTTCTGACTGTCTTCTCACAAGAGATTACTATTGAAATAAGAACAACATAAAATGAAACATCTAGAAATATTGCTGCTTTACTACTAATGAAAAGTGGCAAGGAGACCAAGGCAAGCAGATGCTTTCCTAAAAACATAACATGTACAATAAATGTGAAAACAATCCATATGCAGAATGAGAATAAGAAAAAAACAAGCGCACTTAGCAGTATCTCTTATCTCTGAAACTTCCATGGTATTTCCTGCTGTCCTCCAAAACTGCGTCTGATGAACTAGTGTCTGTTCTCTCTTGTTTTTGTGTGTGCTATCAATTAGAGATTAATTCCTTCATTCACAAAGTCATTGCATGCTTGACAAAATGAATCATAGAATCATAGAATAACCAGGTTAGAAGAGACCCACTGGATCATCGAGTCCAACCATTCCTATCAAACACTAAACCATGACCCTTAGCACCTTATCCACCCATCCCTTGAACACCCCCATGGAAGGTGAATCAACCACCTCCCTGGGAAGCCTCTGCCACTGCCCAATGACCCTTTCTGTGAAAATTTNTTCTCTGGACTCACTCCAGAGCCTCAACATCCTTCTTGTGGTGAGGGGCCCAGAACTGAACACAGGATTCAAGGAGTGGCCTCACCAGTGCTGAGTACAGAGGGAGAATAACCTCCCTGGACCTGCTGGTCACACTGTTTCTAATACAAGCCAAGATGCCATTGGCCTTCTTGGCCACCTGGGCACACTTGCATACCTGCGTCTGCAACTCTGTACCTTTCAACTTTATGACTCTGGTATTTGTTTGATTTAAGTTTTCTGTCGTGGATACTTTCCACCTGAAAACAAGGGCATATTTTCCCAAAACTCTGAAATGTCATTTGTACAACTGTGTATGCAGAAAAACTGACTTACATGTTAGAAGATCAGTGAACAATTTCTGCATTAAGGTAGATCCTACCACAACATATCTTCCAACCAAAATATTTGTAATACCCCTCAGATAGTCATAGTTTATTCATTTTATGCTGCTATTTTTAATTGCATACTACATGCATATATTAAGTTCAGAGAAATTACTCTATACATCAGATTTATATAATCCCAGTGTAACTTATTCTCTTCTTCCTTCCAATGGGGAAAATCCTTTATTGGTGAATGAAGCCAAGGACTGACCTTCCTTGAGTTCTCTCTATGAAACCACACATTCTTATTTGTCAACAAAGAAGAACCCTGTGGTACACTCGGTCGTTGCAGTGATGTGAGTGATATCACTCTCCTGAAAACAGGGGGCAGTGTAAGGCTCAAAACATCTAGTCTACATGTGAAATATTACTTCCAATTTAAAAATGCACAGGAGAAAAAATTAGTGTCATGGACAACTACTTACTTAAAACACTTTTAAAAAAAATACCTTGCAGGAAAAGCCAGATGGAAGAGGCTAGCCTTGCCTGTATTGAGAGCAGAGCACCTTCTCACTTCACCAAAGCTTTGATTTCACCCTCAGACATTTAAACTGACCTTGGAATTTGGCCCAAAATATAATGGTGTGAAGTGGCAAGAACAGGAATCGAGCCATACCTCTTAAATAATCCTCCACACTAACAGATCTTATTGGTGATAAGAACACCAAAGTAACTGAAAAGACTAAAAAATATGACACCATTTCAGAAAAAGAGTACCAAAAAGCACCTGCAGCACTTTAAGAACTCAGAAAGAAAATAAAGACTAAAATACTAACATTGGTCTGTTCCTGTATGCCGTCCCAGGTGTCGATTTAACTACTCCATCTTAGCATTTGAGGCTGATGAAGGTCTAACATTCTGCAGTTCTCCTCTTCCTGTTCTCCTGATCCAGGAATGCATCAGGATTCATAAACAAAGCTGCAAACAGCATAGGGTGCTGCCTTTTCTTAGCTCGTGCCTATCCTGTGACTAGAGGGAAGATCAACATGGCTATTTAAAATGTCAAATCTCTGCCACAGCTGATTACATGTCTCTGCTCTAGAGTGGAGCGTCATCAAAGAAAAAATTCTTATGCATTGTACAGAGTGAGGGCTCTACATGAAAGCTAAATTGAAGCCTGCCAAACCCACCAAGCCCCTTCCCAGCAAGCCTGCAGAAGAGCAGCACTGTGAATAGGAATCAGGATGCTACCACAGACATCGCATGGCAAAAAAGGATGACAATGATTTCTGATGGTATCTCCATGTTTCATCTGTATAAAACAAGGTAGGGCAGCTCCTGATTTACTCCTAAGACTTGATTGAGAGGGACAGAAGTACGATACATTACCTCTGTGTTTGGCACCAGTGTAACTGTGGCTGGAGCACTGCACCTATTTCAAGCACCCAGATTTCAAGAAGGATGCTGAGAAATTGGACAGGTTGGCAACAGAGCCTAGGGAATGATTAAAGAATTAGAAGACGTGCCTTCTGGTGAGAGACTCCAGAAGGTTAATCTACTTAGCTCATCAAGAAGAAGGTTAAAGGGTTGGGACTTAATCATAGTCTCACATTTAATATGAGAAGCGGAAGTTTGACAGTATAGAGTTTATCTCCTGCCTAATTACTAAAAGTCCAGTGGTTGAAAGCTGAATATAAATAAATTTGGAAAGGGCAGAGGACAGATTTGTTCACTACTGTATTTAATTGTGAACAAGGAGAGTAATTAACTATTAAAAATGTGCTATGTTTTGCCAATAATGTCAAAACAAGACCGATGATTTTCTAAATAAACTATGCTGTAGTTCAAGCACAGGTGTTTGATACAGGCTGAGTTCTTTAAGACATAAATAACACAAAATGAACTTACAAAAACAAAACCATCAACATGTTGTACTGAGAAAATGCCATAATTTCTAAATATAGCAAGTCTTTTTGTTCAAAACTAATTCTACCTGAACCTGAATTTAAAAAGATGCCCAGAAACCTGAATCACTAAAAGAGCTTACCTAGCAGCAAACTGTAGCTAAACTGAAACATCTGAACTTAGCCAATTTAAAGAAATGTAGGTAATATCCACTTCATTAAGGTCTATGTTCTGAGAGACTGTTTTGTCGTATGTCCCCCAAATCATTTCCAGTTATTGATTTGCAATGTCGAGGTGGATGAATGTGGCTCTGATAAGGAAGACTGCTTCAAAGCTGAATGATTCTGCACAGATGTCTGACAGATAAGCTTCTGAACATACCTGATATTACTGGGAAAATACAATATAATTGAACAGGAAATGTCTCTGCCCCAGGCCCTTGATTTTGGTAGTGGTAGTATAGTAGAAGACACTTGCAGTATCAGTATTTTTTTCTGGTGAACAACCTCTTCTTTTTCATACAAGGAGAATACAGTGGTAGCATGAATTCTGAAAGATACGTAACCTCTGACTCAAGAATATTAGGGTATATAATTTTAGCTTATTGTGTTTTTCATTGAAAAATAAAGCCAAAGAATAAATACATTGATAAGCATCTCAGCCCTTAAAATAAAACTCCTTTGTGTATGCCTTCATCTTTACCAATAGCCCACAGTCCTATATTTCACAGAGAGATGTATATTCTTTAAATGATATTAGCTATCTCAAGGTAGCAAACCTTTTGGCAGACTCAAGAAAATAGTACAGCAACCTGATCTTCCTTACTTTAAACTGAATGTATATCAAAATCTGCCTTTTTCTTATCGAGCTTAACTCTTATTATCTGCTTATCAGATCCTGAATGTATTGATTTTCAGATTGCAGAAATGTCCATTCTTTTGTGTGACAAGCTTGGAAAAATAATTGTCAGCCAAGAGTCAGACTGATACTGTTGCCTTAACATGCAAAAAAAGAACTTCATTAGAGACAGTCTAGCATCTTCTTAATTCACATTTTGATTAAGTTTCACAATTTGTTGCCTTGCGAAAAGAATCTAGAAGTATGTTAGAGATACATTAATTCTCACTTAGGCATTCATAGGTTCTTGGATGCTTTCAATATTTTTCATCACCCCCTTAAAGTTAACAGTGAGAGCAAGATTCTTTTCTCCTGTTTGCTGTGATGACTGGGTTAACAAGCAGAAAGATGCCATGAGTAGTAGTATAGTAGTATTGCAACCCAGCACTGTTGAAGTCTGAAACCTCATTTGAGTTCCTAGAGTCTTTCCAAAACAAAAGGGGATAGCATCTTGCTACAAGGCACAGAACAGTTTCACAGTGCAGGTCAACACCCCAGATAAACACAGAGTATAACCATGTACAGAATAAAAAGCACAGCATTAATCCATGTAATGTATGTTGTCCAAATAATTTAGACAGCCACAGATCTAAAACACGTCCACGTTCTGAAGGACAACGCTTTTTTACTTTTCAACATACTGTGTTTCTTTTTTTTGCCATTGCTGTTTATTAATTTGATCTTTTTAAAAAGTTGACTACTAAATCACTATGTTTTCCCACATGCTAATACGACAGTCTTGTCAAGAGAGACATTAAAGCAGTTGGTACTTTATGAGCAATCTGCATCACTCCAAAAAATGTATCTGTTACTACAAAGCTTAGGAAATGAAACACCAATTCTAGGCTGTAGCATTAAAAGCTTTAGAGGTTTAATATTTTATAGCTGTGGAGGTGTATGCTCGTATATTTCTAAAATGCTTAAATCAGTGGGATGCAATGTTCTAAATCTTGAGGATCAGGCTTATTTTTGAAAGTTCAGGGGACAACAACAAATGCTGAGACAGGTTCTCTGTATTATTCTGAGCTATATTTGTGCAAGTGTAATGCGAATTCAGAATATTTTTGCATTAGATAGGCAGACTGTCACAAGTTTCCTTGCAGATGGACTTGCGACAAAGGCTTATATCTTCCTGTTTTGCCATATTTTGCTATTTTTTTCAACAATCATTGTTGACATCATAGCATCACAGCATTGAGGCAGGGGTGGAAAAGGCAACTCGGTAAGAGACAGAAGCCCTTTTCTGATGTGTTACTCACAGAGAGACGTGTGCAGGGAAGTGTGCAAAGGGTGAAGTTGCAAAGTCTGTCGAAGCAGATTTTACCAAGTTAGTTTTAGTGAGCTGAACTGGCTTGCTGTGAATGGCACTCAAGCCAAAGGTGGGTGGTGTGAGCAAGGCACTAGGAGGTAGGCTTTGGGAGTCATAAGTTGAAGCTCTTATCTGAGTGTTAACAAACTAGCCCCTTTGAATTAAGCCATACCTTGAAATTCTGTCCAGAAGAGAGTTTTTCCTGCTGTTTAAGTGACTGAGTCATGGAGGGGTCCTACTTGAGGAGTCCAAGGAACACCAGAGCCAAAGCAAGCGAATACACTTAGCTCAGAGATAGTATGTGATGGAACCATAACATAAGAATGCAGATGGATAGACAGGTGAAGAGAAATAAACATTTAATGACGTGATTTTTTGGAGAGGTTTCTGTTAAGCCCTGCCCAGGAACAAAACCCAGAAAAACCTGATAAGGAAATAGCATCAGTAATTTATGCAGGGATAAGACATCTCTCTGTAGAAGGAAAAATGCGAGACAAGAATGGATTTGGGCACAGGGATGAAAACCTGTGATTCAGTGACACTGCATACATCGGTTAAGGTACACAGGGAACGGACACACACATCTTAGTTGCTTAAGAAGCAGAACAAACATCTGTCTAATACTCTTTCCTCACCAAATTACACAGCTATGCAAATTTAACATTTTTAATCATTTATAATGGAGATATTACAACTAGTACACTCAAATTAATGCTTTGGAGACTACAATTAGTAGATAATAGTTAACAGAATGTCCCCTTGCAAAGTCTTGTGCCAAGAAGGGCAAGCTCCATGTATGTATACCAGCACACCATACAACAAACTTGCTAAAACCAAGACCTCATAAATTGTGCGATAACAGGAAATCTCATTATAGAGAGTAAACTAGCCACTTCCTGGCAAAAAATGTATCTGAGAATATACTGTGAAGAATCCTGAATATTGATACACTACATGCAAATCTAATAAGGAAAATTCTTTAGAAGTCCCAAATTCCAGTAATACGTGTGTTAGCTGAGTTAATTGGAAGTCTTACCCGTAACCTTTTCTGAATATTTCCTCTTCTTGCAGTGATCTATTATTTCCTTGCTTGTTAATGGAACAACAGTTAGAATTTTCCCAAGTGACAACCTGCTTTGCACCTGGCATATAAACACTGAAGAGTACATTATAGACATGCTTTGTTAAAGCTGTTTGTTCTGTGAATACAATTTGCAATCTTCCCGATCAACTCAAAATAACATTAAATGCATTCTTTTTTACTCTTAGAAAGCCAAGGGGAAAAAAAAAGAGCATTTTTTTTTCTTTGAAGGAATTCCTGGATTTACAAAGACCTTTTATAGTTTTTCTAAAACTTAAATAATGTGAAAAATGAACACTTGGAGATATGCATTGTATACCTATAATATAAGGGGACAGAATGATACAGTGGTAAAGGGAAACAAAAATTTCATTAGGAGATTTTCCCTGTAAAGTTTCCATACAGCCCTACACAGGAATACAAAGTAGAAAAAATTGTAAAGGGAGAGCGAACAGTAACTATACAAATGCTGGACATATGAAGTCTAGCACGTGTTCAGTTTGGCATTTTAGTTCCTCATTTGAATTTTCAAGGTGAAAATTCTTATACTTCCAATGTAATGCTAGTGGTTATCCTCAATCCCTACAGTTTAATCACAGTTTATGATTTTGTTTTGATGTTACTGTTTTGCATTGGTGNTTCTAAAACTTAAATAATGTGAAAAATGAACACTTGGAGATATGCATTGTATGGCTATAATATAAGGGGATAGAATGATAGAATGCTAAAGGGAAACAAAAATTTCATTAGGAGATTTTCCCTGTAAAGTTTCCATACAGCCCTACACAGGAATACAAAGTAGAAAAAATTGTAAAGGGAGAGCGAACAGTAACTATACAAATGCTGGACATATGAAGTCTAGCACGTGTTCAGTTTGGCATTTTAGTTCCTCATTTGAATTTTCAAGGTGAAAATTCTTATACTTCCAATGTAATGCTAGTGGTTATCCTCAATCCCTACAGTTTAATCACAGTTTATGATTTTGTTTTGATGTTACTGTTTTGCATTGGTGATGGTCTTACAGTTCTCAGTCTTTTAAAGGAATGGTATTTTATTCTTATGAATAGAAAAATTAATAAAAGAGTTTTTAGTTAGAGAGAAACTTCCGATGCCCAAATTTTAAATCAACAGAAAAAGAAAGTTAAAAAACTCATAAAATGAAAATAATAACAATGAAAACAAGACTTTATCTTCAGTCTGCTGTGACAGTTTGACTTTGTACACCTGCTGCTATGGATATTGCAGAAAGCTCTGCTGGAGTGTGGGTATGACTTGGAGAAGAGCATGGTACGTGCTGCCATAGAGGGGAAGACCAGATGGTAGGCTTACCCCCAGCAGAGCTAAAGACTCTGTCCTGCACTTACTCCATGTGTATATGCAAGCAGACCATGAAACAAATTTGCTAGAAATCTAGGCCTTCAACATGTGTCACCACTTGCAATACTAAAGTATCACCAATTCCATGATACAACTGTGCAACAGGGTTGAAAAAATATTCTGCCTTGCAAACAACATGAAAATATTCCTTCAGAAAACATGTTTTCTCATCCTGATGACAATCTAGTTGGTTTTGGGGCTTCTTTGTTATGAGTTTGCATTTTTTTTAATTGAAGTGAGAAGAGTATGTATATGCATATTTATTAGCTTTCCATATATAACTGTCAGTTTACCCTACTTGTTGGCATGGAAAGGAATCAATTTCAAAAATAGCAAACATGATAGGATATTTCCCTTTAATTCAGGAAATTTTTTGTCATTCTCAGAAATCCTACTATGTTTGACCTCTTAATTAACAGTAGAAGATGATTCAGTTCCCTGTGATGTGATTCAACAGAGGTATAATGCGATCTCTGCTTCACAAAGGGAGACGAAAGATGAAACAGGAGTGCTCTGCAAATTCAGAGTAGTGCTACAGTGCTAGCAAAACAGGCAAATTGTGGGGTTTTTTTGGAAGTCAGTTTTGATCCAAACTATCATCTGTTTAAGCTGAAACTTGTTAAACAGATTAAAAACTGAGGCATTTCTATAAAACCCATAAATCTTACAATGTAACATTGAATGTAAAACTATTAATGAATAAGCATCCAATGGCCAGGAATGATGGAAAACACGTTTAGCATTACCTGTTGTGAATACTTGTTTTGTATTTAATCCTTTTCTATGTTTACCTGCTTTCACTGCCCCTAGGTTACAATATTATTCCTTTAATGAAGCTTGTCTGTATGAATTAAATTATACTTGGGTTCTGAAGGATTCAGATACTGTAATTTTTTAAATATTTTCCTCCTCAGATTATTTATCTTCCTGAGAAAAGTATGCTTCAGCAAGAAGGTGTTGCCACTAGCTTTCAGCTGCATTAAAAAAAGCTTTCAGAGCAGCACTTGGAGCATCCAATTTAGATAAGGACAAGTTCTATTTGGAAAATTTTGGAGAATGCTAGGATAAGAAGGTTATCTGCTGACCAGCTGAATGACAGTTAAGAAAATGTAAGCACCCTCCATAAAGGATGATTGTAACAGAAAGAGTGCATTAACAAAATGAATAATAACTTCCTATTCAGAATCATTTACAAAGTTATTGTAGCAGATAAGAAAGAACCAGAGTTCAGGAGTATATATCTTATAAAACATGATTAGATTGCTTAATCTTAGGAATGATGAATATTTACTCTTGAGCTTTTAAATTTATCTGAAGATTTACATACATTTATTCCAGTAATTCAAGATTTGACAAAATACTGATACAGCTTCTAAGCTTTCTCTCATGAAGGCACAGCTGAAATGGTGAAGCAGCCCTCTGCCAATCCAAGTGGCAGTCAATACATCAAGTCACATAAAAGAGGAAAACCAAACCATTTCTTTTTCTGCTAGAATCACTACTGTTACACCAGCCTCCAGCTGCAATGGGGAAGGTATCAGCTAGAGGCCTCACTCTCCACATCAGTGTTCCTGCTTGGGTGGCCCTAGTAAAACCCTGACACATAAATGATGCCTCAGCAGAAGGGGAAATGTCTTAAAGACAGAGTTTCGAAAACAAAGAAACTAGGACAGCATGGTTTCTGGAGGATCTGAGGCCCTGAATTGACTCACTAAGGAGGTGCAAGTTCCCACAGGAATTTCTCCCAGGGTGCCAGCATTGACGAAGCCAACCCTCGGAGGGAATTCTCTGCTGCTCAGTAAGGTATCAGGAAACTATCAAGAGTCTTCAGTTTATAAAAGAAGGATAGATGAAAAAGGTAACTGTGTACATGATCAAAGTGGTGAAAAAGTTACCAGCTCTATCAAAAGTAGCAAAATATCAAAGAAACTGAACTCATTGACACTTGCATTGCTCTCCCCATGTGGGATGTAGTAGTATTTGTAAATTCCTACTGATAAGACGTTCTTTTATTACTTCTTCAATTAGCATGGTTGTTGGAATGCCTTTATATAATTTTAAAAAGCCCAGCATATGATATCTAATTTGCAGAGAAAAGAAAGCAAAATAATTCTTAAACAAAAAATTACATTCATAGCTCTTATCACAAATTGGGCCACTTTGCCAGATCATGAGATATATACTCAGACTTGTTGAGATCTTCTTTGAGGAGGAAACATCGTATTTCCACCATAAATGCCAAACTGTGCTCCAGAGATGGTGCATTTCTTCTAGATCTTTATGGCCAAAAATGATCAGTTCCTCGGTAGTTTTATGGTCTATGCAGTAAGAGGAATACAAGCTTGATTTGCAAACCAGAAACCTACAGGGAAGCTCCTCAGCTGAAGACACCTCTGAAGAGCTCAATTCCATGCAAGCAGAGACTTTTTTCTATTTTCTCTAAATACTGTTTCCTTTTCCTCTATGTTTTATCTCACTGGAGTTTTCTGCCTCCTGATTACAGATCTTGCTTCAACACTTCACAAGGTGAGAATGCACATCTACGGGTGTAAGAAGTGCTAAAACTTCAATATCTGCATTTTGACAAATGATACCTTCAATAAGAACGCTTCGCTGGAGACAGCAAGAGTATGTTTGTGTGAAGCTAATCTTCTGGAAAAAAGTAATTGAGCCATTTTGATAAGAAAATTCCCACCTAATATTAGATATCTACAATGCAAGTATCTACAGCCAAGCTAGTCTGCATTTTCTTTTGAGTCAATGAAGAAAAGTAAAGACTTGTAAGGCATGATTACTGTTACCACTTTTAAACACATAATTTAGAAAAGATGTATTTACATCCTTCAAGTGGTTATTACGCTCTGTGAACTAAAAAGGTGCTAACTGAGAAGCTTGGCTACATCAACATTTACACTGTAAACATTTATTTTTGGCATTGTGAATCCCACCTTCTGTACAGCACAACAAGTAGGGGGGAAAAAAAAGTAACTAATGAAGCAAATCTAATTGACACAGCTGTGCCTTGAAGGGCTGATGAGTTGGTTAAATCCCTTGCACTGGTGTGGCTGTGCTGCACAACTTCTTAATTTGAATCTTCCTTCCACCTGCAACTGAAAGGCGTTGATTTAATTTCACACAGATACTAATTCATTAAAAGATCAATGTAATCAACTAAGCAAAATCAATGTGACTCCAACTGCAAATTTGATTTGTTCATTGCCCTAGTCTTTTGTACTCAGTTTTGTAAAAGAAAAAAACCCCACCTCATTAATTGATTTTATTCTACAAGCTTGTTAATTTCCATAAAATGCCGAAAAGAACATTGAAAGCCCCTGCCCCCAAAATGAAACACAATGTGTAGCCCTGTAAGAACAGAAATAAAGCAACTAAGCCCTTTGCCACATTTCCATCCTTCCAAATTACAACAGTCACCTGCAGAAGATCAATAAGTAACACAAGGAACTTTGAGATAACACTCAGAAATGATGTGATTCCCTACCAACTAGTGGCAATTCTCATGGAACATGGGAAATGTGATACAGAAACGTTTTTCTCCCAAAAAGAAGAACAAAACAGACTCAAAGAATAGCACAGAAATTTATCTTCCATGCTAAATATATTTTTTAAAAAACATAGACTTAAAGCAGAGCACTGAATCCCACCCTTCTTCTAGACCAAAAAATGATGCTGGAGAATCATTTGCCCTAGAGTTTCATGCTCTTGATTTCTACTACTCCAAATTATAGGAGTTGCCTTCCCTCCTGGACAATAACACCTGAGAAGGGGAAGTTATTAAGGGGACAACAGACAATAGGGTAAGGAGGTGCTGAAAATTAATTATATTTGTCAACAATTGCCAGATTAAGGTAATAGAGTTTCACATGTTCTGAAATAAATAAATATATTCTGTGAAGAATGGGGAGAAATAGGAGCCTTCCAGAGCAGCAATAACTGATACCAAGAGGTATTGAGTACAAGTGAAATGAGATCTGACATCTCCAGGAATGTTCCATTTATGTTTATGGTCTCTCAGCATCAGGATTTTCAAGGTAAGGGAGGTAACAAATGCGTTTGTGGGAAATGGTTGTAGTACCACTTCTTTCTACATAGCGTATTGATTCTGTGTTCTAGGACACAATCATTGATGGGGGTGTTTGTCAGCTGTACCCATTGTGCCTGAAGAACTTCAAAATTTATTGAGGTTGTCATACAATCCAGACTGGGCATTCAGCTGCAATTTGCACAGTATTTGCTCAGCACTGGGGATAGAAATCTATGAAATTGGTTACCATATTACTGCCAAAAGGTAGCAGATGTTTTTGTGGACCTCATCAACCAAGATACATTTTTTAGCCCCTGAAACAAAATTCTAATACTGATGAAACCATTCCACTACTTAGCTAAGTACTAACTAGAAGAATTAAATCAACAACAAAGTCTTTGCCAGTGTGCTAGCTCCATAGCTATAAACAGTAAGACAAGAACTGGAGAAAAACTGTAGTTTTTCAAATTTTCATTCTTGTGAGTAAGGCCATCAAAGGTAATGCAGAGTAGAAAGGTAACCTCACACACTGGAAACAAGATATACTTGGGTCACGACCCAGAGGTCAAATAACATTTTGTAGCTCAGATTCTACTCCCAGCAAAACAAGATGCAAGCTGAAACACTTCTCTAGAATTTACTGGCAGTACATCAGATCCACACATGTGTAACAAAGCTCAGCTACGAATACTGGAGATCAACATGAGATGTATTTATGCACATAACTGATGGTTGTACCTGTTAAAGTATCTTGATCAGTGGGCCAGATCATATTGATATGAAATAGCCTAAACTAGCGATGTTGTATGTGAATGGGATGGGGAACATATTGTGTTGGTATAAGAGACTTTCACATCAATATAATGTTCGAGGTTTCCAAGGAAAATATTTTGATCCAAAAAGAAAATAAACCTCCCTAAACAAAAAAGCCCTCCTGCTCAACTGAAATAGTGACGACAGGAAAAAATGTCAGACCTTAGTGATTAGCTTTGGCTGTATTTCTTTTCCTCCTATATTTTCTATCCTCACATGGAACTGTGCTAGTTTTCTGCAGGATACAAAATTCAACTGTGGTTACTTATTTTTGAAGGTATAGAAAAGAAAGAACAAGATAATGAAAGGCTAAATCACTAGCTTAAAAAAATTACTAGGTTAAAGCAAGCTGTGGTCCCCATATTGTCCTGAGTACAGTCACAGTTCCTCAGCATTTCAGAAAGAAGGAAATTAGCTTCTGACCTTGCACATAAAATAGTCTGGGTATCTAGTCATTACAAAAAGCAGCTTATGATCCTCTCTTTGATCTGAACTGATGGGGAAACTTGGGCTGTCTTGGATTAAGTTGAACATGGAAATTTGACAAGAGAGGTTCCCTTCTGTCCTTTTGGTATCCATTTTAAACGTAATTTATAAAGCTGTGCCCTTAATGTGTTTGTAAACTTGTTTTTAACTGTCAGACTTGAGTAGCTATCAAGCAAAATGAGACACATTTTGAACAACTGCCTAACTGGATATTTACTCTAGAGATATGACTGCATTCAAATAAGGCATTTCATTCTCACAGGCAAATATTTTTCAATTTATATCATTTAATGAATGATTTTTAAGATAATTTAAATATCTCAACTTCTCAACTTCTACTCCTCAGTAGCCACTGAGATTGTAAAAAATATTGGCAAAGAAATGCAGACTAATACTCTGTCCTTCAATGCCTCAGCCATGGCTTTGTTCTTTATTTTTACAGCAGCAGCTAATAGCTTACTTGCTAGTTTCTCCTTTGCGTCATACACCTGGCTGTCATTGTGTTATTTAAGCATATTTTTGACTTGTATCTAATATAAACACAAGCATATCCGCAAAACCAAAGCTGTGCCGCCTTGCTTTTACTCAAGCACAACTCCTGTCAGCTTCAGTGGGAGGAATAAGTCCTGTTTGCTAAATATCCCAGTGTACATACCCTCAGAAAAAGCAAGAAACATGCCAACTTCAGTGGGAACATTCTACCCAATATCTGCTTCCGGACACAGCCTGCAAAGGGGGCTGGAGACAGCATAGAGACATTATGGGATGCTTAAGGAGAGCTGTGTGGGAACCTGAGACTTCTTCAGAGCTCTTCACACTTTGCAGCCAGATAACACAATATTATCAGATCTTCAAGCCACAGTCTTCAAAAAAGTTGTACTTGAGCTGCAAAATAAGGGGTCTAATCTCCAACAAAGTCAAGACCCAGGATCTTCCAGGGAGTCTGGATATTCCATGCTTTCCAAATTAAGGGAGTTCATTAGCTGCTACAGCTGCATGCCTTTCACCATCAGACAGATTCTCCAGTCTATAAATCAGCAGCTCTGTCCTGTTGGTCACTAACTTATCTCATAGGACAGATCTTTAACACCTGTGTCTTTTTCACTGCAGAGTTAACTTCAGTTGAAACATGGGCTGCTGATAACTCAGGTCCCATTAGTGAAAAAATACCCACTGAAAAATCAGCAACTCTCATTCAAGAATAGTTATGCTCTTAACTGAAGTTAGCTGGCCCATCAGCTCAGGAGAAAACCCTGTATCAGCTACTAACAGAGCTACTCTGCTGCTGTGGTGTTAATTCACAGGGTGGCTTTCCTCATTCGAGCTATATTAACTTGAGACACATTACCTTGAGTGTATGAAATTTAAACTAACACTTTAGTGAGGACAAGTTCTGTGGCTTTTACCATAACCTTATGACCTTTCTGCCAGTAGTTCCTAATCAGGAATACATTTTGAAAGAAGAGCTTTTCCCCCATTCTTAATGCTGGACTAGTTGCTCTCATCTAGGACAGAAGAGAGTCACATTTTTATTTCACTTGTTGTTTTATGTGCTTTGACCTCCACATTTTGTCATTTTTACCAGAAGGACCTATTATTAGGAGTGCTTTTTCCTAGCCAATATAAATCCTTGGCAGTCAGTCCCCTCAGTCTGACTGAATCAATTAATCTGCCAGAAAAATCACAACAATATCATGTGCTATGAATATTTTATAGTTTAATTACTCTAATTGCCCATTTCAGGACCAAGCACACTGGTCACACCTGTTAGGATATTTTGTCCTCCATTAGACTGAAAAGTAGGTGAAAAAACCAACTTATTCTCACATCTCATAGTTCAATTAGAGAGATATCTGGGACTAAGAAAGAGATGAATCGACAAGCTTCTCCAGGCCAAAGAGCTATCAAAACAATTTCAAGACAGCTGACCTCTTTTCACCCTGCACACATATCTGTGTCAGGTCCTTTTGTCAATATACTCTAGGTCTTGAGCCATGTGGTGCCCATCTCAGTCAGTTCGTGCAGCGGTTGTTGTGATAAGTGCTGATACGGCAGGCTGACAATTAACCTCTGCTTGAACATGGGATGCCCTTGGGTTCAAAGTTAAGCATGTGTCAAGAGGAACACTAACTATAATAAAATTTTACTTTAGCAACTTCTTTTAGGATTTTGGCATCACATGATCTGATTTGCCTACCAGCCTCTGGAACACTGAACAGCCCCATTACGCCATTGAAAATGTAAACATGAAGATCATCTTGCATTAGATTTTCTTGTATTCAAGTTATCTGAAGAGATACCTATGCTATGTCACACTCCCAGATTCAACATGTTCTGTACAGCTGGCACAGAACGTAATGCAGTAATATGCCAAGGATGTTTCTTGGATGTGTTAGAGTTTCCTCTTTCTAGTGAGGTTGAGATAGATGCTGCAGATAGTACAAAATGTATCAAGCAATGATTTATTAATAAAGATTCTCAAGAGACCTTTGCAAAATTTTACTATAGCAGAACATCCCCCTCCCAGTTGCAAGCAGGGATACAGCATAATAGGCACATTTAGAGACAAGAGTGATACTCAGGGAAGAAACAATAAACCATCTTGTCTACCATACCGGGAAAATTAACTTGATTATAGTCCTCTTTTCCCTAGACAAGATATCTATATATAACTGCAATACCACAAGTGGCTTTGATTCAGCACTGCTTCAGGGTTTTACTGCCTAAAGACAAGCATGCCTTCACAAGAATATTTTCCACAATTCCAGCAAGAGATACATGACTTCTGCAGCATGCTATGCTGCTGTGGTAATCCAGCAGCTGATGAGAGATTCAGACAAACACATCTTTCAGTGCAGGTTGTGCTGGTGTTCCACAGACTGTGATAGGAGCCACTGGGTGGAGGCCAAGTTTGGAGGCACCAGCACTATTTTAAGCACTAAAAGCAGCTGGGAACCTTGTTATGAACTTTTGAAACGTAGCATTCTTGTAAAATAAGATTATTGCCAGTAGATTCAGATTCAGTACAGACGTGATATTCTTCTGCCAGAAAATAAAACAAAGACAGTGGTGGCATTTCTGTTCAAGAACAGGTGGCTCTCAGCTGTCATGCATATTGATATTCGGCAGGAAACCCTACAAATGAATGTTTGCTAATCATTTCCATCCAGGTCTAACCATGTTTAGCACAGAAAGCAGTTTACCACGTCTGTCAGCGTATTCCTACATATGTTATCTGTCTGTAACATCCCTACACCTTGCTTTTTGTTGTGATTCACTGCTAAAAATTAGAAAAAGAACTGAACAAAGAAACAATCACAGTTGCATAAATCCCATGAAGCTGTCAATAAAGAAGTAGCTTCAAGTAGAAATGCCAGGTATTAGACATTCAAAAAAGTGATGGTTTATGCATTTCTTGGATTTCCCTTAAAGATTTTGCTTTGTCAATGTACAGAAATGACAGGTCAGGCCGTTGCTCAGCAATGCAATACCTGGTAAATACAGGCTCTTAAAACACATAAAAAACTGTGTTCACTTCTCACCCCCTCACCACAAGAAGG
>WAAB01003715.1:7638-18145 GCA_013389865.1 Piaya cayana
GGGTTTTGTTGTTTGTTTGGTTTTTTCTTTTTCTTTCAAAGTTGACCAGAAACTCTTTCTTAGAACAGGTTTCTTTTTTTTTTTCTTTCTCATCATTTTTCCTTCTTCTGCATTTCAGAAATCCCAGTGAAGTTTGCCAAAAAACTCGAGGCTGTTAAAGCTGAGATTGGAGGTAGAGTCTCTTTGATCTGTGACGTGAGCCATGCCAAAGGCAAAGTAGTGTGGCGCAAGAACGGGGTTCAGATCAAGCCCAGCAAACGCTTCCAGATTCACGAGGAAGGCGTCAAGAGAACACTGACAATAACAGGGATCCGGGCTGAGGATGAGGGAGAGTACTCCTGCGAGTCCAGAGATGACAAGAGCAGCGTTACCATCACCCCTAAACGTATGTTTCTAGAACTGCATGGTGAAAATCATAGAATAAATTGCATTAGAAGGGCCTCTTAAAGACTATTCAGTCCTACCCCTCTGCTATGAGCAAGGACATCTTCAACTGGATCATGTTGCTCAGAGCACCATCCAACCTGACCTTTGAAGGTGCTTATGCCGTGCCTCAAATATTTACTCCTAAACTTTTTGTTCTTATCCGTCAGCTCCCAGAGTGGTGAAATTCACTACGAGTCTCATCAACGTGGTCTCTGAAGAAGGAAAAGAGGCTGTGTTCAAGTGTACTGTCTCTCCCAGCGATGCTGTGGTCACTTGGCTCAGGAACGGCGTCAAGATTGAAGCCAGTAAGAAGTACGTGATCTCTCAGAAGGGCACTGACCACAGTCTCACCATCACTGACCTCACGCTGGAAGATGCGGCTGAAATCTCGGCCAATGCCGAAGGAGTAGAAAGCACAGCGAATCTCAGAGTCCGAGGTAGGAGGTGATAATGTTCCTTTGACAGGCTGTCATTGATGCCTGGACCTCTGCTGGTTTATGTGGCTTTCCCTCTGACTGTTTATATTAGCAGCAGGGCAGTTCTGCTTTTACATCATTAAATACAAATTCCCAGAGTACTTTGGGACTGGAGATACACAAACCGCTGTTTTAGTTCCCTCTGAAATCCTCTTTTCTGGATCCTCTACATTCTTTCTAACATTTCTTCTGTTTTGGCAGAGGCCTCAATCTCATTCAAGAAGAAACTGGAGCCCAGGACAGTTGAAGAGAGGGACACTGTTACCTTGGAGGTGGAGCTGACCAAGCCTGCAGTGGTGAAGTGGATGAGGAACAGCATCGTCTTGAAGCCCAGTGAAAAAATAGAGATTAAAGCTGAGGGAACGAAGCATACCTTGGTGGTTAAGGACATCTCCTTTGCAGACAGGGGCTTCTACTGCTGTGAGAGTCCTGATGACAAGACCCAAGCTAAAATCAACGTGGAAAGTAAGTTGAATAATCTCCAGTTCTATAAATACCCTGGGTAAGGTTTGGAGGTGGATTCTGGTCTCTTGGTGATGGCCACTGCCACCTCTACTTGGGGACACAAGCATGGGCTTGGCTGCTGTTCAAATGGCTGAGAGGAGGTGGAAGCAAAGACAGTAAACAGAGAACAGCTGGCTGATTCTTCTTGCCTCCACCTCATCCCACCAGCATTTAGTCATGCTATTGACCATTAAATTTGTTAATGATTCTTCTTCCTCTGAAATTTCTCACTCTCCTTTCTACATCTTTTAGCAAACCGTTCCCTCTTCACTCATTCATCATCCCAATTCTTCTCTGCAAATTACATCCTTCAGAATGTCTTTTATACTTATTCAGGGTTAAAAAAACCTACAAAAGCAGAACTTCTATCTGAAGGTGCTGCCCTTTCGAGTGGTGTTTCAGCTGTGTTTCAGTAGTCTATTTTGGAAGTCCTCAGGGTGTTTCACAGCTGTCAGTGTGAAATCTCCAACTTGTCCATGCTGTTTTTTTCTCAGTGAGGCAGATCAAGCTGGTGAAAGGTCTTCAGCCCCTTGAAGTCTCTGAGAAAGGGACCGTCACCTTCGAGGTGGAGGTGTCGCACGAGGATGTGGAAGGGACCTGGCAGAAGGATGGCGTTCGGCTGAAGCCTGCACCCAACATCCGTTTTGGTGTCCAGGGGAAGAAACACTCGCTAACTCTTTCTTCGGTGGCTCTCGAAGATGCAGGACTCATCTCCTTCAAAGCAGACGGCGTTCATTCATCAGCAATGCTGACTGTGACAGGTACACAGACTTGGAAGTCTCAGGCCCTGGTTGGTGTGGGACATGGTTGTCTTTTGACAAAGAGCAACCATACGTGAGGGCAACAAGCTTTTATCTGCAGAGGGGGTTAAGCACTGGATCATCACCAGTAACGTGTCTTTCTAGGGTCAGCAGGGTTATTGTAACATCGTTGTCCACACTAAAAATAATGATAATGTGCTCAAACAATAGGATTTTGTTGTCAAAAGTTCTATTGAACATGGAAGTCACATCCTGCCTATTCATTATTCCTTGTGCCAGATCATCCTGGAGACCTAAATCTCCACTATCGTTCTCTCTTTTTTATTTTTTTTATTTTTTTTTTTCCCAGAATTGCCTGTGAGAATCAGTAAACCTTTGGCAGATGCCAATGTAACTCAGAAGGAGAAGGTCACATTTGAGTGTGAGCTGTCCAGGCCCAACGTGGATGTTAAGTGGTTCAAGGTACGGCATTTGACAGATAACGGTATTTTAATTTCTGGCTTCTCTGGAATGGAATGAGAGCCTTTAATTTCACTTCCAGGGGATATGAGTCTGAGCCTATGCTCTACAGTTCTTAGTATTGTTCTGTTGTCCTTATGTTCTTTTATTTACCCTGTTCATCACTCTCAGTGTTATTTATTCACTGGGTGCTTTTATCAGGTTGAAAGTTCAACTTCTCTTGAGTTTATAGTGAACTCTTGAGCTGTCATTGACACAGAATGTGAGCTCTGCTGTTGATTGCAGTGCAGTCTTGTGCTTTAATTCATGTCTAGCTCTCACCCAGGATTTATAATCTCATTGGAAACTGTGATTTAAGATGAAGTATCAATTCCCTTTCAGCTGGCACTCAGTTTGGAGATCAGCTCAGGCTGTTCATGAACCTTCCTTGAGGCTCAGCTGATATTTCCTTGTATAGGGATAACAGCATTTCTTCAATGTAATGTCTGAAGGGGCTTATTGCTCACCTGTACAGTGCTTTAAGTCTTCAAATAGGTGTCTTAGGTCAACAAAAAGTTATGCATGTTCTTCAGCCATTTCTACTTTGCCTTGTGCTCTGTTTTCAGCATATATTCCAGTAAGCACAATTCCACTAAGTCCAATGAGACAGGAGAATTAAACGCAGATCTGAATGTTTGTTTCCCTTCATGCAGATGTAGAAGAATTGCTGCTGATCTGGTTCGGTCTTTTCCCTTCTAGGATGGGAAGGAGCTCCGGCAAAGCAAAAAAGTCGGGATTCTTTCCCAGGGAAACAAGAGAAGCATCGTTATCCACAAGTGTGAATACGAAGACCAGGGAACCTATACATGTGAAGCAGCTGGAGATAAGACGTCAGCTACCCTAAAGGTTCATGGTAGGTTTGACTGAAGTAGGAAGTTGTATCTACTGCAGTATTTTTGACTACACAGCAAGAAATGCTTAGTGGACAGTGTGCAGTTCACAATTACTCATTTTGGATGACTTTGTGTTCATGCTGGCAGAGCTGCCCTGTGCTTGCTCTATCCTTACAGAAGTCTTTTTGGAAGAGGTGTTAACGTAGTTTTCCATTTATAATAAGTGATGTCTTTTCTCTGAAACTGGAATGGTGCTTCTGGATAGGCAAGTTAACAAATACCGGACAGGCTGACACAAATCAGGGATTCAATGGCTGGTGCTAACTTTGTTTTGTTTAGCTTCTGCCATCGTCACGAGGGAACTTTGCCTGAGGAGGGGCTAGAAAAGCCTTGGGTATGATCTCAAGAAGTGCCCTACTTTTTACATTGTATATACTAAGGAAAGGGTCGTGATTTCTGACTTCCCCCTCCTTTATGGGCAAGAGAGTTTTTCCCTCTGTGTGTTGCACTGTGCGACTAATCAAGCATCAGCCGTGTTTTGTCACCAGCATCTGAAGCACCAGACCTAAGCTAGTGCTAAAGTCCAGTTGCTGAACGGACAGGTCTGCTGTGCCCTGGTAGACGTGATTTTCCAGAGGGCCATCTGAAAAGACAGCTCAGCTCTTTCTTATTGCTTACTAGATGCTGTCCTCGTGTGGCCACTTGGGTTTAGAAATATATTCATGAATGCCTGCCCTGTTCCATTGCTCTGTTGAACTCCACCTTTTCCTGAGGGACATGGGTTAGTGTTTGATAGGAATGGTTGGACTCAATGATCTGATGGGTCTCTTCCAACCTGGTGATTCTATGATTCTACGATTCTGTGATTCTATGATTCTCCCTGACTTAGAGACTGGGATGGGCTGCTATTTCAATGCTGGCTAATCCTGAGGCTAATCCAAGGTGTGTATCAAGTCCTTCCCTTTCAAAAGGAAAGAGTTGAAGTAGCACAAGTATAGGGATCAGTTCTGGCTTAAATTAGTGCAAAGATGTAGAGTTAAAGAGGTTTATACTGAGTGCAGCGGACTCCGAAGAAAAGGTGTCTCCTAGGCAAGACATCTGCTTGAGTTCCCTGTGACTGATAGAGTCCAGACACACAAACAGAGTTGTAGGAGGAAAGCATGCAGAGATGCATATGAATGAGGCAGGTTTATAGTGACACAAAAGATTTTAGGCTCGTTTTCAGTTTTCCTTGACAGAAAAAAAACCAAAAAACCTGTGTAAACTTCCAGCATTCATAAAATCTCCTTGCAGTGAGCTCTATTATACCTGTAGGCTCAGGCATAAAATGTACTTAGAATGTTGAAGCAAGAAACCAGGAAGGGAGGCTAGTCTAGAATAAAACAAGTCCCATTTGTTTTTTTTTCTATTTGATTATGCAGAAGGTAAAACCATCACACTCAGTTACAGAGAAACCCCAAATAAATGTTTGTGTATCTAATTTCACAGCCCGAGACATCAAGATTGTGAAGCCACTGGAAGACGTGGAAGTGAATGAGTACGAGAGTGCATCTTTCGTCTGTGAAATTTCACATGATGAGGTCCAAACCCAGTGGTACAAAAATGAGAACAAACTGAAGGCCACCGACAACATCAGGATGCGTCAAGATGGTAGGATGAAAAAAAAAGGGGATCTCATTCTTGAATGAGGGTGGGTTGGAGTAGATGCTGGTAATGGATACTGGACAGAAGGGTCTGACAGACCCTTCAGAGTCTGAAGGGTGGCAGAGACCACATTCAATCAGTCCTTATAGGACATGAGGTTAGATTATCCTTTAACACAGGGACATAAACATAGAGGGGTGGTTGGCCTTGCTGCCATGGGAGCAGGTGGTGATGCTCAACCTGTCATTGTGCCTTGGAGAGTGAAGCTGTTTGTTTTGAAGCTCTATCCAGCTGTGTGTCTGTTCCCAGGCAGGACCTATTCGCTGTCGTACGCGCGTGTCCAAGTCGAAGATGCAGCAGAGATTAAATTTGTAGCAGAAAAGGCAGAATCCCGTGCCCAACTTATTGTAAAAGGTAATTATGCTTTTCGTGCTAATCCTGCTTAAGCTCTCATCTTACAAACGGAAAATTTAAACAACATATAGAGTTTCAGGGAAAGAAAAATTCCTGCCTGCCTTACTACATATGAAATATCAACCTCACTACTGGGAATTCCCTTTTGCTAATAAAACAGTTTGTTTTGGCAGAAGGTTGATTTTGTACTGTAAGACATTAAAACTCGTGTTTATACTCGGAGGGGCAAAAAGCTTCAGCTTAACTTTCTCCTGCATTTTCTCTTTCTGGCATATGTTTAAAAAAGAATATAGGATTTTTTTTTTTGTGTTAAACTTACTCAGTAGGATAAAGAGAGTGAGAAGAAAGAAATTTTAATTAAGGCATCAATGAAGAGTTCAGGAAACATGAGAACATGTCCTGGCCTTTCCTTAGCTCTGCTGTGTAGAGCTGAGTTAATTCCTATTTTCTCTACAGTTCAGCCATATAAGTGGTAAAATAGGAGTAAAAATTTTTCCTTTCATTAGCTCTTCACTTGCTGTGTGTTAGATCAATGTGTAACGTGATGGTGGTTCCCGTCACCATCCATATAACTGACCATAAAAACAATTTTGCTAATGAGTTTTTAATTGGCCTTTTTCATGGAAACTGTACCGATTATTCTGTCTCTTTTTCAAACCCCTTTCAGAGCTGCCTGTAAAAATTGTGAAGCCCTTGCGAGATAAGATTGCTCTCGAAAAACATCGGGGATTCCTGGAGTGCCAGGTGTCTCGTGCCAACGCCAAAGTCAGGTGGTACAAGAAGGACGTTGAAATTCACCCGAGTGACAAATACGAGATTGTGAGCGATGGCGTGTATCGCAAACTCATCATCAATGATGCAGATTATCAAGATGAAGACACGTACACTTGCGACGCCTTTGATGACAAAAGCAGTGCTAATTTCTTTGTTGAAGGTAGTAAATTTTTTTTTTTCACCTCTAGGATACACTAGAAGGAGTATTCATTTAAAAAGCTATTCTCATATACTTTGGAAACTAATTAACACTTCTATTTTAATTCAGAGTTGGTTTTATTGCTTCTGAACTCTATTGAGATTGCTTCTTTTTAAGATGATGAGAGAATGAGCATCCTAGAAAATTCATATGTGGAGCTTTCTTAAGGAAATTCCTGGTCCAGAGAAGCTTATCACATGTACTGGAGAAAGTTTTTTGTTTAGGGAAGAATTGCTATGGCCAGACAAATTATTTTTTATTATCAACATCTACATTTTAATGAACCTTCTTTTCCATTTTATCTAGTGCCAAGTGTTTGATATCAGAGTGGGAAGGTGGCATTAAAAATACAACTGGGAATCAGGAGATCAGTATTCTCTTGAGACAGCATCACATTCTCCCTCTCTGCCCTGTGACCAGCAATATAATTTAATTTTTATGCAGGAAAGAAAATGTTTTAAGCCAATAATTGCAATATTCAGCTGTAGTAAAGGCAAAATGCTTGTGCAGTATGCTAACGAAAGAGATCTTTCATGACTACTAAATCCCTGCTTTCCTGTTCCGCCCCTCATCCAGAGCAATCCATTAATATTGTAAAGGAGTTATGTGACGAAGATGTGACTGAGCCCGAAGAAGCCAAGTTTGAGTGTGAGATCTCCATTCCATCTGTGAAACCACCCAAGTGGTCTCTACGCGGAGAAATCTTACAGGCTGGCAGAAACATCATCGTGCAGCAAGAAGGCACCGTCCACCGGCTCATGATACTGAAAACCAGCACTGATATGACAGGCGTCGTTCAGTTTTCCATTGGCAAATCAAAATCCACGGCAAACCTGCTTGTCAGAGGTAATGGGATATGTCCTGACTTGAATTCGGTCTTGAAAGATCCTTCCTCTCAGTCCCTAGGAAGTGATTTTTCAGACGTAATGTCTAATGAGGAGGGTCCGTTGTCTGGGGTCTTCGAAATGTCTGTGCACTTGGAAGTACTGTTCAGTTCTGATTTACGAGTTGTTTCGTACAATGATGGATGCACAAAATGAGATAGCGATGTCTTAGGAGGGGATCTGATTAAATGAGTTTGCTGTGCCTGCTATTTAAACCTGGCATTCCAATCTTCTGAGCTAAGACTTTTTTTTGTTTTTTGTTTTTTTTTTTTTTGTCTTCTTGACTTTACCGAAGGGAATAAACCAGATGAAATTTGCCAGGACAGTTTATTTTGTCCCATTTCTGAGCTAGACAAGTTTGATAGCTCATTTACTTAATCCACTTTGTCATCGACTTGATCTGGGACAAAGCTGCGAGGCTTTTTTATCTTCCACTGTCACCATAGTAAATATCTCCGATCGCATCCTGAAGTCCTTGTTTTGTCATTAATTTGCTCTTACTTGAATGAAAACTTTAATAACAGAGCAATGCGGTAAGCACTGAACTGGAACTAGACATGCAGTTGGTAGTTAATATACAGTATTATCTTATAGAAACCAACATTCCCTATAGATCATCATGTTATTTTATCTTCTAAGCAAATCAGATCCATAACAGAAACCTGTGGCGTTATCTGAGAGACTCACAAAACAGTTGTGAATGACCTACGTGAAATTAATTGGCATGAAATACAAATTAGAAAATTTCGTCTTCTTCAGATTGATCCTTCCTTCTTCCCCAATGCTGCTTTGCAGATTATCACATACAGATCACCAGGAAGATGGAGGACAAGACAGTTCTGGAGCGCCATTCGGTCGTCCTCTCCTGTGACTTCAGGCCTTCTCCGAAGGTTGTGAAGTGGTTCAAGGACCACACACCCATTGAGCCCTCCGAGAAGTACAAGATTAAGAGGGAGCAGTATTCGGCAGAGCTCAAGATTTTGAAGGTGAAGCCTGAAGATGCTGGTGTGTACACATGCAGACCTGGAGCTGCAGAGACCAAAGCCACACTGACTGTTGAAGGTATGAGTGTTTCCTAGCAGAGGGGCTTGTGTGTCTAGAAAGCTGCCAGGAGGAGAGGGACCTGGGGGTGTTTGTCGACAGCCGACTGAACATGAGCCAGCAGTGGCCCTGGTGGCCAAGAAGGCCAATGGCATCTTGGCTTGGATCAGAAATGGTGTGACCAACAGGTCCAGGGAGGTTATTCTCCCTCTGGACTCAGCACTGGTGAGACTGCTCCTCAAATCCTGTGTGCAGTTCTGGGCCCCTCAGNCGTGGTTGATTCACCCTCCTTGGAGGTGTTTAAGGCATGAATAGACGAGGTCCTTAGGGACATGGTTTAGTGTTTGATAGGAACGGTTGGACTCGATGATCCAGTGGGTCTCTTCCAACCTGGTGATTCAATGATTCTGTGATTCTTTATAGTTCAGTGTTTTATTCTGGATTTCTCTTCTTGAGATTCCCACAGTTATCATCTGTTAGTTTTATATAAATGCAATACCTTCAGTGAACTAGCTGTGCTGATATCCCACGATACTGAAATCCAGCTCTTGCCATGAAGTAGGTATTGCACGTGGAAGACTATCATCTGTGTAAGGCAGAAATTTGTGTGTCTTTCTCAAGGCACATTATTTTCCATTTTATCCAAGGAACTGGAACTCGTACTTCTAGCTAAAAATATCCTTTATGTTAAACTGTTCCAGACCTCTGATTCTGATGATCTGAGTTGTAGTTTTCATTTCCTGACCACTGTGTCAGCTTTTATACCTGCTGAACGTTTCTTATTCACGATGACGTTCTACCTCATCCAGGTATGATGAGGTTTTAGACAGATTTTCAGCTCAGGCGAAACTGTGGGAAAAGATGATCCCTGTGCCACTTTCAGCAATGCTTGGAGATAAGCCATGGAATCTTTTCCAGAAGTCCAGGGTAACAGTTTGACCTTGCAGAAGTTCATCCAGACACCAAAACTATTTAATACTCCCAAGCCATCCTTACAGTTACCCAGTCCTTTTGAAAGAGTATATTATGAGTGAAAAAGCTGCAAAGAGAAACCTCTGGCTAAGGAGTGGAAAAGAATGCAGTTCCGGTTGCTCCCTAAACTTGAGCAAGTTGTTTAATCTCTTTGTATTTGCTCTTTAAGACTGAAACCATGGTCTTCATCCTGTCCCCTGTGTTTTCCTTTGCAGAGGGACAATTTAGGTGCAAATTGTACATGCGTGTGCAGTGATGAGCATACAGGAACAGGAGCTCCGTAGGATATTTAGGCATCACTGCAGTGCTGTTACCATTTCAGAAGGACTTATTTATTTCTAAATCAAAAAAGAAGGAAAAAAATAAATCAGTCTTACATGTAAAAGGAGAATTGAGGGCTCTGGATAATAAAGCGTTTTTAATGGATGGTGTTTTGTTGGACCAAATGCAGAACCAAGTAAATCATAGAATCATAGAACAACCAGGTTGGAAGAAACCCACTGGATCATTGAGTCCAACCGTTCCCATCAAACACTAAACCATGTCCCTCAGCACCTTGTCCACCCGTGCCTTAAACACCTCCAGGGAAGGTGAATCAACCACCTCCCTGGGTAGCCTGTTTCAGTGCCCAATGACCCTTCCTGTGAAAATTTTTTCTTAATGTCTAGCCTAAATGTCGCCTGGCAGAGCTTGAGGACATTCCCTGTCATCCTGTCCCCTATCATCTGGGAGAAGAGGCCATTACCCTTCTTTCTATAACCTCCTTTCAGGTAGTTGTAGAGAGCAATGAGGTCTCCTCTCAACCTCCTCTTCTCCAGGCTAAACACCCCCAGCTCTCTCAGCCATTCCTCGTAAGGTATGTTCTCCAGCCCCATCACCAGCTTCATTGCTCTTCTCTGGACTCGCTCCAGAGCCTCAACATCCTTCTTATGGTGAGGCACCCAGAACTGTACACAGGATTCAAGGAGCGGTCTCAGCAGTGCAGAGTACAAAGGGAGAAGAACCTCCCTGGCCCTGCTGGTCACACTGTTTCTCATACAAGCCAGGTTGCCAATGAAATGCAATGACCCATGGTGTACAG
>WAAB01003716.1:0-18844 GCA_013389865.1 Piaya cayana
TACCCCCCTTTTCTTGGGAGTTCCGAAAAATCCATCTGCTATCCTTGCCCCGGCATATTACCTTTCCCGATTTGACCCATTTCTGGGTTGGGGGTATTCTTGGGATTAATCTGGAGGCAAATGTCACACTGTTGAGTCACTTGTCTCACAGTGGTGTATAAATTTCTAGTTACAATCTCTCTGATTAGATGTTTATATAGGGCTTCTGCCCCCCAATGCCTTTTTCAGTGTTCCTCCCTTACCACAGACCATGCTAAATAAAAGGGAATAATTGTTTTCCCTTGTGGTGTGGAAGCCCAGCCCTGTTCATTATATAACCTTTCTAGGTCTGTGATAAGCTTTCGATCTTCTTTGGTATGCTCTGGCTTACATTCCAGGGCATCAGGGATCAAAGCCCCCTCTGTTTTCACCTCACCTTGGGCTGCCTGTTTTGCCTCTCTGTCTGCCAGCTCATTTCCTTTCTCCAATTCCAAGTTCTTTTGCTGGTGGGCCTTGGTGTGCATGGTGCTGTCTCAGGGAGCTGGGCTTCTTCCAGCAATTTCAGGATCTCCTCTGCATGCTTGATATTTTTGCCCTGTGAGTTCAATAATCCTCTCTCCTTCCAAATTGCTCCATCAGGGCTTTCTTCAGCTGCTCAAAGCAGTATAGCCTCTTTGTTCCATTGAAGGTGTTTCTGTTCAGCAGTGGTTAGTGCATACAGAGGTTTAACAAGCAGCCCATAGTTACAGATCCATAGCCAACACCACCCAGTTATCCCCAAGAAAGTCTGTAATGCTTTCACTGTTTGCAGTCTCAGTGTCTGGCATATTGCTTCCTTTCGCACCTTGCCCCAAGGTTCTTTGTCCAGCACTGATTTTGTATCTCAAGTAAATCACCTCCTGCTGCATTATGTGGGCCTTTTTTCTGGACACCCAGTATACTGGAGCCCCGAAAAGTTTAGTACACTCACCATCCAAGTCATACAAGCATCCCTGGTTTTAGTAATGGATGTAATCAGGATGTAATCCACATATTGCAGCAGTTTCCCTTCTTCAGGCACATCTTACCAAGATTCAAGATCTTTTGTGAGTTGATTACCAAATATAGTGGGACTGTTCTTGAACTCTTGTGTCCAGGTGAGCATGTTCTGCGCCTGCTTTAAGGATTTTCCCATTCAAATGCAAATATTTTCTGTCTGGCTTTATGCAGAGGGAGGCAAAAGGAGACATCCTTCAGGTCTAAACCAGTAAACCAGGTTAGTTCAGGTGTTAATACAGCCAACAGGGTATATGGATTTTCCACCACTGGGTAGAGGTCTTCAGTTATTTTATTTATAGGCTGTAAGTCCTAGACCACTTGGTATGACCCATCAGGTTTATGGACAGGTAATATGGGAGTGTTAAAGTCAGAATCACATTCCTTTAGTAATCCTAGTTATAAAAGTTTTTCTATTATTGGCCGAATTCCCTCCCTATCTTACCTTTTCAGGGGACGCTGTTTAATTCTTACTAGCTGTCATCCTTCTTTGAGTTTGACCCCAACAGGTAGAGCATTCTTTGCCTTCCCCGGTACCTCAGTGACCCATACTCTGGGGTATACCTGGTTTGTAATTTCTTTGCTGATTTTTCCCTCTGTGAAACACTAGCTAGGGATAAGCTCATTATTTGTATGTACTGATGGCCATTTACCTCCAGAGTAATCTCTCCCTTTTAAAATTTAATTATTGCACCCAATTGTTCTAATAAACCCCTCCCCAAAAGTGGCTTATGGAATTGGGCATATACAAGAATATGTGGATGCCCCATTGTTTCCCCAGTTGGTATTTCAGAGGTTCACAAAAATATGCCCTTTTGCTTTGGTCAGTTGCTCCTTTTACCATGATACAGTCATTTCCCAGGGGTATCAACACTTGGTTTAAAACTGAATACGTTGCTTCCGTGTCAACCAGGAATTCTACCTTCTTTTGCTCTTTCCCTACTTTCATTATAACCAGTGGATCCACTAGGGTGGATTCCCCAGATCCCCATTAGACTTCATTCACACGGACCCCTATTCTTCCTTTCTGATTATTTCATCCTTCCTCCTTATGTTTCTGCTTTTCCAGACAATTATTTTTCCAGTGACCTAATGTGTTACAGAACGCACATTGATCCCTGCCTAATTGAGGCAATTCTCATCTGGGTTTTCTTTCTTCTTCTTCCCTGATGATTGCCACTACCCTTCTTTTTCCCTGCTTGCAATCTTCCTTTCTATTACTGAACACTCTCCATGCTTCATCAAGCAATACTTTCAGGTTCCTGCTTTCTGTGGGATGCAGCTTTTGAAGCCTGTGCCTAATATCTCCTGTAAACTGGCCCAAAACCAAAAAGACTAGTTGTTGTATCCCTACCTCTGACCCAGGATCCAGTAGTGTGCTGTGATGCACTATATCCTTCAGTCAATCCAAGAATTCAGATGGTTGATTGCATATAATGCTGACCAGTTTCTGGTTTTGGGAATGGCCCTCTCCATTCCTTTTGAAATCCACCCCTGGTATGCCTGCAATTTTTCCGTATGCACAGACTTGTTTGCATCCAATTTTGGGTCTTGGAGAGGGAGGTATTCTTTAACATCCTCTCTTGTAATTTTAGAATGATCCTCAGCCAAATCCCCTTCAGTTTTTAAGACTGTTTTTCATCTCAGTCATATATTCTAATAATAATTGAATATCATTCCAATTGGGAATATTTATTTTTTACAATAAACTGAAATGTTTGGTTGCATTCAATGGATCATTCCAGTAATCCCTGGCAATCCTTTTCCATGCCTCTAAAGCGGTGGTGTAAAAAGATACCTTAATTAGCATTGTCCCGTCCTCAGGTCCTACTGCTTCTCAGAGAGGTGCCTGCAAAACTGTTAGTGCAGATTTTTTCCTTCCCCCCATGGAGTCAGGAACTGCAGATAAGAACTCCCACTCTGCAGCAACGCTGCATCTTGAAAACACACACACATGCGCATGCTCACCTTTAACATACATACACATAGAAAATACTTCTAACATTCCAGTAAGTATCCCTCCAGCAGCTGCAAATATGACAGGGTACCCTCTTCCCATACAGGGACTATGCCATACGCCATACATCTCTGCACAGTTTATCAGCAGTACCTACGCTAAACATACCGTTTGCGTTCCTCAGTTGTAGATGGTTATTGCCTGATCCCATGTGAGCACCAGGGGTGCGGAATTCCTCCAAGAAGGACTCAGGGCACGCCTACTACATCCACCTCTCAGTCAATCCTGCAGCCAGGCAGAAAGTGTCCAATCTGGGGTGCCAATCTGACATGCAGAATCATAAGTTATAAAGTAGCTACGTTTATCCAGCACTGAGATGCACAGGAGAATTATCTGTCAAAAAAATTGTGTGTACCCACCATTGCAACTTGTTTTAGCTTTATACAGCAAAGTGTTACATAGTCATAAAATTAAAAAAAAAAGTCCATCTCTACATATTCATAACCTTTCCCCACTTCTTATTATAATGAGTTTGACAAGGATCTCTTCCCGTTTGTGCCTGGTGGTTGTGGGTCAGGGTCTGAAGCATAAGGCAAATTGCCTTAACTTCCTTTAACTTCAGTCTGTGCGCATGCTCTCTGGATTTTTGGCATTCTTGTCAGTGTTAGTTTCAGCTCTTATCAGAGTTTCAGATAACTTGTCCTGCTTATCAGAAATCATCTAGCAACAGACCGGCTTCCTACATAAAGGCTTATAGAAATATGTTACTTTAGAAACTAACTAGCTATTCTCATATTCTATTATATGATTCTGTTCTATGGTTCTGTGAAAATGCAAGAGAATAGATATTTTTCATAGAATCATAAAATAGTTTGTGTTGGAAGGGACCTTAAAGATCATCCAGTTCCAACTCCCTGCCATGGGCAGGGAAACCTTCTACTGGATGAGGCTGCCCATGGCCCCATCCAGCCTGGCCTTGGACACCTCCAGGGATGGGGCAGCCACAACTTTCCCAGGAAACCTGTGCCAGTGCCTCATCACCCTCACAGTGAAGAAATTCTTTCTTATGTCTAGTCTAAATCTGCCTGTCTCCAGTTTATACCTATTGCTCCTAGTCCTATCACTACAAGCCTTTGTTAACAGTCCCTCCTTAGCTTTCCTGTAGCCCCTTCATATATTGGAAGGTCGCTACAAAGGCTCCTCAGAGCTTTCTCTTCTTCAGGCTAAACAACCCCAACTCTCAGCCTGTCCTTGTATCTGAGGTGCTCCAGCCCTCTGACCACCCTGTGGCCCTCCTCTGGACCTGTTCCAACACTTCCCTCTCCTTCTTATGCTGAGGATTCCTGACCTGGACACAAAACTCCAGGTGAGGTCTCACAAGAGAAGAACAGAGTGGCAGAATCACCTCCCTCGACTTGCTGGCCACGGTTTTTTTCAGATGCAGCCCATGATACGGTTGGCCTTCTGGGCTGCGGGTGCAACTTCTGGCTTCTGTTGAGCTTCTTATCAACCCGCATCCCCAAGCCCTTCTCTTCAGGGCTGCTCTCAATCACATCATCCACCATCATGGACTGAAACTAGGGATTGCCACAAACCAGGTGCAGGACCTTGGTCTTGACCTTGTTGAGCCTCATGACATGTTCTCAGAGGCCCGCTTCTCCAGCCTCCCCAGGTCCAACTCAATGATATCCCGTCCTTCTGGTGTGGCAACTGCATTGCTAAGCTTGGTGTCATCTGCAAACGTGCTGAGGGTGCACTCAATCTCACTGTCTGTATCATTGATGAAGATATTAAACATCACTGGTCCCAGCATGGATCCCTGAGGGACACCACTTATCATGGATCTCCATCTGGACTTCAAGCTATTTGTTATGTGATAGTCACAAACTGTAGTTGCTTACTTGAAAAAAAACAAAATCCACAACATTTTTACACCCCTCTGAGGTGCAGTTGCTCTCACAGTTCTTTTCCTGTCATTACCCCTGGCAGTGTAGTGATTTCCTTTGGAAAAATCACATCACAATGCAAATGATCATCCTGTATTCACTGTATTTACTTAAAGGAAAGTGAAGGACGAGGGAGCATTTCCCTCCCTTCATTTAATGTTTCCAGTTGTCCTTCATGTTCTAGCTGCATTATAAATCTTTAATTTCTTTAAGTGATTAACACTTTTTCTATGGCCCTGATCCAGCTCAAATAAACCGAGTTTGCATGAGTTCAAATTAATTCTATTAAGAGTGAAAAATGTCCATAATCTGTCTAAAGAACAGAGCAGACAGCCTGCCAGCAGTCTGAGTCTCTTTATATCAGCGTTATGTATGCTATTTGAGTTCTACAGTCTCATTCAACACTGCACATAAGTGTATTTGCACATAAACATGTATCCATATTTAGAAATGGCACCAAAGTCCTTGCTCTGAATTTCTAATTTTTTAATTCTGTGTGTGTGTGTGTGTGTGTGTGTGGTTGCTGATTTTACTGGTTTGAATAAGCTACAAAAATATTTCAGGACTTGCCTCTTATTCTGGGAGGGTTTTTTTAATGGGCAAAAGCAATGTAAACACCTATTATGTGTGCTTGTATCTAATGGCATTTCAAATAAATAACTTCTAAAAATAGGAATGAGCCTAAGAAACTGATTTACATGTCATGTGCTACCAGTTTATGGAAGCTGAAGCTGTGGACACAAACTATTTTATACAAGAAGGCCATAATTATTTTCAAAACTGATACTGTCTCAGACTTACCCTCTCGTTTTTTTCCCCCCCCATAATTTTCATACTAACATTTAAATTCATTACTTCAGTTTGAGTAGCTTTGACTGACATACAGAATCATTATATGCATAATGACAGCTGAACAACAGTGCAGTGGTAGTACATACATCAGAAGGAAATATGGAAGGGAAAGATGTACTAAATATGCTACTACTGTACATGTTGTATTCTGCTGTCTCCCCAGTATACAGAGAGTAATGTTACAAAATGTGTTTTCAGCAATGCTTTCTAATGGAAACATGTTGGATAAGAAGTCCAAATCCTGAAGTTGTAACAAAGTTGCTTAACTAATGACAGATGATAACCCCTTGGCCATTAGGATTGTACATTTATTGCAGCTGAAAAGCAAGAAACAAAACATAACAAATTACATTTTCCAGAACATGTTTCTTGCTAATAGTTATAAATTATGCATCGGGTTGTAATTTGTATTTAAGGAGACACATATTTCTGTTCTTCCCATGAATGAATGGGAATACAGTCTGAAATGAACATAGCTGTTCAAAATAAATGTTGATGTTCTTGTGATAACCACAAGATGGCACGCAATGCCCTCTTTTTCAGAGTCTTTAGTGGGGCATAAACTTTGTAATCTTTTCGGAAGTGAAGAACTAGTAAATCAAGGAAGTATTTGTTTAAGAGCTACATGGTTATGTATTTTCACAGAAATCTAACTGCTGTTAAATGTTTGTAATGTCAGTGATTTTTATGAGTCATCACCATAGGTTGTTGTGATTCAACTAAAATTTATGCTATGATATCAGAGATGTTTTCTTTTGTTATTAATTGCACCTAGTTCATATTGGAGAGAGAGATCCTGAACAAATAAAAAAAATTAATTACCCTTACTAAAGTTTAATAGAATTAGTAGACATGTTTCTTCCAAAAGTATCTCTAAACTTTAGTGATTAGTATGTCTGCTAGCATTGTCAGTCAAGAGAACAGAAGTTCGTACCAGCAATGGGAAAACTCAGGTGCTATTTCAGGCAATGAGGAAAGAACTGCTTGTGCTACTTGATCTATAGCTATTGATGTTAGTGAACAGAGTTAAAATATTTTGTTCTAGTATACATATACAGCCATAGAACACAGAATAAAGAAGAGAGCACATGCTTTGTCAGCTCTATGGGTCCTGTGGCAGGTTAATTAATATAAGTTTTGTGGACTCATGATGCTAACCAAAGTTTAATGTAATGCAAAACATACTCTTGTTTCATCTTCTTTTGTAGTAAAATATATGATTCGTATCACATCACACCCCTATGCCAGAGTCCTTGTCTCCTGCTGCCATGCTGCAAAATGATTCATTCCTAGGCATGGCGTATGAAGGAAGCAGGAATATCCCTGTTTCCTCCCTCTGAGATGGAAAACCAGCAAAACAATATCTGCCAGATACAGGGATGTTTTAAGTCTGTCCCAGCCAAGCTGGAAATTCTGGTTACACTAGGCTCGGTGAAATATTCAGGAGGTGACTCAGAGAAAAAAGTGCCATGTAGTAAAACTAGAAGCATTTAAATCAGCTCCTTGGATGTCTGCATTCCCAGCATGACAAAACTGTCATTGATTCAGGAGTTCAATCTCAGGACACTCTGGCACACCTTGGTTGTAGTGGGCTGAAACCAGGTGATGAAATCAGAGTACAAAGATCCATACAAAACACTATTACAAGAATATCTAATAAACAGACCTGCTCTGAAATTATTTTTTCTGTATTATAGTCTGGAATAGTAAACCACAGAAGTGTTTTTTTTTTTTAACAGCCTAAAGTTTTGTTCATCTGAAGTGATCACGTTTTTCTAGAAGAAATCACTGTGGATTAATGTGATGGCTAACAAGACTGTGTTAGATTACAGTGAAGCAACAAGTATTATCAATGTCTGCAGTATGGCATAGCTGTCTACTGTATAGCTTCTGGTAATTCTAGCAAATTCTAGCAACTTCCATTTGTATGTGACTAAATGATGTGTGAGACACAAAGCTTGTTTGATTACTTACTGGTGTAAATCAGATATTGCAGAAATATGGAACAAAGATGTAGAGCTTAGTGCTCTTTAAAAGCTTATATCAATATGTTCAAAAATTCCTTCACCTTTTGAATCACTGTTTCTCTTTCCAGTGACTTTTGTCCACACAGAAGCCTCAATTAGCTTCTTGAAAAATGCACAGCACTGCTTTCAACTACCTTTGCTGCTTTTCCATGTTTCTGCATAGTATTGTGCCACATGGATACGCTTAATGGTTAGCACTTAAAATTCTCTACATTTCAAAACAGCTGAAGAACCCAAGCTTTCTTTGCAGAGAGCCTTTAAGTGCATTTTACAGCCTGTCTCATTTGTCCATTTTTTAAAAATAGTTTAATAGGAGTCTCAAATTAAACCACTAGGATCTAAGTACTCCTGATTAGGCTGAATCATAATGATGTCAATCTAAATGTCAGGATTTTATCATATTTTTTTTTCCAACTACAATTTGCTGAGGTCAAAATGTTTGTGACCAGTCCGTCACATATTACAAAGGAAATCAAGACCTTTGATTTAGATTTCTAATCAGATACAAAATGGAAGATACAACAGAGTCTGAATAATGGTTTGGTGCATCTGCAGAATTCTACCCTCAGGGGCTTTGGTAGCACAAGAAAAGCAGCACAGGGTAGGGCATTTCAGGAAGCTTCCACCCTTGAAAACAATTAAGTAAGATTCTCACATATTTGAGAGACCGTGTTCTGAAATATCTTGCATTTCTCAACAGATTCCTACCAGGAATCCCACAATGAAATATAGAATAACAAGACTGGGCATCTCAGTGAAGTAGGTTAGATGATGTTTACTGGATTGTCATGCGTTGTGCAATGCCTTTCAGATGAGTTACGCAACTTGGAGGTTGTTTTGGACCAGTATTCCTGCAGAAATGGCATGGAAGCAGCAATCCTGTTACAGGAAGTAGTTAGCTGAGACCTCTTAAGAAAGCCACAAAAAAGAGGATGGACAATGGATTATCCAGCTCATTAAATACTGCGAAACCCAGAAATAACTTGATTTCAGATTTTGGTGAATCTGAATAACTTCTGTTGCTGTTTAGCTGGAAAGGAAAAAAAAACCCCTAGATCCGAAAATATTTTATGACATAACACTTAATTCCCACTTTTAATGGAGAAGAACAGAAGGCAAAGGTACTAAAGGGTTACAGAAAAGGGCAGTCTCTCAGAGGGAAGTGTCTGTTAGAGGAAAATGAAAATAGAGATAAAAGGAGCAGATAATTGATGCTTATGAGACTTCACTAGTTTGGGAACAATTTACAAGAGAGAGTAACCCAGTTTATCAAACCTCTCTGTCTTTAGTATAAGAACTGGTTTCACAATGACATAAAGAATGAAAAATTTAAACACCCACCACTAGACTAATTCATGGAAGCTGTATTTAACAGCACTAGGAAGAACTCAGACAAAACCACAAAAAACATTGCACCATTGGTAATTTTGGGATTTCTTATACCCTACATAAGTTTTCACCTCTATTCTCTTCAAGGAAAGCTGAAGAGGCTTTGTTACTTTTCAGGCTACAAGGAGAAAACTTTTTCACCTATGCAATAATATCAGAAAGAGCAAAAAAATTAAAATTATTGTCCCTGAACTTGCTGTTACAGCCTTGTTCATATACCAAGCAGTGGCTGAGCAAGTAAGAAAGGTTCTAGTGAAAATTTCTCATTGTTAAAAAGAACACATAATTTATAATAGTCCTGCTGTCACTCATATATGATGCTGGTTCCCAAGCACAAGCAGGTCATGCCTGCATTTGTGACATCACTCCAATTTAGTGTTCTTTCTGCCTTCTATTTGATAGGTGGCAAATGTTTAAGCTTGTGTATTAGTCAACAGTAATTGTCTAAGTAAGTATGTCATATAGAGGTATGTGTCTTTAGAAGTGTTTTTTTCTAAAAGGGGACTGATGAACGGCAAATGTTTGAGCTTGTGTCTTGATCTGTAGCAGTTGTCTAAGCTTGTATATCCTATGTGCCTTGAGGGATGTTTCTCTAAAGGGGGACCTGCTATGCAAGGAACAGGCATCCCACAACACGAGATAAGGAAGCCTGGAATCCACACTGTCCCGCCAGCAGAAAAAAAAGACTTTTTTTTCAAAGTTTGGGCTGCACACCCCTTACTTCTAGCCTTTATCTTTGTACCCCAGGAGAGGGTCCTCAGACCACTCAATGGACTGACTGCACATATGAACATGGCATGAAGATATGTTAATGACTCTTCGAAAAGGAATGAAAATGTAATACCTTTCAGGTGATGAAATGAATATGCACAGATCTGTAATTTAAAAGATGCACAGCTTTCTCGTTTGGTATGCTTGTTTTTGGAGGATTAATTCCCCTGCACATCCTGCCCTGCTGATAAAGGGTACCTGCTTAATAACGACTATCCAGTCTCTGAATCCTTGCCCAGCCATACCTAGGCTCCCACTTTGGTAATGAGTGTTAGAAAGCCTGGGGGCTTGGAAACTCTGTCCTTTGAATCAATTTGAACGAATACCCCTAATCATTGCTCATGTCTGCCTCTGCGAAGAGACCATTTTCCATGTATGTGTGCTATTTGACTGCAACCTTGTATTTTCTCAACACAGGAAATACTTGCACAGCAAGGAGGGAAAATGTTAGCCATAACTTCCACTCTTGGTTTCTGGGTTACATTCCAATTGCTGTTCCAACCCGAATACTCCTGCAAGTGGCCTGTGCCAGCCCCATCTGTGCTGTGGACAGAAGGGTTACTCTGCACTGGTCTCTCAAAGTAGCTTTGCTGTGGGCAGACTGCAGTCACTTGTCCTTGCCAGTTAACCTGGCCAGGTGCTGCCCTACCCATCTGCAAAGTCAAAACAAAGCTATAAATTCAAAACATATATACAAAGAAGAAACCCAGAAGTAATATAAGACCAGTTTTTTATTTCTTCTGCTTAGGAGCTGGGGACAGGGGGAGGAATAAAGCCGTCAAGTTAAAACAGGAAGAAAAAATGGTGACCTTACCTCAAGCTAGTTTTTCAAAATTATTATTTCCAGTGACTACACAGCACAGATAACAGCAATACTGATTCCATAAACAAAAACACTCTAATAAACTAAATGAAGCTTAAAACTAGTTTATATTAAATATATATGGATTTGAACTATTAAGGGTAAAATCAAGCTATTTCCTCCAAATCTATCTCTTCCACCACAGATAGGCAAGTTCTTATTAGAAGCAAAACACCCCTTTTTTTTTCTGCTTAGTTCATTTCCTGTCATTAGACACTTCTTTGTAGGAATTTAATCAACCACTCTATCTGCTTTTACTGTAGCTTTCTTAAAGACATGTTCCAAGGGCATGGATTACTGAAAAAAGAAAAGGCTAACAAAACACAATTGTTTACCTGAGCACTCAAAAGTGCTGCCAAGTTTATATCAATTTGTTTATACCAGTTGGCTAGTTTTTGAGTGAATTCCAACACTATATTTAAACAAAGAGAATATCAATGTGTATTTCAAGGCCCTTCCATTTCACATCTTAAAATATTGCTAAATTAGACAATTAAAGGTCATCCTCCACCTTCTTGACAAGTACTTCTAAATATATTTTTATCAGACAGCTTCCCTATCTGTAGTTTTTGATTAATTCATAATATACATCAGATCATGAGCACATTCACAGTAGCTTTGCTGTGAGGTTTCAAGGTTCAACAACCTTGAAAGACTTATAAACATTTCTCAGCAAATATTACAACACATTAGATTATTAAACCTGAAATTCTGGTCATGGCATATCATTAACACTTTGATCTAATAAGTTGCTTAAACATCAAGCCAAATTCTGATTTCAGATATTGCAATTTAAATACATAGGTTTTTTTGAAGTAATTTTAATTATAATGGATTCAATTAAATTACTAGAGAGGCTCACTCTATACTTTACTTCTTCGCAGTGTAATGAAATCCCATCAGTTCTATCTATATCAGCTAGTTGTCCCTATGTATGTTTATCAGCAATATGTATTTTAATATTAAATTTTATTAAAATTTTAATATTAAATTTTGAATTAGTAAAAAAAGCTAAGTGATTTTTATTCAGGAATTCCAAATTTTAAGTAATTATTTCCCAGTCATTAATTTGCACTATATATACAGTCATTTTTATTTAATCTATTTTTAGTCCTGAACCAATTTCTAAAGAGTCATGTGTGATACATGAAAGGTTCTCTAACATGGTGTTGCTTCATTGACAGAGCCCCAGTATGTTCAGCTTTAACTGATATGATTCACATTTACCACTTCATTTTATGCCTATTCACGATGAGAATGTGCAATGCAATATTTTGCTGTGCTAGGAATGAGAATTTTATTTTCTTTTTGACTTTGCTTTGAACATAGCTGTTGCTATGCATGTATAGGAGAGAGGAGAAACAAAACAAATGATACATGGCTGGTTCTTTATTTCTGTGAGAACACTAGGCCAGATTCCCAGAATGGTCTATCAGTACACTAAACTTTGTACAGGAAGTTGCAGCAATATGCCAAAGAAATAAAATCATCAACGTTGGACTTCACTTGGAGCTTTAAGTGAATATTTAAATATTTTGGGCTTAGACCATTAACTGTCTTGACCATATCTTGAGAAGGTGGCTGCAAGAAGCAAAGGTTACAAAGGCTTTGGACGGTAGTGTTGATGACTGCAGCAATGCAATCTCTACATTTATGGTGAGCATTTCATAAGCAAACCTCAAACCAATTCACTGAAGAAATAATTGCCCTCTTTTTTTAATTCAGAAACTACAGATACCAGAAAATCTGTACATCTGGTCCTCTTTCTTCTTGGTTTGTACTAGAAATACATTTTTGCAAAGGCACAGCTTCGAGCTGCAATATTAGGAAGGCTTCTTTTATTTAACTAAGTGCAGTTTTACAGATTGAGGTAACCTCTGCTTCTCATTCCTTTTCTGGCCTAGTGCTAGAAAGAAACAGACAACAGGTCTCACACAAAACTTTTTCATTTCAGATTACTGAAACAACAGTGATATTCTTACTGAGTTTCTCTGCTGTATTGACTTATGTTGGCTTCTGTTTGAATTTTGAGATTTTTAGCAGCACACTTGCTTCTACTAATAACTTTCCTTACTTTAGACAATATGAGGAAGAAAGTGCTGCCCTACATTACTGGATAGTTTCCTGATAAATTAAAACTAAATCTGTTGACTTTCAGTGCTGCTTTAAACCCTTTGAGTGAACATCACTGCACAGAGGGCAGCCAATTAACAGAGCAGAAGCTAAGAGTAAACAGAACATGAAATACAAGGATTAAATGAAGATATTTCAGCCAGGAAGACTGTGCAGGACAATGGAGTCTTTTTGAGGATGCTGTTCTGACCTTCATATGTGTATCCTGAAGGAAGGTGGTGTCTTCAGGATGGCAACAATCCTACTTCCTAGCAGAGCTACAGAGATTAATTTTAGATATGTGCCAGCAAGCTGGGACACAAAACCACATTCGAATACTTGTTAACAGTATTTTTAATTATTGAAACTTCTTCACTTATAGTGCAAAGCACTAAATTTTGCTTAGAAATCAGGCTTGTCTGTTCTTGAGGACTTACTACAGGACAGAGAGCAAGAAATTGAACCCTTTCTTTCTCACAAGTTCCTCACTTGTAACTCATCATTAAAAGGTAAATACCTTCTGCTCCTTTGGTTGATTTTTTGTTTTTAAATACTTACCTCTGCAACAGAACACCACCACCTATAAACACTATGTAATAAGACTGGGCTCAGGAAATGAGAGAACAAGGGAAAAAAAAAATCAAAGTGATCCAGCAGGATGTTTTTTCCTCAGGAAGGCTCAATTGAGCTGTTGAAAACAAATATGAGAAGAAAGTAAGTTTGACCTCAATATTCAAGTTTATTTTAATAAGTGATAAATAAGCGAAATTATAAATTTATCAGATCATACTAAGGAAATGCACTAAGTATTCTTGACCTAGAAAATTTGAAGCAGTTAAAAGGTATCAGGGATGAAGAGGGAACTTACGAAGTTCCTACAAGAGACCTCAATTTTACAGGCAGTCTTGAAGCCTTAGGGAACCCCTTGTTTAGCATCTATGTGTGACAGACATTAAGACACTCTAACCTGAATAAAATGTTTTCATAGAACACAGATTTAGACTTAGAATAATAACCAGGGATGAACTGCAGAATGTAAACTGACTAGCCTGTAATTAGGACCCCATATTTGCCCTCCAGAGCAGAACAATAACAGACTATATGACTAAACCACTAACTCCTGGGAACATGAAGAAACAAGACAGATTTGGAAACTTGAAGCTGCAAAATCAATAGGATGAGTTTGGAAAGGGCATTGTGAAAGACTGTATAAAGTGTGCAATAAAAGACATATCCAGCAGTATCTATCCTTTTGATGAAATTGCTACATTTGCCTTATGCAAAAACCTACAGACAAAGATGAAATTCCTAAAAAAAAAATGAAGTATACTGTACCCAAGTACTGATTCTAGAAACTGTTCAGCAGGCAGTTGTATCTAGTAATATGAATAAAACCATTGTGATCTATAGTAATGTGCAGGTTATATGACTATATAATGTCTAAGCTTACAGTGAAGTCACAGTCAATTGTCAGATTATATACATGGGGACAATTCTTATGGTTTATGTGTACTAAATACACAGCTAAAGACAATCTCGTGTTGCAGACATTATACAGCCACCATCTACCCCCCATTATGAATTATGCAGGTGCTGCCTCAGCAGGGCTTGGCCCTAGGTTCCTGTTTTAACAGGATGAGTTGCCAATCTGCTGAGTAAAGAACTGGTTTATTAATCCGACATGCAGAGCAGCTTGAGCTGGGTGCCTCCAAGAAAGGATTCCCATTGCAGACGATGCACCTCAGTTACACCCTTACAGGCAGATTTTCTGTTACCTGATACCCAAGTCCAATCATTTAATTGTGGTCAGTGGTGTCTTGATTTCTTTATGGTTTTTGGTCATTAGGCTGGCCACCTTCTGAAGTTACCACATTCTCTCAAAATTCTTTCCTTGGTCCTTTGCTTCTACATTGTGCTTGCCAATGTAGCTAGTTTTATGGCTGCAACATTAGTTTTATAAAAAAATTTACTCTCAGACAGGTCTTGTGGCCTAAGGCTTCAAGCACTTTAGCTTCAAGTGCTAAGCAAGGCTATTAAGGCTAGTGATTCTCGACACTTGTAAATAGACAGATTATTATTTCCTTAGGGAATGGAACACCTAGTTCAGTAATGGAAAATATCAGTCTATAAATTTTATTCACAGCTGGCGTAATAAAAGAGAACTCCCACAGAAGTACTGGAGCATTCACGTGCTCAGATCTCATGCTTCTGCAGTTTTTCAGGAATCACATATATGGTACTTTTATGAAGGTGTTTTGCAGAGAGACTGAGTGTGCAGAGGGACAGAGCAGAACAGTCCGTTTTCAGCAGAGCAAATTTTGGTAAAAAATGGCTTACCTCTTGAAAACTTTACAGATGATCCCAACAGAGCAACCCTGGTATTTAAAAGGAACCTACAATAACAGATAACTTACAGTGAAATTGTAACTGAAAGAAAATTCAGAAATAGTGGAAGTACTGCCTATTTTGCAGAAATTAGACAAAACATCATAGGGAAAATAATATGGTAAAATTCTGAGCAGATCTTGAAAGCCTGATGAGAATGAAGGAACAAAGTAAAGACAAAAGGCTAATGTGGAGGATATAAATAACACCTAAAGAAACTTCATGTTCATGGTCCTAAACTGGCAGTAATTTGTTTGGATACACTGAAAAAAAAGTGTTGATATTTAATATTTTTTTTCCTCCTTTTCACAAGTAACAATACAAGACCATATAGCATGAAGTCACTTTAGCTATACATGGTATACCAACAACCCTGAAGCGTGCAACATCAGCAAAATGCAAATAGGAAGCTTAGCACCAGACTACCAGTTTATGAAACAACTGATGGTAAAACATTATCATTGAAGAAATAACTAAATCAGAATAATAATTTTGTTTATAACATCAGCTTATTATAAATAAATCAAATATTCTGTTCCTGTGATACAGGATAATGAGTGTTCAACCATTTAGAGTGGAAAGCAAATATGTATTTATCTAGCAAAACATGAACAAGAGAGACTATAAAACAGTTTGTTGCAGAATTGTTCCTCACAGCTATAGCCACAGACCACTGTCAACAGAGGAAAGGGACATGAAATGAACTTAAATAGAAAAGCTGTGCAATGAAGATGACAGAAAATCAAAGAAGTGCTTGAGCACTTTTGCAGATACAGAGGTTTGCAGTCTTTTGAGAAGTAGTCTCTGCTTAAAGCAATTGTGAGACCTCTGAAATTCATTAAATGTTTCTGAAGCGTAGAGAGGAAAAAAAGCCAACTCAGGTGTTAATTCAGAATTCCTTGTGTATGCATACATGTATGTATATGTCTGCATGTGTGTGTAATGTACGTACGTATTTACATTTATCTATATAATATTATTAATTTTTTTGAGGGGAGAGGGGACATTCTATGACAATTTATAAGTTCAATAAATAAAATAAGGAAAAGTTGGAAAGGCTGAAATTCCTCACTTTGTTAGTGTTGTAGAAGCTTGACTGACTGATTCTCCTTATGGTTAAAATACTGACTTTGCCAGGCCACATGAGACTGGTCTTTCACCACTCCTGCCAAAGCAGCCAGCAACAGGAGTCACTCATCCCCCTGGCAGGCATACCAGGCCTGCTTCTCACCTCTTCCATGCAGTTAGCAAGTCTAAGTTTATAACTGGATCAGAGTTAACAAAAAATAACCCAGGTGGTTCTATTTGATTTACTTGGCAAGGTCAGAGGAGTGAGAGCTACAGGGATGACCTCTGCAAAAGGAGACCAAGGGATGCTTCATGCTGAACACAGCTGAACACAGAGGGAAGAGATGCTCTAGGTGCTGGAGCAGAGATTCCTCTGCATGCCACGGAGAAGACTATGGTAGACCAAGCTGTCCCCTGCAGCATATGGATTACCACAGTGGAACAAATGTCCACTCTGCATCCCATGGAAGACCCCATGCCACAGCTAGCAGATTACCCTGAAGGAAGCTGCAGACTGTGAAGAGCCTGTGCAGAGGCAGGCAGGACACGCAGCCTAGAGGGGAAACCCATACTGAAGCAGTATGTTCATGAAGAACTGAACTACGTGGGAAGGATCCACAATGGAGCAGTTTGTGAAGGACTGTATCCTGTGGAGGGCTCATGATGGAGACGGGAACAGTGTGACAAAGCAGTGGCAGAAAAGAGCCATTCCTCTTCCCCATGTGCCGCTTAGGGGGAGGAGGAGGTAGAGAAGAGTCAGAAACAAAGGAGTGAAGTTGAGCCTGTGAAGAAGCTGAAGGGGCTATGAGGTAACGTGGCGAGGGCCAGAGAGCTTCACAGAGAAATCAATATGATTTCAAATGAAGTTCTCCTTTATTGAGGGTTAACCCGTTTATATAGGGCAAGCAGGCCTAAGCATCAGGTAAACTCCCATTGGTCACTGCCCTAGCAACCAGCCTCTCATTGCAACCGCCCATCCCAAAATCTCCCTGCTGCCAGCAGGCCTGAAAGGCTCTTGCCCCCTTGCAAACCACTCCATTAACATAACACAACAGAGTCATCCAAACTCCCAGCTCCGCCCTGCCAGGGCACTTAAGGAACAATACCAACAATTTACTTTTATCACACAAATTCTCAGATAGAGAGAAAATTCCAGGCTGAATGAGACACACTTACACTTGAAACAAGTGGGCTTTTCCCAGCAAGTAGTGTTCTTTAATTTTAGCTTTTTAACCATAATAGTAGCATTTCAATCATAAACTTGCAGACAAGAAATACATGTGAGTTGTGTAAAATTAATATTATCAATATCAGAATGATACAGCCTTGACAGACATTCCAATTAGGAGAGAAACACAGAAGTGCTTTGTACTGGATGATAGACTAAGTCTCTGCAACAAAAAGTCACAGTACATTTTAAATCCCAAAACTATACGTGAGTAACAGTTTGTAGGAGAAAACTGGTGACAAAAATTATTACAGTTGATGAAAACTACACAAAGTATTGGTTCAATCACATTGTCAGCATATGTGAGATTATGCCAAGTCAGACGAAATTTCAGATATGAACATGTCCTAANAGCAAATGCATACACACCCATATCAAAAGACACTTTGTTCCAGATTGTGGCATAATGGATTTATCTGGGCTGGTGAATGGCAAAACAAACTCGATTTTTGCAAAAGAGAGCGGCTGGCAAAAGGAGTGGCCAGTAATGTGCAACACATCTAATAAAACAGATAGATTGGGTAGTGGCTTGACATTCATATCAGCTAACTGGTACCTGAGCTGGGGTGAAGGATCCATAGCCTGGTGTTACATCAGATAAAAAAAAGACACCCCAAAAGCACGGACTGAGCTCCCTGTGTCAAAGGTGTGGTGAACAGACGAGTCCTCATTTCTGGTTTCTGATGACACGAGTGGCCTTGCCAAGGACAAATCAACACATACAAATCGACCCACCTTGCCATGAGCTGCCAAAAGGTTTACAAAAGGTGTAAAATTGATGCCTGAAAAGCCCTTTCTTTTGGGAATTAAAAAATTACCACTTTACCTGATGGACAAATTGATGGGCCTGGACCTTTCTTCTTCCACGAACAAGAAATGTCTTGGCAAGAATTGCACCTCTGACTCTGTCAGATGTTTCCCTAGGAAAATAACTAACTCAAGTTTTTATACTATTTGCTTTATATCTAATTTTTAACTGGCTATAAGCATTTAAGTGCAAATGCAGCAGTGAATTTATACAGGCAATCCCAAAATTGTATTAATCTGTTACTTGAATTAAAGTACTTACTGCCTCCAGTATTGTGAGATTGTCTCTCTGACCAGGCAAGCTGGCTGTGCAGGCTGTCCTGGGCTGCAAACCACATGTATTAACCCTGTAAGTACCACTCCCTAAGCAGACCTTCATGGGCAACCAGATTCTAACTTGTGGCAAGAACACAGAATCACAGAATC